>JAOPTO010000956.1:0-267176 GCA_033822845.1 Tetrapedia diversipes | reverse complement strand
GTCTTCATTGGAGATTAGCTTGAACGAAACGTATCCGCTCGTGGTGCCTCTCTGTTCCTCGTCAATTGCCACCGTCGTTGGTTTCTTCCTCCCTCAGCCACGGTACCTTTCGCCATGTCCCCGCGTTTATTTCTCCAACCGGGGCCTGTCTGTCGTGCAGAGCACCATCGAGAAGCCTGTGTTACGCTCCTAAGGTCGACGATATCTCTATTTGCGATTGCACGCGAGCCTCGTTCGTTCCTCGACTTAGATCTCTCTCTTTCTCTCTTTCTACCTCTCTATCTCTATCTCCATCTCTATCGTGTTCCTCTTTCACCGCTTAGCTCCACGACGTTTCCTCTCTTTCTCCGTCCCGTGGGACTCGCAAGGTTTCACCTCTCGAGGGGGACACAAAAGTCTTAGATCGTTCGGACCGTTCGTTCGGCGGGCAAGAAACAGGAAATCGTAATTGCCACTCGACCGGTTATTAGAGCGAGCTCTCGAGCACTCGAAGGTATTAAGATATCCCGAGCGCCGGGGTATTGGCTATTATCGTAGTCGTTGTCTAGGTCGGGTCACGAGCCGTTGAAACTGTTACACTTTGCTCCCTGGGTAATTAAATCTACAACGAGGTGAAAGTCTTTCGGAACGGTTTCTTACGGCCGCTGCAGTCGCTCGTTAACGCCGTGTCGTTGAAATTTCCCCGCGAGTTTCAAGCTCCACGGCGAGGTTTCTCTTTCCACCGCGGCCGGCAGCGCGGGGAACGGTAATTAAACGAGTGTGTCGGGCCACCGTGTAACGGATAAATCTTTTGTCGCCGTGATACCGATTGCTGTTGCCGCAATTTCACCGCCAAGCGGGCGCGATGAAGTGTCTATTATTATGCAGAGTAGAAAGTCGCTATGAGAAGTGTGATTTATCGTTCATTTTTTCGCGTTAACAAGTTGGCGCGCGATTATTTCGAAGGCGGAGAACCGGCTGAAAATTCTCCAGATTCTTGGAAATCTTAGGACCATTCTACTGGGCTACCATTTCGTAACGCACTACTATTCCGTAACAGAGTACGTAATGATCGGCTCTGTCTAAAATTCGTAGCCTCACACAGCTAGTGGACGTTCTATTTCTTCGTCGAACCGATCGTGTGCAACACCTGCTGGCTTGATCTGCCTCGAAATGATACGGTACGATCCGTAGCCGGGAGTAGCTACACGATGGTTGACGCGAAATCGCGATTTGTTGAAACGAGCAACGAAAAATCAGCCTCGAATCGCTTTCATCGTCATCGATGACAGACGCTTTGTATTCGAGACGCTTCGCTTTTCTATCGCGTGATAGCTTCTTTTGGGGGACCAGACAGAAACGTATCCGGTTCTCGGATGAAAGGAAACCGACCGATGTGGCAGGTGCTCGACGCACTAATATAATTACCCTGAATCGAGCACGCGAGCCGGAGAATCGTTTCTCACGACGCTCAAGGTGATCCTAGCCCGATAGGGAGACGAAGCAAAGCGATCGCGGCGCGTTCGAGGAGCAAGGAGCAGGAAATGGTAATTACTGTGAAGGATTGAAAGAAGTCTCCTGGATGGAAGCGGAGTTTGATTAGTCATGGTCCAATAAGCTCACCCAATCTTACACGTACTATTGGGAGCTGAGAAGAAGTCACCTTGGTACAGGGAGAAGTGAAGTATTTTGCAAGGTTCACCTGGTTTTTTTCATGGTGCAGCGTTATACGCGTAGATATTTCTGTTAAAAGCGAAAAAGGATGCACAGGACACTTGACAAGATTTAAAAAAATATATATGTGCTATTGTGTGCTATCAAAAAATGAATAATTCGAGTTTACGAGTGCTGTGAAAAATTGAAAACATCGACCGGTATTTCATCTTGGCAATCAATCGATTGCTATTTTCATCGACTTTTTGGAAACAGTCTAAATTTTTATCCCTCATCATGCTTGTCTCAACAGTCGATCACACTTATCAATTTAAAAATAATAATCTACCGAGAAACTGATATTCCTTTCCATGTATTTCTATCTCAATTGTACTCACTGAAGGAAGAAATGTACGACCGTTCCAAGAACCAATGCGCAATTGTAAAACGAGACATCCTCTTATCGCCCAAACTATGGTGGTCGTCCTAGAGATCGCTTACAGTATTTTCTTTAAAAATTAACTCGATTTTGTTCTTAATTTTGATAAATTTCCATGGCACTACTGTACTCCTTTAGTCTACAGCATTTCTACTTTCACATACGTATTGTTAGCCCCGCCCCTTTCGATACGACAGCTCGGTTCGACGATCTTTGATTTTACGTTAATCATCTGTTGTCGGTCCAATTCAGAGTTTCCTCCGCGGCTCGATCCGCAATTATGGATCGGCGAAGTTTCGCGAGGCCTCCTCGCTGAATGCAACACGATAACGCATTGCATCGAGCGAACTTCTCGGACGCGGGCTTAGTATTGCTTAAAACTTGGCAACGGATGCTGAAGGCTGGTTCCTATACTTTTCAATTACACCGGCTATAATCCTGTTAATGCCTGAGCCAACGCGAGCGAGGGGTATCGTGAACGGTATAACTTTTCGTTAAGAAGCGGAAGCTCGAAGCGTTACACCGTTCGAACGCATAGCTTCGCTGTAAATATAAATGTACAGCGATGGAAGGGGAGAGCTCGTTCTTGCGGGTAAAATCGATGACGAAGGTGAACCAGGCACCTGTCCGCTTCGTTCGATCGAAGTTTGATCGCGTTGCATACAGCGATTCACGGAATCGCACGAAACAGTTTGCTTTCAAACGGTCTTTCGTTTAATCGAAATGCATTTGTTAGCTAGAAATCATATTAACCGATGATAATATTCGGAAGATTTCAAAGAGAATTTTTGTTAAACGAATAATTGAATGTTAAGGATTGAAGTTGTTTTCGAACGGGAAAGAGAGAAAATTTTGTAACAATCGCATAAAAAAAAACCATTGGAACATCGACGTTCTGTGAAGAAATAACGTTGATTGTTCGGTAATTTTCACCACGAATTCATGTAGAAAGAACACTTGATAATTTTCAACTGGTACATCGAAGAAAAACGTGCGCATTAAACGGTTAAACGCTTACTTAATCAGGACAAACCTGATTAATCGGTAGCTCGGGAACAAAATCACCTGGAAATAGGTGTTTACCTAATGGCGAGGCAGAGGGTCGACGATGTGCATCAGCCATGAGAGGGCAGAGATCTGATTACAACCATTACGAGGCGTCTTTATAAACGCTCATTCTTGCGGGGAAATTGTGCGCCTTAATTAGTAGCCTTTCGAGCTGGCAGAGCGTCCGGGAAAGCCGGTCTTGATTTACGCCATAAACGTAACAGCTTTTAATCCGTCCCTAATTTAACGGTGAACGATTAGAGCCAACCTCTGTATCTTCTCTTTCTCTCTCCATCTCTCTTTCTCGCATCGTTATGTCATTAAAAACCAGTTACGTCACGAGAAAGCTACGTTTAAGTGAGCGCTCGCGCGCGAAACCGCGACGATAATGCGTGATCAGCTCTCGCGTTTTCAATGATCGATCGATTACCGCGATCACGGGGTCCCTCGATCGATTCCTACGCGCGTTTTCGTCCCCCTTCTCGCGGCAATTTCGCCGGCGCGATCGGTAGCTTATAAATTCTCATTACCCGCCTCGCTATCCGCGATAGTAGAGAAACGGCCACGGGGATCGGTGCTTCGGTTCCGTTCCCCGGTACCTGCCCGCCGGAACAAACCTCGCATTATATCGCAATCATCTAGTACGCGGCTACCTAGATTGTTTCGTAAATGGATCACTTACCGCCACGAAGTATCGGGAGTAGAGGATCGACCGACCGATCAATCGATCGATCGGCGGATACAGCGCCGCGCTGAGTCGACTCCTTTGCTCGATCTTTTTCCTTCCACCAGGTGAATGTCGAAAGAGTCCGGGGATCGTTTAGGATCGCACGGGGAATTCGGCCTTTGCGATCCGCGATCGGATCGAACCACGCTGCGACGTTCCGATGGAAGGCTTAGACTAGACGAAGCGAACGTTCGGTGCGGAACGTTTCTACTTAAAAAAAAAAAAAGAACAAAAGAAAGAGAATGTAATATACCGTCTTCGTTGCAATCTGTTGTTTCATCAACGGCCCAGGTACTTACAGTTGCGGGCAGAAGTTGTAGATCAAAGGGTCAAAGAAAATAAATTAATTAATTAATAAGAAGTAACAGTATAAATAAGATTTGTGTTCTATTGAAAGCAAGACTGGCAAATCGACGTGACAATGCGTCGAAACGGTTAAACGGCAACTCCGCGGCGTTCTTCAACTGTTTGCTGCGCGCCTCGTGCTGTGATGCCAGATTGGGGACGGGGGTTCTCGGGAACACCTCGTTTCACTATCCATACTACCGCAAGAGGCGAGTGTACGTGAGCTCAGTGTTTCGGACGACTTCGGGAAATCGAAAGAGAAAACAAATGAAAGTCTTTCTCTCTCGCTCGTGATACGCTGAAATTCAACCTATATTGAAAAGCAAGCCTGCGGCACGAGCCGCGCGGGATCTTCACTGCCTATTTTCATTTTTCGACATACAAGCATGTTGCTTTGTAACGAAAAAAAAATTTCGAAAAAATTTATGTCGCGGAAAAACACGTTTTAAGAGCCCCTGATCACGTTTTGATTATTTAAAAATGAAATTTTTTTTAGTTTCACGCATTTGTTAATACGATTACGTCTAAACGGTTGAATGGATTTCAATGAAATTTTATATTCCAATTTTATATTTTCCTCTCAAAACCTGCTTAAATTTTGAATAAAATTTGTTCAAAAATAATGATGGTTACCCCTTAAAGTTACAGGACTAGCTTTCATTTCCTAAATTTAAAAATCTTTATATTTAAGCATAAAATGTATTTAATTGCATGTAGATTATTAAACGACAAATACTTTGATACTCTAGTTTAATTAAATTTGTGAAAATGAGTATCGACTCTTGGCCAGTACCACGCATGCTATAGTAGCAGCCTTCGATAGAATAATATATGTTTGACTCGATTTTATATTTACAAGTTAATAAGATACAACATGCACGTTACCGCTCGATGGAAATTGGATAATTATTTTGGTTGACGAATATTGGGAATAAGGAGCATCATTTCTAATTATTGGGTTGTTTTGTTACAGTTATTTCTGTTAATTAATTTATTTTACTACACTATGCTGTTCGAAGTTGATAACAGAAATACTACGAAGCAAAAATTAATCATAAAACAGCTTTCTCTCAACGTACTGTTTCTCAAGGGCTTCTTCTAAGAACCCAAGCCACATCTGGCACTTTAGAAAGTTCAAAAACGTTAAGAAGCAGAACAAAGGGGCTGAAGGACCCGGACGGGGTTCTAGGAATTTCGAACACTGCGTTTTGCTAGTCTCGTGACAAAGTTCACAAGGTTCGGTCACAGTTGCACCTTCCTCTTGCTATGTGATAAAGTATTATAATATTTCAAGTAAGAGTGTATTTTATTTATGCAACATATATCCTCATTTTCAGTATATGCTAATCATCAAATAGTGTTCTATCATAATGAAATGAACAATATTTGCAGACCATAAAACTATGTTTTGCATTGTCCTGTCGTCTTACACTTTTGTCCGCTGCTGTACCTGGAAAACCTCCGGTCGAGCGTGCCTTAAAAAAAAAAATCCAAAACCGTCGTCCATGCTGCCGTGCGCCATTATAGAAAATACCGGGCGCGCGTTTATTTCTAAAAAAAACGTTCGCCAGAAAACATCCACTTGGTTACTCATACGTAAACCGTTGTGTCACCGTGCACGCGTTTTCTCTAACATTCTTCCTCTGTTTTCCCTTCCTTCGCTGCTTTCCCCTTCTTTCTCGTCTCTTCCTTTTCCTTTTTTTATTTTTATTTTCCCCGCTCTCTTCTTTTATCACGCTGTAAAATTCACGCGATTCCGGGTCGCGGGGATCGGTAAAGCCCGCGTGAGATACCATTTAGTTTTTATTGTCCTCGTAAAAAGCATATGTGCGCGCAGGTGCAACGTCCGCCTGTATGCCAACCGGAAATCTGGAATATATAGAACGGCTAGACGAGGCATAGGGTGGTGGAGAGCGTACCTTCCGAAATTGCTTCGAAAAGTCATGTATATTGTGTTCATCGCAGCTTTTGGTGTCGATCGAAACGCGCGCGCCGGTTGTTTGTATGCAATGAAGTTGTTGCGAAGAATTATCGGACAAACTGCGAAACTCGCTCGATCGCTCGCAAATTTTCAGCAACTTTGATTTTGTTCGGAAGCAGGAAATACCGAGGATACGAGATACGATCCGTATAACTCAACGGCTAAACGATGTTTCGGGGGTTATAAACTCGAACTGAAATTCAAATTCAATGAATAAACTTTAGTTCGTCCTGCAAATTTTTCTACTTTTAACCCTGTCTCGCTTTAATTTCCGATCATACATTTATGGTCAACAACATTCTCACTTTCCTTAGCAGATAAAGTTGCCTTTGTAGTTACATAGATACAGCTCAGTAATTAAACGGTTTATAGGAAAAAAAATAATTCTTTTCTATATTGTAGTGTAGAGGTACCGAATTTGTCATAACGTGAGAGAATTGATGAGAGTGAGCGAGGAGAGAGAGAGAGAGAGAGAGTGTGTGTGTGTGTGTGTGTGTGTGTGTGTATGTGGCGTTCGTCGCTTGTTCGTCGCGAATGTTCGGTCCTGGCGGGTAGCGCAGGTGCGTGGAAAGGAGCCTTCTCGAATGTTCGATGACGGTTTACTCTAATGGGTAAAAAGAACGCCTTCTCGAACATTCGATGATGGCAAACCCCCACCACCTGTGCTAATGCATATAAAAAGAGATGCATGTCCGCCGGGCGACATTCAACGAGATTCGACGAAATTCGATGAAATTCGACGAGATTAGACGAAAATCGACGACATTAGACGATACGTGACGACGTGAATATGCACCATTTAAGATTCTTCAAATAAGCCTCCATATACCTGTCCTACAGTAGTATCGTAGTTTTAAGGACCAGAAAAATGAAAGTGTGATCGATTAGACGAAAGAGTCAGGTATATCGGAAAGAATCGTTGGCGACAAACAATTCACCGATGGATCGGCAATGTTTAGTGAACGTGGGGGGAGGGGGGTGGAAAAGGCTTATAAGGGCCTTACTGTATATTTTTGCTATCAATCGTATTAATAATAATATTAACCCTTTGCACTCGAGCGGCGCCGATTCAGCGCCCGGCCGATTCGAAGTGGCAACTCGAGCGGCGCCGATACAGCGCCCGGCCGATACACTTATACCAAATGTTGTTGGAGAAAATTCCAGGTGCTCAAGGGCACCATATCTACACAGACCTACTACTAGTTATATATTAGCTCAATCTACATCAAAGGCTACTACACTAGTTATATATTAGCTCAAGAATTATCCAAACTGATTTGCCATCTTATCGGAACAATTTTGACAAACAGGAAAGAATTGCCCAAAGAAATAAAAAAGCCTAATTTTTCGAAAAAAACCCACATGACGACGGTCAGAAGAATTACTCGAGGTGGTGTCGAAATCATGGTGAAGAAACCCAATGTAGTATTGAATTATATAAAATATATGGGTGATGTTGATCGGGCGGACCAATATGCGTCAACATATTGTTTTTTGCGAAAATCGCTCAAATGGTGGCGTAAGCTTTTTTTGGGGGTATGGAAATTTCCCTCATCAATTTGTTCATTTTGTACAAACAAGAAAAGATCAAAAAAGGGGAAAAGCCGCTGAGCCATTTGCGGTATGTCAAAACACTCGTGGAACAATTGGGAGGACCGTATCGCCAGCATTGAGAGCAAGCATCTACATCACATTCGGATGAAATCCGACTTAACGAGAAACTCCACATAATGTTAAAAGGGCCAAGAAGGGACTGCAAAGTTTGTTCTGACCATAGCACGTCTGGAT
Organism: Tetrapedia diversipes; assembly: GCA_033822845.1. Lineage (NCBI taxonomy): Eukaryota > Metazoa > Arthropoda > Insecta > Hymenoptera > Apidae > Tetrapedia > Tetrapedia diversipes. The sequence continues at coordinate 259,217 of JAOPTO010000956.1, read as the reverse complement.
GTAGGCGAGAAATCACGAATTATTGCGATACGTGTCCTGACAAACCTAGGATGCATCTAGGACATTGCTTTAGAAAATATCATACCAAAACTAATTACAGAGTGTAATATGTAATAAAGTTTGTTGTTTTCAACATATAAATGCATAAACTGGTGAAATTTTATTATTTGTATACGTTTCTTTATTTATAAATGTTTTTAAAGTATTTGTAAAGTGTTCCCCGGATTTGGCCGAAACCGTCTCGAGTTGCTGGTTAGTGCGAGCGAAAAAGGCCTCGAGTGCAAAGGGTTAATAATAATCTTAAGAACCTTTCCTCCACGATATTATTCTTTCTTATTTTTCTTTGAAAAATTCAATGAATAAATTTAAAAATTGAAAACTGTATGGATATTATTTAATTTCATTTGCTCTCTGTTTGCCTTTGAAGGTATGTACGTATATACCCGAACGAACGTTACGCACGATCGGCGCGTTAGATGATAGAAACGTAATTTCGCAGAGAGCGATCGCGAACGAAAGACCGGAATTCGAGCGGGCAACCAACGTGGCAATCAAAGCGAGACCACAGGCAAAATTGTATCACGAGATGAAAGTATCGAAATGGAAGTGGAAGAAGTCGGCGGGCTGCTGTGCGTGGTCTCTTATTTAACCGCTTTTGTCTTGAGCGATCATGCTGTTGACCGGTTACAGCGGAAAACGTTTCAGTTGTTTATTACAACAATCCATCGGTTCTGTCCATCGAACCGCACGCAAAATTCGTATCGAAATCTGCACGATATACATACATTTGTTTCGATTACATTGAACGCCTTGCTATCAATAATACATATTGTATAAATAGCGTTAAATTTACAAAATCGTTGACGCGTCGCACGAATATCGATAAATATGCATTTTCAACGAACAATGTTTCGCGAATGCCACACGAATATCTGAGTTATACTCACGTTGAACGAGTGCAATTTATTCGATACAGTTGGATTGTAAATTCGAGATTGGTAAACGCGAGAAGTGCAACAAGAGTGCAACGTAAAGGTTTCGAGTTTCGTTGGTTAATTTGGTTCGATCCCGTTGAAATTACATGGAAAATCCTGGTGTTAGAAATTCGAAGGAGTTTCGAAAAAATGTGTAAAAAGTAATTCAGCATTTAAACAGGTGATATTTATTAAGAATCGCATAGTTTGCCGAACGATAGGAAATTGTATAAAAATAACATGGACGGAGATCGATTTTCAATTAATCCATACTTTCAATGGAAACGATAAATTCGTAACTACAGGGAGTACGTTGATCACCGTGTTCACCCGATGAGATCGAATATTTTTTTTTTTTTTTTTAATACGATTTCTAATTGGTTCAGACTAATTCGAATCCCTAGGAGATATCGTTCGAACGTATGAAAAAAAACGAGCAGCGGATGGAGGTTGGATCGACGACCGTTAAAGAGTTTTCCTTTCACGACGAAATGATTTTTGTGTAACCCAATTTTTGTGTAACGTTGCGAGCCCGTGAGCGTAGCTTTCGTTTTATTTCATCTCAATCGAGATATTTAAATTCGCTACATCGATCGGCCGTGCGATTGGGCGCGAAAATGAAATTTCTTCCTACGGACTCGATTGAAACCTATCCCTTCCTTTAGTCTCTCGAAAAAAAATAAAACGGGGAAAAACGGAGATACATGGCCCGCGGGACACGTCGAGGATTATTTAACAGCTAATTATACGCCAAAAACTGAAATTTTCCATTACACGGCCAATTTCAACGGACGAAATTATTCGTACGACAGAAACACGTGAAAAGTTCGGGCAAAAAGTGTGCAAGGAAAAAGAAAAGCGGGACAATGGTACGATTAAACTGATACTACCAAAATTGACAGTCGTGCTGATGTTTCATTCCTGTTACTTTTAATTCAATAATTTTACGCTTACATTAAACCGTGTTTTAACACCCTTTATATACCTGTTCCGCATGTCATTTTATACATTTTTCATACTTGAAATTGCTAACATCACACTTTACACTTCCGTTTAATTCCATTATCGCGTTAGCAAAAGGCGAATAAAATTTTATAACAAAGTTCACGCGTACAATTATACAAAATATCTCGAATATTGTATTAACCCTTTGCGCTCGAGAGGCGAGTATTAGTCACCAAATGATAATTTCGCAAATCTTCAGACTTTAATTAGTTTGTTTATTAATCAGACTCAGAGGTTAAATAGTCATATATGTAAATTTTAGTATATCACTTAACTAAACTAAGTGACATGTAATATAGACGAATCTTAGTAAATATTACGAATTTGAAAACTTTTAAAGTTAGTATCTTTGGACGACTGACAGTCACCTCTCGAGCGCAAAGGGTTAATAGATGCTATTTAAAAAAAAATGTATTCATTAGTATTACGCATTTACTCACAAAAGTAAGTCACGTCGTTCGCAGAGAACTCTGCGGCAGGCTTCGAGAGATGAGATGTTCGGTTGTTTTTGTTGGAAATTGAATACAGAAATACTACGAAGCAAAAATTAACCATAAACCAGCTTTCTCTTAACGTACTTTCTCAAGGGCTTCTTCCAAGAAGCTAAGCCAATCAAATCTGGTATTTTAGAAAGTTCGAAACCATCGAGAAACAGAACAAAAGGGGCTGAAAGACCCGGACGGGGTTGTAAGAATTTCGACCACTGCGTTCTGCTAGTCTCGTAACAAAACTCCCTAGGTGCGGTCAAAATTGTCCTTCCTCGTGCTATATAAAAGTATTAATAAATTATCAAAGTATTATTTCACTAATAAGAGTTCATTTCATTTAGCAATATTGAACCCCATTCCAAATAGTTTTTAATCGAAAATTTTACACTTATTTTAGCGTTAGGTATACGATTACCGTACACCAATAGGAATATCGCGGGTTACGATCCAGGGCTTTCGGAAAGTCGCTCGTACGCGAGCGCGTTAACGTCACGGCAAGCTGGATTTAACGTGGCGCCATAATGCGACACGTTGCAGGTGTTAAGAGCATTTTGGAGCGTATAACCGGATCACGAGAGAAACGAACGACTTACGGCGTTGTATATAATATTTCATGACATTATCTCGAACGGTTTCACATCGGTTAGGGTCACCGGATGCTCGTGTTAATTTTCGTGTCCAATGTTCCCGCTTATGGAAGATATACGACCGCGCAAGATCGTTGCGTATCGTTGAAACGTGAATAAACGTATGTGAAAAATGTCAACGGAAAATGTTGTACGGTTCCGTTGTAAAAAAAATGCCAAAAAAAGGATTCACAATAGATTCTGATAGGTGGAACACATTGCGAGCAGGACTTTAGGGATGAGAATGCGACTTTAGTATGTAGCGAAAGAGAGGGAAAAAAAACACGAGCGTTACAAAGAGATGATTCGGGCGGCGAAGAGCGATCGTGACCGTGATAGAGCGTAAATGGAGATTGTTCCCGTAGAATAATATTTAAAACAGGATTAAAGTGTACTCTGTAGATTTAGTTGGTTAGACGATAAATTAGTCTAAGCGAGGTCCGTGTTAACACTTTGCCAACCCAATTCAACAGACTCGATTTCAATAGTGTACTTGAACGGAATCAAACGCGTTCCAAACAAAAATCTAGGACGAGGCCTAAAACCGAAGCTTATGGTTGATTTTATTGCAACGATGAGATGAAATTAAGAAAACAATATATAATATCTTTTTAAAACACTACAAGTTTAAGAAATATCGTAAAGAACGCCGTTTCGCGATCACTTATACACGATAAATCTTTTTCTTTGTCAATAGAAGATTTGAACCATGTGGTTTGCCAATACAGGAACAGACTGATCCAGAAATTATGTGAAAAAGGATTTTTCCTTCCATTTTCGATGAGTGAATTTTTTAGCAAACCAGCCGCAACACTGCTGTTAGTGATATACAAATTTCTAGCAAAACACTGATTATACTTACAGCCGTATTTAGTCATAAGGTTAGTACTAAGTCCTTTGTATTTTATATAAATGTAAATGTAATAGCGTAATGTTGACATGCACATTGCTGCGCATGTCGCTAATAACCCCGTATAGGGTTTTATAGCTTAAAAACTCTTTTTTGAGGGATATTTTTTTTGTCTGAGACTTTCTAAAATTGTATTCGACGGTCCCCAAGTTCGCTTATAATTTTAAGCTGTTTGATCAGATTCTCATTTCCTTTATCTAGCGGAATTCTGCTTCCATTTCACTTTTCACTTTCGCGTTCTCCATGAAAAAAGAAAACAGAGAGAGGGTATATGGCGCGCCGTATCGTATAAATAAGCGTCGTTAAATAAACGACATCGCGAAGCACGTACACGGCCGATGAGAGATCACGATACCGAGGAAGATAAATTCGCTGCTGCCCGGATCCTATTCTTTTCGAAATGGCTACAGCTCCCAGCCGCCGCCGTCCCGGCGTAATTCAATTCTTAAGGGTATCAAACACACAACCCTTTCATTAGACAGAGCCCTTCATCAGCGTAAGAGTCGTGGGCCGGCTCGGTCCGCTACGGGAGAGACAACGAAGTTACGTTGCAGAAGTACTTAAAGGGAAAATTTCGTCGATCGATAAGGTTCCCCTGGGAGAACCACTTTTGAAGGTCCACTGTATGATAACGTGAGAAATAATTGCTCGGACGGGGTTTCTATATTTTTCTCTGCACGACGATATATTTTGTAATATATAAGCAGAGTAACCTTCAACTAAAGTAAATCTCTCAGAAACAATCATCGATGAGTTTTTAACAGAAGCCTAACTTAAACTTATCCCGATAAAGGTATAACTCAAGTCTAACTCGAATTGGACACGAAGAATTTATTTTAAAAGCTCGAAAAGCTCTTTAACACTAGAACTACCAGAGCAGTCAAAATGACCAGTTGGTGATTATTCATGAAAACCTTATAAATTCATTGTGATGAAGCTTCCAACATTTACTATGATTTTCTACAGAAAGTTTAAATAAAGATTTGTTTTCTATGTATTCAATATCTTTTCATGTAACTTTCAATTTCAACTCTTCCATGCAAATAAGTACACTATAATTGTCGGTAGTTTTAGTGTTAATAAATCGTTATTAAATCCATCAACAAACCATCAACATATACGCAACAACGTCAACAGTAACGGTATCACGGATCACGAACTACGAAGCACGTGGCATGCAAGGGTGAAAAACAGGTAGAATGAGGGTGAAAAAATAATAATTAATTTATTTCGTCTGATAACAACCGCGAAGGAAAAACCGTTGCTGCATATTCATAGTGGCAACGCTCATCGGGAAACTATTTTATTTCCGGGATTTCGTTTCACGTACGAAGAGGCACGTCAGAAATGCATGTATTCCGCGGACGTTGCCTCTTGAATTTCTCGAATTGTCAAACTTTTACGAGCACCGTTGCTGCTCGCGCCTCGACCCGCCCGCTGTTCGTTCGTTTTATCCAGCGAATTTGGGTCGCCGCCGCCACCGTGCCGCGGTGCACGGTTAAAAAGCCCGCAATTATCATACGAACGCGTGCAATAATATGCAAATGCATCGTTTTCCGTCGTTCGTACGTATCCAGTTTTGCCGGATTCGCCGCGAGCGTAACGATAAAGCGGCTCGTTCATCGATGATGGAAACATCTCGCGGAAGACGTGACACGTTCGTGCAAACGTTTCGATGGATCGTCAACAAACTGAGGATCGGCAAACATTTTATTCTTCTTTCTCGTGAAAAGTTGTTTAAAACTGTAAGAAGCGGAAGGAACAGAGACTCGATCGATTCGACGCAACGGCTACTCTGACTCGTTTGCTTTTACAAGTTTATTAAGGTTGGGGATTTCATTGGTAAAAGATTGAAACTAAAATTAACAATTCACGTTCTATCTCTGTAGGTACAAAACGATCGAACTCTATCCATTTTATCGTAATTTATTAGAAGCACAAAGCAAACACATAAATACACGCTTTATTGTGCTTATCCGCGGACAAATTTGTTCTTCTTCCACGGGTAACGCAACGATTACGAAGGTAAACCGTCGCGTTTAAAAATCGTGGAACAATTAATAAAGGAAAATGCCGCTAACAGGTGCTTACACGTTTACAGTCTCGAAGCAAATTGCTCGTCTCGCAGCCTCTAGCGGCGTTAGAAGATGCTCGAAGTGCTCGAGACGAGCCGAACACGCTTCACGCCGGAATGGTGTGGGGCAGAAGAAAGAGAAAAAGTAATCTGACGTTAGTTGAAACGCAAGTTACCTCGTTAACTAACTTACAAAGCCCGTCTCGGCGCGCAGGTGGATCGTTAAAAAGTTACAGCACGACCTATCCGCCGAGGAATTAACGAAACGATACTTATCGTTACGGTCTCATCGGAAACAACAGCGCGGCGGGTTTCAGGAAACAGAAGGAGGAGAGAATTATCCATGAACCAAAAGGCGCCCCTTCGGGTTCCCAACAGAGTACGGTGATCGAGCACGCGCCTCCATTAATAATGAAAAATTTCGCCCCGGCGAACTCGCGGCGAGGTAGGTAGGTGGCGGTCCCTCCGTGGAACGGGATTTAAACGATACCACCCCCGGCCTCGATAAACCATCTCCCCGGTCGTGATATACATTTGATCATATAAACTTTTTTATTCGTTCGTAAAGTTTAATCTCGGCCCTTTACGAGCCGCTGTCATTCCGCAGACGACATATTTCATCAAGCGTCGCGTTATATCGGGCGATTTTCATGCGCCGAGCTACTCGTCGCCCGCGAGCCAACGCCGGAATTTATAAATGTAAAAAGACTTGTCCTAACTGACTGACCGATTCATCAATGCGGAGCCTAAACTATCGAAGCTAGAAACATGAAATTTGAACAATGGGTTCCTTTTATGAGGTAAATACCCACTAAGGAAGGATTTTTTGATATTCCAAATCCTAAGGGAGTTAAATAGGGGTTGAAGGTAGGGATCTGCCGATTTTGAAGCAAGCACTATGAAAACCGGTATGTAGCTTTTTGATTAGAAATAAAGAAATACGTGTTTTAACATTTTTAGAAAAATCCACTCCCAAGGGGGTGAAATAAGGGATGAAATTTTGTTTCCGAATCCGTCGATTTTGAATCAATTGCCATAAAAATTAGTAAGCATTTAACTTCCTGGTTAAAATTAAAGTGAAGGGCTTGCAAAATTGGACATCTCTTGAAAATAGTTAAAATTGAAAGGAAAGTACTTCCGCGTGGGCAAAGCCGCGGGCAATAACTATTATCCGACAAACGTGCACGGCTTAATTAATGCTTTGTCTGTCACCTCGGTGTCTTACCACGCATCCACCGCCATCGTTCCACCGTCCGTCGACCACCACCGGCGGCCACCGTCGCCTATTTAAGTAACCACCATTATCGGCGCGTCCCGATGGCGCGGGACACGTTAAACGGACCCACGCACGCACGCACGCACTCACGCAGCGCCTCTCCTGCGGACTTCCTGCGCGCTCCGAAGAATCTACGCGTTAAGCCCTAAATCACCGTATTAACACGTATACGCGCGGGTCGCACGCATGAAAATGTCGGATTCCGTGATCGCGCCGGTACACGCATGCACGCTCGCGTCCTCTTCCTCCTCGTTGCCCTGCTACAGGCCATACAACGGCTGGGGCCTGTTCGCGAGGGGGTTAAGGAGGACAGGGAGAGCAGCGGGCTGATAAAAATCGAATGATTTAACCGCGGCCACGATGAATATTGTGACGGCATGGAAGGGGTTACAAGGTCTCGCGATGCGTTCTCGGGATCGATAAATTTTAAGGAACGTCCCGCGAGTCCTTGCCGGGAGGAGGACGGTCGATCTTCGATTTTTCGAGGGGATTTCTGCACGCCTTTCGCGCGGCGAAACAATGCGAGTTAGAGCTCTCGAGATGTTTGGGGCTTGAGCCTAAAATTTTTCAGTTGAAGCAGAACTATCGACCCCTTCTGTTCGTTAAGTATCGAAAGGTGGATAAATTAAAATTGATTAGAATTGTTTAATCAAGGGTACCCAAAGATTGGTTCTAAATTGGTTCTCTACACCGTTAAATACGATATTTCATAGAAATTAATCTTTTATTTTCGACTTGTAATAAAAATTTTTAATCGTTCAATGGGGCACTTTTTACTTGAAAGTATCCTGTAATTGGCGGTAATGTTTAAAATACACTAACTGTCAATTTTTATTCAACTTTTATAATTGTAAGCAGTTGAAGTACTCTGGTCACCAGTGACCACAGTGGCGTCACAGGAGAAACCGTACTAGACAAAGTGTTAAGAAGTTTAAAACCACGTATGGAGCTTTTCTGTTGATTTCCTCAATATTTTTACTACCAAAATTTGTATTCAAATTATTATTTCTCTGAGTATCGAATGGCTTTCGCTCACACTTACAATTAGTCATAGTATCTTATTGTCAGACGCGAAGTTGTCTCTGTCTATAGTGATATAAATGCAGTTTCGTATTCATTTTTTGGCTGGAAGTTCATCGATTACTTTTCCTTCAGTCTTTCGTGTACCCTCGCTTAAGTTTGAAAAGAGGAAACAGTAAAAACTTCTTCATAAAGCTGTTCACAGAAGCTTACGAATCAGTTTGGCAGTGGCATTCTTCGCGTGCACCGCGCAGATAGGCCTGGCAGTAAAAAAGGTTAAAGATGAAATAGACTATAGAAATTCACTCAACGGGACAAACCCGTCGATGAAACAATGGGGAATGAAATCAGCGTTTTTTTGAAACCCGATTTCTCCGTGGGCCCCATAGAGTTTTTGAACCATCCGCGCGTGAACTAACCTAGTTTCGGAAACTCGAATTTCGTTGAATCCGGTTCTTTTTGCGTTTACCGTGAATAATAGAGGTCGCGGGCTGTTTTATCGTAGTTGAAACTCACGTACCATTGATTTTTATGCGAGTTGCAGCGGGATTTTGGTGCCGTTTATAATTGCAACGCTTGAGCACGAGAAATGTTTCTGCAGAACGAAAGTGGAGCGGTTAACAGAGTTACTCTGGTGGCAGAGGTTCAAGCATTCAATTTGTCAAACGGGTTAAAACGTCGATATATTTGTATGGAAAGTGGGCGTAGTGGCTCGTTCGAAATACAACTGAAAAATCCCAGAATTTGTAACAGATAAAACGTTCATTCTGTTATTTATACCATACATTGAGTACTTTGTCCGAACTCTTTTCTCACTGAATTTCTGCTTTCAATCGGGAAATAGTACGATCACCCTACCCCTGACATAAAAACTTTGTTAATACCTTATCTTGCGCTTTTATCGGTAGTTATACAAGTCGGCCATTCATTGCTCTGGTGCCTTATCAAATTTATATTTGGTAATTCAGTATATTATAGACTTCACTTTATTCACTTTTAAACGTATAAATTATCGCTTTATTTTTTAGGTCACTCAGTAAGTAATGCATGCATTTAAAAATGTTGGTAATGTATTCAACGAGTTATTAAGACAGAAATGAAAGTATTAGCAAATGAAATAGAAAAATTAGTAAGCACACGGAAAGCAATTGTCCAAAAAACGAAATTTTTTTCGTCGCTTGCGATTGTAAATAAATTTCTACATTTCAACTTCTTTGAAATTTTTATGTACGACCTCAAACGCGATTAATTGTCTACGGGTTGATGCACTCTCGCGAAATGACTTATGTAATCAATTATCTTGCAAACTTTTTCCTGACGAATCGACACAGAGCAGCCCTCGAAGAAAAGGAAAGAAATTAATTTGAACGCCAAGAGCTTCCAGTTCCAAATGGAGGGTACTCGCCAGGCGATACTTTATGTTTATAAATATGGATGACACTTTAGAATCCGGTCACACGAACGGCGATGTAACGGAAGTCGCGATGGACGTTGTGGTTGCAGTCACACGAGCGTTACCAACTAATGAGACAACTTTTTTTTTTTAATTACTTTCGCATATCCTGCATATCATTCGTTGTATTATTAACAAACATTCAAGATAGAATATGAGATATGGGATGTTTTTCAACTTCGATATCTATTCCATTAATATAATGCAATAATATCAAAACTATCTTTACACTAATTTTTGAAACGTTATTTACTCATTTATTAAGGACAATCGAATAAAAGGTTATGAATCAGTCGGAATATGCAAAGCTATGCTATACTTAAGATTTTCAACTTAACCTAAAATTTGTTTGAATAATTACCGTCACTTTCTAATGATATGCACTTAAGACTTAGGTTCATCGAATACGATCGTAGAATCTAATGTATTTATATATTCGGAACGTTAAAATTTGTATACATTACTAATTCAATTGTATATAAATTCGTTACATTGATATTAACGTGAATGGGTTCTTAGGTACAATGCAGATGCGCAACTTTTGCTTCTTTTTTCTGTCTTCGTTGCTTTCGATCAGGAAAACAAGGTAAGACCTGCGATAGTGAATTGAAACATCTCAGACAGAAGGGGATAAAGTAAGCTGACGATTTCGGAAATTAATAATAAAGAAACATCATCGATTTTCACAAGCAATTTCGATTCAATTTAGCGAAACGTCGCGTCGCGTCGCCTCGTTTCAAACGTACGTCGATGCAACTCAACGAAGAGGCCGTGTATTAATTAACGTATGCCAATTAACAAGAGGGCGGCCCGTCGCGCCTTTGTATCCTCATTTGTCTGATTGGCTATTTCCTTTTCGACTACTCTCGCTCCTTGTCCACCGCTCGACGCCCAACCACCCGCCGATCCTCGACTGTCGTCGTGTGAACTCATTTCATAAAGAGTTCTCGCGTGCATGCGTGTTCTGGCCACGGTACAGCACCTTTCAGAAATTTGTGTACGTCTAGCTGATTTTTATTTCATGTTAACCAATTTTTAATTTACATCAAGTTTGCATCGCTGGGATTTAAATATAATATCTGTGCAATTGTTTATTCATACAGTCCGCGTGAATCTTTTTACGTGTTTTATCACAAATTCTGCTAAAACAGGAACAGAATATACGATTTTTGTAAAATTTAGCAAATAAAAAAATAGTTTGATAACAACATTGTGTGAGTTCCGTGTATCTATAGTACGTGAGTAAAGAAGGATAGTTTATTAAATATTTCTTAAGCATCGCGATCCTTGGATAGTTGTATGGAATAAGAGTGCTTAAGAAATGAAACTAAACTGAATTTTGATCAGGTTGTATAGAAAAATCTTAACGAAGAAATACAACAACTCAAAGTAACATAACAGATAAGAAAAGCAACTTAAACTTAAAGCAGTTAAATCGATGTTGCGTGTTGCAAGTATAACGCTAGATTTGCGGACATTTCTTGTATACCTATTTCTAATAAACATATACTAAGAAATAGGTATATATTGTACAAAATAAAAAATTGTAGAACTGAAATGGAGACAGATTTAGGTATATTCGTATCACTTCATCAATAAAAGTGTGCAAAAATTTCTAGTAAGAATAGCAACTGTTTTTGTAAATTCTGCTCATGAAATCCGAAATCCCGTCAAATTTACGGGTCCCGTAAACCTAATGATAATTACGACACGACACGAAATATGTTTGCCGTAAAAAAAAAACATAAGGACGCGCGTTGAAAGGTAAGGAAACCCCAAGAACAGAGAAAGAAAAACTATTTCGTTACGAAGTGACTCGTCCTTCCAGGTGAGCAGGTCAAAGTGTTCTAAAACGTGGATAAATCGTTCGTGTCGCGTACACATCCAAACGCTGCTCGCAGCGTGTCTCCGTTCTTTCTCTTTTTTTTAGCGAGCCTGTATATCAAGCGTGTGTCACGAGAGTGACAAATTTATGCGCGAAACGATCGAAGCGTCCAACGTTTATGCTAATTCGCGGCGACACCGGGCCGCGCGCGGTAGCCGTCGTGAAAAACACGCTTAATTCGCGTGAAGCCCCAACGTTAGAAGATGAATTATGGTGTACGGATATCGAGTACGCGTAATTGATCGCGCGGCGGCAGCGAAGAAAGAGAATTGGCGCTTAGATCGACTTCGCACCGCGATTCACGAATCGCGGTACGCGTCCAAATATTCGACAATTATTTACAGTTCGGGGAAAACTTTATCGATTTTTAATACTAGATTTACGGACATTTCTTGGTACATTTATTTCTAATATACTCATACTAAGGAATAAGGTATACATAAACAGAATTTGAAATTGCAGAACTGAGAGGGAAATAGATTTGGGTATATTTGTATCGCTCCATCGATAAAAGCAAAAATTGCTAGGAACAATACCGATTGCTTTTGCAAATTTTACTCATGAAGTTCGAAACCCGTCAAATTGACGGGTCCCGTAAATTTAGCGTTAAATATATTGCAGAAATCAATATTCTGAACTTTTTCCTATACGTGTAATCGCTACTCGGCCTTATTTTCCAAGATTTTCGCGAAAAACTATACGTATACGTCCCACGCTGAATTTTCCGTTCAAGCCATTAACACGTTCGTCGCCCAGCATGATTCGACTGAGTTTTCTGCTGGACCCAAATCCGATTGCATATAAAATTGGGGTAAAAAAAATATAAAATCAGCAAAAGTTTTAACTTTTTATCTTTATTTTATGTATTTTATATTTATACATATTATACTTCAATGCTTATTCCATTGAATTCCTTTAACAATTCCAATTTTAAATCCTATTTAATTTTAAGAAAAAGAACGTCACCCAAATATGGGTGACGTGGCGACGAACGTGTTAAATGGGTGTTCTCATTGTAAAATGAAGAATTAAAAAAAATTTTAATTACCGTTTTGCACTATTGAAAAATTGTAAGGCGTACTCACACGGTCTGAACGGAACGGTCTTCAAAAAACGGTCCGCCACGGAACGTGTTAAGTTACGCTAATTGGTTTAAGATAAATGAGGGAAATATAAAAATATGCATGTTTTTAATCCATAGTCTACGAGTCGAATGATTAGTTACAGAGTAACGCTAATTTAAGTTTAGTTATCTAGGGTTAACGTTGATAATCACGCGATGCAATCTGCGACTCCCCTTCGCCCCCATCTTCGATCCCCCCACCCCACCCCCACCCCCGCCGACCCGTCCAACGAAACAACGTTGTTCCTTTGTGAAGGAAAACCGATGAAGCTATACACGGTACACAGGTATACGTACTGCGGCCAATGTATCATTTCGAATGTAAGTACTTCAAAGGCGTGTTATTATTTCCTTGTGCCGTGACGTGAAAAGGGGAAACGTGACACACCGCAATATTCAACCGGGCCTGGACGGTACGTGGTGCACACTTCTTTCTGTCGCGGCGCTGTGTGTTGCTTGGGCCAGGCTTCGACGTTCCGAAGGCGGATGGACGTGCAAATCACGCGATCGCCCCGGCTACCTTCGACTCGCAGATGCCGGCGCGCGTTGGGTGGCGGCGGTAATTGCATGTAATTTTTGCTATAGATTAAGAATCGAGGCGAGCGCCTTTTTTCGAGCGCAAAAATTAACCCGCTCGACGCGTACACGAAACGAGAATCGGAACCGAGACCCGACAGGCTTTTCGGATTTTCTCGCTCTTTGTCGGGTTAGGTCTGTGAGCGTTTTATGTGTATCAGTGGGACAATGAATTTGATGTATACGAGTGTTTTATGTGGAGTGTCGTTACATAGTTTGTGGTGTACAGTAACGGACAAAAGTATAAGACCAAAAGGTTGAAGAAAATAAATTAATTAATTAATAAGAAATAATAGTATAAATGAAATTTGTATTCTATGCTAATTGATAAATAGTATTCTACCATAATAACAATAGAAATGAATAGATAAACAATATCTGCGAACCATAAAATTATGCTTTACATCGTCCTGTCCTATTTTAAACTTTCGTCCGCATATGTTCTAAAGTGAGCGTTGTATCTAGTATGTTTTGTGTTGTGTATATAAGGAGTATTCGGAGTTGAAATGAGAGAATCAGAAAAACGCGTTGAAAGCAGCACATCAGAGAGAGCGAGTCATAAAGAATAAGAGGAGAGTATGTAAGATAAGAGAGATAGTAAAAGAATATTGTTCTGTGTTAAATTGCAAAATTAACAAGAGACGTTATTCATCCCATTCTACCCACAAGGTTCGTCCCGTTCGCAAGACAGATTTGATCGTTGCTGAATCGATTAACCATCGATTGGTGATACCAACTGACGTTCTTACGATTCCCCATTCTTTCATTGTCGACGTCACAGCAATAAGATTTAGAAGGAACAATAATAGATTGAAACAAGAAAAGTAAAAAGGATGAAGTAATGCGTGTAGCAAAAGGAGGTACCATTATACAAAATAAGTGCGAGAGCGACGCTAAGTTAGTTGTTAAAAGGCAAAATAACCGAACAAAACGTACCGATAACGATAACGCCTCTCAATCGCTTGTAATTTTAGACCAACCTGCAAAGATGGGCAAGTAATGATGTTAAATAAGGGACTATCAAACACGCTTCTCCGTATAATTTCCGTAGACGGAGCACGCATGAATGACACGTGAAATAAGAAGAAATAAGTGTTGCGGATCGATCGAGAAACCATATGGAACACGGGGAGCGAGCGCATGTACGTGTGCGTCGAATGACCGAAAAAATTCGCGGAATCGCGAAATTTCAAAGGCGTGTTTAGAGTCCATCAGCCGCGGCGGCTCTCGCCTCATTCACCACCGTAGGAACCGTGGCCCGGGCCTCTCATTTGCCTGTGGATTGTGTCGGTACGTTAATACATCGTTCGCACGCCAACATCGAGGGAGGTTTACCGATGCGAACGAGACATTCTCCACACGCTCGGGCGAAAACTGCCTCGCCATCAAGTCCAACGAAATTCTTCGTGCGCTGACATTTTCGGCGGACTTTGAAACGCCGCGGTCGTGTAGCAGCTGGGGAATGAATATTTTAAAGAGTGAGCTTACAGGTATTGAAATTAGTGTCGTCTACCATTTCTCTTTTCACGCTTATGTTTTATTCATTGCGACGGGATAATATGAGAAAATGGCCCGCGAAAATTTGAGTTCCATTTCCTTTCGCGTAATTGCTCGCAGGGTGTTTGTGTTATTACGAATTAACGTTTTCGAATCGGCATAAATAGTAAGAACACGAACGTGATGTATATAAATCGATTATGTTTACGATATTTATTGGTGGATGAAAGTGGTTCTTAAATGTTTTAATTGAATGTTATATATTTCTTTACAGATATCATATGAGATAAGTATTCCCAGATAAATTCGATATTAAACTACTCATAAGTGTTCGGTATTAATTTTCAAGAATTATCCATGTTCCTTCACTACAATAGTTGATAGTTTATGTTCTATTCAGAACACCAAAGTTTTATTATCGTACTCGACTGTTAATCACATTTAATTTTATAAAACAAGCAATCGAAATGCAGAAATGGTGTTAACGTTTCATTACATCTCAGCGTTTCCAAAATTTATAGCATCCATGTTAGCGATGAAACATCAGCGTGTACGCCAAAGTAATTCTTTAAAACGGCCCCAAAGCATGCTTCGCGGTGTATCCCCACTCTCCTCAGCGACGAACACGAGGTAGATATTTAAATAACCCGTTCAAACGGATAATTAATGCGCCGTTAATAAAGCGTGCGCGCACGCGCAACATTACCAGGAATGTGGGTCAATTAAACCGAAACGCTCGATTAGAGCCGAGCCGCTGGCACTTCTTGAGTAACCGTGATGCAAAACTCGCTTCGATAGGTGAGATCATTAGCATTTTAAATCTGTTGCTGTCGCGCTTGCCTGTCGCTTTCACTCTCCAATTAATACCGATACTCGACGAACGCCCACCGAGAGGCCCGCGAAGTTTCCGTCGAGGCGTTCTCATCGAGGAACGTTTGTCCGCGATGAAGAGTGTTAGGGATCGATAATTATTCGTATGTATTATGAAAACCGGCTCTGGTTTATTACCACGGGGTTCTGGGCCTGATCATCGCGTATGACCTAGGTTAAAGCCTAAACCACCCGGGTGACCACCACCCTTCTACCAGTAAATTCCCTTTACCGAATTTTTCCCTCCACCTTACAATTGTCCACTTCCCTCTTCCGCTTCCTATTTTCCAAATCCTTAAAATCGTTCTGCATTCACGCCCACTGTTAAGGATCGATAATTATTCGTATATATTATGAAAACCGGCTCTGATTTATTACCACGGGGTCTGGGCCTGACCATCGCGTATCACCTAGGTTAGAGCCTAAACCACCCGGATAACCTCCACCCTTCTACCAGTAAATTCCCTTTACCGAACTTTTCCCTCCACCTTACAATCGTCCACTTCCCTCTCCCACTTCCTATTGTCCAAACCCTTAAAAGGCGCTCGGTCTTCGCCCACAGGTAGAAGTAAAAAGAAGCAAAACGAAGAAGCAAGTAAATAGTAAGTAATTCACAAATCGCGTCACCCAGGGAATAAGAGTCAAGGTGATCGTCAAGGAAAGGGCACCGTCGTAAGAGCCGGGACAGTAGGTCACCTTAAAAATTAAGAAACGTTGTTGCGAACGAAAAAAAAAGTTCCACTAGTGTAACGTGCTCCAGCGAATGTTTGTAATCGCCATTGAAAATCGATCGAAATTAAACGGTTTTCCATTAGCGAGGGCAGCGTGACCTAAACAATCCGGGGATTCTCCCGTCATCGTTATCGAGCGACTCGCTGAAACAATCATAGCGATTAATTCCTTTCCCATTGGCACGGCGGTGACCGGAACGATCCATTAGACGAAACCACAATCGTCGCGCGTTCTCTTCTCTGCCCACGTACCGCCTCCACGCAAACACGGTTCTCGGTTTGACGGCTTCCTGTCCTCGGATTCATTAGAGGGCTCGTTCGTCCCTTCAGGAGCGCCGTCGTTGTCATATGTATTTGTACTTCACCGGGCAAGGCACGCGTGTTTCCGCGACCTCTACGATTGCCGCGTGTTATCGATCGAAACAACGTACCTTATTGAAAAACAAAAACTAGTTGTTTACAAGCCGCTTGTATACAATGCCCTTTCCTTGATGATTACTTTGACTATTAATACCCGGGTGTCGCTTTTGGTTGTTCTAATGTTATTTTGAGTTTATTCTTCTGCGTTTTTCATCTGCCAGAGGGCAAATGTCGATCGCCTTTTAACCCCTTGACTACTGTGGGCGCCTGTAGGCGCTTAGAAATTTTGCGTTTGTGATACTGAGAGCGCCTATAGGCGCTTCACACAGTTTGGCTTTCTGACACCAAAAATTCGCCGTTCTCGGCGCACATCGTAACTCAATCCCTGCCGTATGGTACGACCAGTACATATCAAAGTCTGCCGTAGTCAAGGGGTTAAGGGGTCGAAAAAAAGTAGACAATTTGAAGGTGGAGGGAAAAGTTCGGGGAAGGGAATTCGCTGACAGAATGGTAGTGGTCAACCGGATTGGATTAGGCTCTGATCCAGAAGATTTTCTATGATCAAGTCCAGACTCAGTGGCTATAAACCAAAGTCGGTTTTCACAATAAATATAAATAATTATCAATCCCTAACAGCGCGTGCAGATCAAGCCTCCTCGATCCGTGGAGGCGCCCATTTCGGGATAGAGCCGGACGCGAAGGGCGAAGAAGAGGAGGGACGAGTCGGAGGATGGGTCAAAGGGCGACGGATTAATCTGGTTATGGCATGCAACCGAGAGTGCGTGAAAGCTCGCGCCACTTAGATGGACGGAGTGTTTCGTCCCGGTGGCGGGATTACCCGTGTACACGCGCCGTTGTAAATACAGGCCCATTGTAAATATAAATCTATCGGAACGGCGGTCCTGTCACGCGCAACCCCGGACCCCACTAGACAGACCGTAATACGTTTGCATCGCCGGACCGCGGCTATTTCCTTTCGCTGTTCCTCGTATTTCCTTCCCACCTATCGCCTCCTTTCATCCCTCACGACCCTCTCCCTGCCTTCTGACGGTAATCCTTGTCGCTTCGTGCCGTTTCGCGCGAGATAATGGACGAACGGCAGGTGAGCTTTGGGAGTGGACGGTGAGAGTCGGAAGGTGACGAGGATTTTTGGGATTGGTTATGTTGCGTCGGGGATTTGAGAATAATACGTGTTAGACCGTTAGAGGGACATTGGTGGAGGATTGTGTAAGTGTGGAGGAGATAGGGCGTGTTCGTGTTTTACGATTATCGTGAGAACAAGGAAGATCGAAGTATTATCCTCGAATACGATGATGTTCTCGTATAAACTCGAGATTTAGGATTAGCGTAGAAATATGATTCTTTCTTCTAACTGCAATAAATTTAAACGTGTTTCCTTCTCGAGGTGAATTGGACAATTTTTTCACATTCTACGTTTAGATCAACGTTAAACTGAGATTTAATTAGACGGAGATGTTCGAACGGGAAGAAAGTAGAGGCAGGAGAATCCATCTGTTGGTCCGGACGCAGTTATCCAAAGAAATATAATTCTGTTAACCGGGGTAAGACGGTGTCTGTACGAAGGCGAAACGTTTCGAAGCCCGGAGGAAAATATGCCACAAAGGTGCCACAAAGATGCCACGGAGCCGCGGTTTCGCCGCTGCGAGCGTACAGGGATCGCTCGGATATTTTTGGTCCTGGAATTCCTGCATACAAGAAAGCCCGTGCCGGTCGCACACAGAAGGAGTGCAGTTTCTCGAACAGAGTTAAACGAAACAGAGAGCACGACCAGGTGAAGAAAGGAGAAAATCGAACGAGTGAGGCAAAAAAAGAAGAAAGATGGAAAGGAGGGAAGGAGACGAAGGAAGCGAGAAGAATGGTACCAACAAAGAGGATTATTTATTTATTTATTTATATATTTGTTTAAACGGAAAAATCCATTACATACATAATATGGTACACATGCAGATTTTATACAATATTATGAATTTGATTTTGAAATAATACTATAGTTACGCTGAAGAAGTCGATGAGTAAACTATATTTGTTTACTGAATCCATGATGCGATTAATAGGGTCGACTTGAATAAACTGACCGGTGCCGTTAATACGAATTGGCCGATCATTCGGTGTCCTTAAAAATTTCGCTTGGTTTCTTGTTCCACGCTAAATTCCCACTTGACGAAACATTCGTAGACGAGCTACTACGTCTAGTTTCCTCGAACCGAAAACGTGGTTAACATTAAACCTACCAGTACTTGACACATACCCATTTTTACCATAAGGGATCAAATCACCTCTTATGAAATAAACGTTGATTTTTAAGAAAGATTGAAAAAATTGGCAAACGCATATTTTCGTCTATAGTCCCTATCCGTAACTTTCGTCAATACTGAAAGGTTAATGGCAAAATGTGTGGCCATGAAAAAAGTCAAAGATAAAGAAAATAAAAATTGAAAAACGCATATATGCGTTCATAATCCCTACGAGCAACTTTAGTCAGACGCATATATACGCCCGTAGCACTCAAGGAAGTTAATCGGGAAAGGCTCGCATTGAGAGATCAACATCGCCGTCAGCTGGTTGGTATAAAAGAAGAGTAATTAGCATCGGTCGCTAGGGAGCGCACGGGTTCGTTCGACCGTCTCCGTGTCGTGTCGTGTCGTGTCGTGGAGTCCGTGTGTGCGTCCAGGCCGCGCTAATACCGCGAGATGGGGACCACGATCGCGATTGCCCGAGCTTTCGGGCTCTCCGAAGGAGGAACGAGGGGTCCACTCGCGCGGGAACACGCGTGCGACCGACCCCTGCATTATATATATATATATATATTTGTTTCCCCCTCGTTGCAACCTCCTCCGCCCCTCCCCGCGCGTTTCTCTACCGCCACCCCGACGGTTTGTTCGTTTTCCTCTTATTTTTATCGCTGGCCGCGCGCACGGGATTCCTGGGTACACGGTATAAGGGAGGTGTGACGTCGGACGCACCACGAAAATTTATCAGCCGATTCAATGCCGCGGCGTTACCCGCGCTAATTTATATACACTCGCCGAAACCGCGAACGGCCCCAGTGGTGCTCGCCTCGTTTCTTCTGCCGATTGAAAACTTTCGGGGACCGGTTCTACTCGACGTAGATGCACTTTTACGGAT
The DNA here is from genome assembly GCA_033822845.1 of Tetrapedia diversipes. Lineage (NCBI taxonomy): Eukaryota > Metazoa > Arthropoda > Insecta > Hymenoptera > Apidae > Tetrapedia > Tetrapedia diversipes. The sequence goes on along the minus strand of JAOPTO010000956.1, from coordinate 239,202 downwards.
GGACGCGATCGTCGACGAAATTACGACGAGGGGAAATGAAAAAATGGTAGAAAGGTGTTGGAAATTGAATAGAGAAATATTACGAAGCAAAAATTAATCGAAAGAACCAGCTTTCTCTTAACGAACTTTCTGAAAAGTTTCTTCCAAAAATCCTAGCCACCTCTGGCATTTTAAAAAGTACGACAATGTTAAGAAGCACGACAGAGGAGGCTGAAGGACACGGGGGTCGTAGAAATATTGATCACTGTTTTTGCTAGTCTCATGACAAAGCTTGTAAGATTCGGTCAGAGTTGCACCTTCCTAGTGCTATATAATAAAGTATTATATAATAGTATTTCAAATAATAGTGTATTTTATTTAGTAATAGTAAAACACCATCTCCAATAAAGGAGAAAAGAAACTCGCTGGTCCGCGACGGGTTGGTAAATACTATAAGTAATTTCTTGTTATTTAGTAGAGAGATGGTAGGGCTCAGGTGTGGGTAAAAACAAAGTGAAGTTCTTATAGATAATATATAATATATTTAAAATAGTTTAATAGTAACAATTTAATAGTATGTAAATTCTTAATTCTTACTTCTTTCACAATATTTCTGTCTCGCACTCGCATTTCCCCCCATTATATATCCTTTCAAACACTCATTTTCTTTCATTTTAATTCTAAACCTTTCTCACTCGATGCACTCGGTCACGTTCACCCAAAATTCCTCAATCGCGACGTTGTCTCAACTGCTCATCTTTCGCGTCTTAGAAACACTCGAGTACAAACATTCTACGTTCACACGGCTATCGCTCAACTCAAGCACCCTTCACATTTTCCTAAAATCGTACCCACTCAATCGCATTCCTACGATATTGCTAGACGCATTGATCTCTTTCATGCGCGGCTATCTCTGGCAGGCCGGTAGAATCCCAGCGAGCGACGAGACGCGGGTATAGCATGCAGAGGCGGTGTTTCAGCAGCCGGCGGAACTAATGTACATTTCGTCGAAGATGCCGGCCAGGGAAATGAATGCGGCCAGGGAGGATTAAATCATTTCCTAGCCAGCCGACGGCTGCAATTTACAATGCTTTCAGTGGTTTTACGAGCGTCCGTTTTCCACCCGGCAGCGATTGCTTTCTTCATTAACAATGCTCGCTCGGGGTTCCGTCACGCGTTCGCTTTTATTGAATCGCGTGTATCAGCGATATTTATAACCGGTAGCTGTTGTTAAATTCACAAGCGCTTTATCGCTACCGGGTATACACTGTCGGCGCTTCGTGAGCAGCGGATAATAAATAAAATACATTTTAAAAGCAGGCTTTCATTAGTGAAACGGCGGCTGTTATAAAAATGTTTTCGCGGAAAAATAAAAGCGTATTAAAGTAGAAATGCGATCGAATCTGGGGAAAGTGTGAAAAGTGCTTAAGTTGAACGATAACCGTGTGAACGTAAATGAACGTGTTTAGATCAAAGTGTTTCTAAAGCGCGCATGATGAGCATTTCAGAAAACGTCGAGGCTGAAGAATTCCGGGTGAACGTGATCGAATATATCAAGTAAGGAAAGTTGATAATTAAAAAGAAAGGAAATGACTGTTTGGAAGAATATATGACAGGGAAAATGCGAGCGCGAGGCAGAAAGAGCGTAATTGTGAAAGAAGTAAGAACGTCGTTGCTATGTTGAAAAATCATTTATATTATTAAATTATATACTATTGAGTTGTTACTGTTAAACTGTTTTAAATATACAAATATTAATAATATCTAAAAACTTCACTTTGTTTTCCCCGCACTTGAACCCTACCATCCACTCTGATAAATAAATAAAAGTAAGAAATTTCCTATATTAGTTTCGTTGGTTCATATTGTTCTTTATAGCGTCTTCTTTTTTTTGCCTTCGAATGTCGTCGCGATGAAAAAAAAAAGATATTAGTGACCGACAAGAATAATATAAGATTGACGGTTGGAAAGTGCGGATAATATCGGATTATAAAATGGCGACAAAGATGGCGCGCGGGATGAAATACGCGGCGGTTTTTCAACACCCGACGATTAATGTGCATTTCATCGAAGACGCCCGCGCGGCAGATTAATACGCCGCGGAAAGGGTTAAATCATGCTTCACCCCGTGTCGCGTTCATGATTTACAAGCCGTTTAATGGTTTTACGACTGTCCACTTGGGTTACGATTGCTTTCTTCATTAATAAACGACGGTTCCAGTCGCGCGCCGCGTAAATCTTGTCTTTCAACTCGAATAAAAATATATCGCTGCGCGGTGCAAGTTTCCCGCGCCCGTCCCTTGGATTTCGTTGCCTTTAATGGCTTCCAAATACTTTATCGACCCGGTTCGATCGTTTACCTTTTATCGATGCTCTCAACAGGAAAGGCTGTTGACCAAATTCCTGGGATTCCTCGATTATTTGTTTTTGTATGGTAATTAAGGTGTTGCACGACGATGTACGACATTTACGTTCTCGAATGTATACTTCGTCGGACACTCGATAAACTTGAAAGAAATGTTTATGTTGTAAACACAAATCAAAACAATTGTTTGTTTTCATAATGAACCTTCGTTACAGATACTGGCTTCTCATAATCTTACCGAACATGTACGACCGCGTTGTTTACTTTTTGTTATAGTGCTTGCTTCAAAATCAGTGGATTTTCAAACAAACTTTCATCCCTTATTTTACCCCACTGGTAACTGATTTTTCGACAACGTTGAAACAGGTATTTCTTTATTTCTAACCAAAAAGCTGAATACCAATTTTCATAGTGCTTGCTTCAAAATTGTCGGATTTTCAAACAACCTTTAAACCCCTATTTAACCTCATTAGGGGTGGAATATCAAAAAATTCTTCCTAAGTGGGTGCCTACGTCATAAAAGGCATTGTCCATTGTCGTTGTCCAAATTTCATGTTTCTAGTTTCAAAAGTTTAGGCTCTGCGATGATGAATCAGTCAGTCAGACAGGACGTGTCTTTTTATATTTACCTATAGATAAACGCTTTCCTCAAGATTTACAAGTGTCCACTGACTTAGGAATAACAGTGTAACTTTTGAACCTAATTCACAAATTACTGTTGTGCACTCTGTCGTGCGCGGCAAGTGCTTCCATGCTCCAAACGATCAGCAGGCAAAGGGTGAACAATGGTCGTGTATACTTCGTTGAAACTAATTCCGAGCGAACTCGACGTTGCCTCCAACGTCTGTCAGTCGCGAGCAATGGAAACAACCCCTTTCGTTCCACGAACTTTCCCCTGGAAAACTGCACTGCGTCGCAAAAAAATTGCCCTCGCTCTCGGATCGATCCACGAAGTAGCTCCCACGGAACGCGTATGAAACAGCGTGGACGTTCCTTCTTTTTTTTTTTTTCTTTTTTTTTTACCACGAAACGGTAATTGTTGACGAGAGGCGAGGTGACCCCGGGGTCCGGCGCGTTAAAAGCGAAAACACACAGAGGTAAATTAATTTACGGCGCTGTGGGAGCCGTGACGGGGCCGTTCTTGCTGTTCCTCGCAATTAGTATCAGACGACGTTCGTGCGGCCGTCGTTCCACTAATCCACGAATAATAAATGCAGCCGCGGGACCTCAAGGTGCTTTCGTCACACGAGCCAGCAAGACGGAATGAGTCGACTGGGGGAAGAAGTCTGAAATTAAAACGCTATCGCTAGCTTTTACGACGAGACACAACGCGACTCTGTTTCGTTGTTCTTTAGGAATGGTCGAGGATCGCGAAAATTTTCGAGATGAAAGAATGGTAACAGAGCGTACACCTTAACTTAGGAATCTCAAAGTATTCGTTGTTTCTATTAAAACCATATTTTTATTAAATTTCAATGTTCAGCACGCGGTAAAAATGTTGTCAAACAACAAACGTAGTCCAAACTTAAATCTGTTTTATCAAACTTGAATTACTCTAGCGAAGCTGTTAACACAATATTATATTTTCTCTTATTCTATAAAATATCGAGTTGCTTCAAATATTCCTAACGATTATGATATTTTTTAGAAACTTGAAACTACAAAAATTTCCTTAAACAAGATTTCACAAGGTAAAATCGTTGCGCAGGCAATTTTTTGATCGAGTTTTTAAAAATTAATTGAAGTACATTTTAAGAATAATAAAATAATTGTTGTAGTAAATTGTCTTGAAATTTTTAATTAACGGGTAATTCAGTTACATGCCACGTGTTCATACGTTGTAGGATTTATAGTTTTCCCGGGATGTTCGTTTGATCGTTCGAGCTGAAATCAATTTTCTAATGAAACGCTCACGGTATGTATTGCTTTCTTGGTTAACGAATCTCGTCCCCAGCGGCGTACCGCTCGCGGAAGATTGGCGAGCGTGCTCGTTCTCGCGGCTCACGGGCCCCCGCGGGAAGAGAAAATAGGTAATTCGAAGGTAAATCGAGGTAATTCGAAGACGGATGAATCCTGGGATCCGCGGAGCATACTTAATAGCGTGACGATAAATTACCTTAAGATACAACAGGTTCTCGCGTGTAAAAGTATCGGCTTTATTGTTGGGCTCGCCGCTGGGATCCTTGCGAACTTTTGCACGCGCACATTCGTGAGGCGACTGGAATCTTCCACATAGACGTGCTTGTATTAACCGTATGCTTCGTTAGGATAGAATGTAGCATAACATTTGTTTGTGCAAAGTTTTTCTCAATCAAAATAATTTCTTGAGGTATATACTTATTTAATAGACGCTTAATCGCTTAAGGGCCCATGAAATCCAATTACTACTTTCGTTTAACCCTTTGACTGTAATGGGCGCATATATGCGTCTGACGAAAGCTACTCGTGTGAACTACAGACGCGTATATGTGTCTCTGACGAAAATTGCTCGTGTGAACCATGGACGCGTATATGCGTTTGTTAATTTTTTGAGTTCCCGTTTAGAGCAACATAATTGCTTATACAGCGACACCCACGTGGAGCATTTCGATCGAGAGTATTTAGCAGTCAAAGGGTTAATTTATCATTAAGTCAACTCGTTAGATCAAGAATACCACCTTTTTTTATAAATTTCAGACCTTTCTGTAATCCGAAGTCAATGTCATTAATGAATAAATATTAAACAAAATTCCCGTCTCTCCGATAAAATTCTCTTAAAAACTCGTGTCTTATCGTTATCCACTTACGTCCCGTTACGTTCCAATAAGAACGTCCTCTCATAAACGTTCATTACAAAGTTGCAGATATTCATCAGTTTCTTCGCGGAAGCGCACAAGCGTCTTCCGAGAAAAAGGTATCGATCAAGGTTAATTCGGAGGACGCTGAAACGACTGATGGTCGTTTAATGAAATTCGTTAAACGACGTTGGACTGCTCTTTTTCCGACCTCGATTCTCCCGGACGAATAATCGGGCTGATGAGATTTATTTACCGGATCGACGATGAAAGAACGATAAATAGTTCGGAAGGAGGGAGCCTGCCACGTTTCATCTATCGACTATTGTGAAACCGTTTAATGAACGTAACGGATGCACATGTACGCGTATACACGTATACACACGGGTCGGCGTAGTTAATTTTGATTCGGTGAGGAGCCACGGCCTCTACCCGTGGAAAGACGTGGAATCTGGCCGGGGCCCGAATGAAAAATTACCCAGCGTCACGGTTTTCAAATTTCCGCCCGCGGTACATCAATAAAGACGCTGACGATTATTAAGCGGTGAGCGCGCCTTCGTGCTTGTTACCGAGCATTGTTTCTCCGACGGTATTGTGCCTCGAACCATCGGAGAAAGTGAAACACCGACTCCGTTCGACCTAACGATGGGACCTACGCGTGCATTCGGCTTGGCGCGGGCAGCTATCGAAAATTGCGGTTATCCATGCATCTTAACGCTGCACCGATCGGGAGTCTATTAAAATTTAGCTAACCACACGGTGTCACACTTAACCGAACACTGTTCATCACGTATTAAGAATTTATTAAAAATTGTACTTTGAAAATGCATTTGATGAACTGTTAACAATATTAATTCAAGACTAACTAATAAGAAAAGAAAATAGAATCAATGGCAGCGCCCTTGTTGCGGAAAAGATGGAAGATCTCCCCATTCGGTTGGCTAAGTAACTGTATTTATCCGTACCTAAAACATCAACCTATTTATTCAACGAATCCATGTTGTATTTATTGAAGCGTAATACTTGCATTTCGTGGCGTGTAGGACCGATGACAATAACACGGTCAAGCTTCGTTTCAACTTCATTTCGAATATTTCCGTTCGTCAGCTAACGTCACTATTCCGAGATATATTATTCGAGAAGGATTGCTTCGGCGCTCGGTTCATTGTCAGTAGTCCGTGGAGCTGTCTCCGGTTACGGGCATGTCGGTTATGCCGTCCCACGTGGTACTCGAACGAGAAAAATGCGCGTAATCGATCGCAGCGTGCAACGAACACTCTGTTACGACAGCATTAGTCGCGTTTAATATCCATCATTTTGTACATTGATCGTTGCTTTCCGTGGGCAACGGCGCTGTCCCGCAGCGACGACCGCTGCCGCTGCTGCTGCTGCCTTCGCGTACCGCGCGTACCAATGGCGTCCAGCGCACGTACGTACAGAGTGTTCAATTAATCGTGCCGGCATTGAATCAAACAATCCGCGGGGGAAATAGTTTTTATCGTTCCAGTTCATGCCGGAACAGTTGTCCAGGTCACCTGACACGCTATCGAATTTGCTTTTTATTCATTCGCTCGCGGATGACCGCCGTTTCACGGCCGCGTGGCTCGATTTACCGGACACCCTGTGCGAGGGCCCTATTTTTCTCACGCGCGCGTGCACGCTGCGCCGTACGGACAAGGAGGGGCCGTTCAGGGCCCGACTACAAATCTATAGATCGGTTGGTAGCCGACGCAAGTAAGCATTCTAAAACATAATGTCAGTAATTAATTGTCTGCCAAGAAATGATGCGGCTATCTCACGCGACCGATTCGAGGCCTTCTCTCGAGAAAACAGCCACGCTCTCTCTCTCACTCTCTCTTTCTCTTTCTTTTCTCTCTCCCTCTCTCTCATTCTCTCTTTCTCTTCCTCTCTTTTTGCTTTATATGTATGTACATCTTTCTTCCTTACTTTCTTGCTCCTCTATCCTCGTCCTTTTTTACCTTTTCCTTCGTTCCCTCGACCTTCCTCCGAGCCCTCTTTCATCTCTCCTCTTCCCAGCTGTGCTTCTCCTGTTCGTTCTTTTGTCCGGGCTTCTCTCGCTCGGCCGGTCCCACCTTTCCGCCTCCTTCGTTTCTTTCTTTCGAATCGGCCCCGGACTAGTAATGCATTTAAACAATCTCTTTATCTCCGATTCGACACTCCGGGCGACACGGCCCCTCGTAATAATGAGAGGGGAAAACATTCCCGCGTGCCGCGGCAACGTGTCCGGGGATTTTTGCTGGTCGCCAGGCTACGGTCTTTCGTGTTTTCACGCGTGCAACGTCGACGATTCCCTCGGAACCGATATCATTGTAAACGAGAACGGGGTATCATGAAGACGTTACGATAGAATTTTTATAAGCTCTGACCAACACGAAGTTTTTAACCTTTTCGATTCGAAATCCGCTCTTTTTCGTTACTAGAAACAATCTTTTATTTGTAATCACAGACATGGATTTTTATATAAGTTTTTAATTTTATAGGTATAATTAAAACGACGGAATTCAAATAGAAATTTGTTTCACCTCCCAAATATAATATTTATTTTGATTTTTATATAAACTCTTACTCTTATAGGTATAATTAAGACGACGGAATTTAAATAGTAATTTGTTTCACTTACCAAATATAATTTTGCTTGAGATTGGTACCCCTTTCCAAATTAAAAAAAAAAAATAGTACTCACAACTACTAGACTATAAATTTGTATGCGTTTATAGAAAATTCGAACATGCCTAGGATTACAAAATACGCATGATAAATAAAGAATACAAAGCGTCCGAAATAAAGTTCTCCTAACGACTAGTTAGGTTCCGTTCCTTCAATCGTACGTATCAAAATGTGAATTTTTGCAAAAATCCACAGTTTAATAAATGTCCCTGATTCCTGGAGTTATTTTATCGTTACGTCACCGGTTAACCAAACTGACACCGAAATAGAAGTGTCCAAGCCCTGAAGGGTTCCTCGCGGAGGCCGGTTATCGACACCGACCACCTCCCCCAAACCCCTTTTCTCTCCACAGTGCCGAAAGATTCAACGGCCCGGTTTAAAAAATTTTTGATCGATCGAGGTTCTCGAGCGTCCCGGCATAGGTCCTCCTGGTGGGTCTATGCATTCCATTCACTTGGGACACGCACAGGGCCCAGGCCGTTCCGTCCGTACAATAACTTTACGCGGCCATTGTACAATTTGATAATCATTTTGCCGTTGAAGTCACCCGTTCATTAGCATATTTAATTATGAATATTTAAGATTTTTGGCGCAGCGGGACGGCGTCCTAACCGAGAGCCTGCTCCCCCGGCGTATTAAAATAAAGCCTGCATGGTGCACGAGGCTCCGTCGTAAATTTCGTCGGACACACAAGGACTGGTTGTTGCTCCGATCTTGCAGCAAAAGCACGAGTAAAAAGGTATCTGGAAGACAGGCATACGATACGTATTGCCACTAGCGGCGTAACACGAGGAAAAAGAAAGCGCCGCGCCAGGGCCCACCTCGTGCACGTGCGTGTGCGCCACGAAACTTGTCATGGGAAGACCCAAAGAGAGAGAGAGTGAGAGGGAGAGCTTTTCGTATTTTCGTTTTCTTCCGTGCCCCCCCCCCCCCTCGGTGGCGCTCCGCGGACGCCGGTGTTGCACAGGCCCCATCCGAAACCGGGCGTGGGATATATAGTCATTGAATATTTAATTTGTCGGTTAACGACGGGATAAAGAAACCTAATGGAGGAAGAATTTTGTGCGGGACGTCGGGCGAACGCTTAGACAGGTATTCAGCTAGCTGTTGTTTCTGCGAGGTCGACGAATCGCAAACTTTCTGATCGCTTCGACGTTTCCTCGCGAGCTTAACCCCTTGGCATACAGATGAAATGGAATTTGATGTGTTCGAAAAATATTATTTAATTTGGATAAACTGAACGGTTACGTGCAAACATGGAAACTGGAACATTTTATTTTGAAATTCTTTTTGAAAGGGTGTAGGGGGGAGCATCTTGAATATTTTAAACAAGATAGAATCGAGTGAAGGAACTAAGTGATCTAATTATATATTGTATGGCGTTCACTGAAAACAACTGTTGACGAGTCAGACTTGTCAAAGTGTACAGTGTCACATTGAAATGAATAGCGACTCTAACTCGTCATTGTATGTCAAGGGGTTAACTATTCGTTCGGCGATAAAAATTATTCTTTAAGAATAAAAGTAGGTGGGTAGGCACGTAGGTGATTATGTTCAAGCAACGAGGTCACGTTTCGTGCGATTAAATTGAATCTGAATTAATAACTAACGTGAAAATTTTCATTCCTTTCCTCTCTGTCTTAATTCCCTTTCTTCTGGATCTCCAACGTTCCTCTGCTCTCGCTTGTTTAATATTCAATACCTACGAGATAGAAGTCCGTGGAAATATTAATTACAGAGCAAGCTTCGAAGCTCATTCCGTAAATTTACATAAGCAGCTTGGAGAAAATTCTTTTATTTACCCAGGGCCATTGTTCCCAGTGGCCTTCCATCGACGTTAACAGAGGAGAACACAACAATCCACGGTCGTGTTCTCTCTGCCGTCGCGATTTCTGAAGCGGGCCCTTACGCACCAGTTTCTCTCTATCTCAGTGTCCCCCCTTCCCCTCCCTTTCCCCTGTCTCCTCGCCAGTTGCCCACGCATTATAATAGCGGCACTTTAAAAGGGTAAAGGATGAATAAGGTGTGTATAGAGGCTCCTAGCACCTGCAGCCCATTATAATGAGAGGGTCCGGACGCCTACTTCTTTAAATAATACGTAATGGGCCCTAATAATTAGTCGGGGGAACATCGGCAGAGTGTGTAAAACTAATGCTGCTCGAAGGACCGGGGCCAGCTAAAATCATTTACATGACCGGCCATTTATTCTTTTCTCTTCCTTTTTAATTGCCCCATACCTTCTCCGCCAGGCCGTGTTTGATCCCACAAGTTATTATTATCAGCCGGATCATCGCGCGAACGATCGATCATCGTTGATCGTTCTTGTTTCGGGGACGGCACCGTGATCCGAAATCCGGCTCCTATGCCGTGATCAACTGAAATCATGTTTTCACGAAATTTGGTAGAGAAAATGTAATTCTCCACTCGATTTCGTTGATTATCGCTAATTATCGCGAGCAAGGTCGAACGAATTTACGTCGAAAAATTTCGAAAGGGAATTTAATTTTAAGGGAGCGAACTGTAATCGTTAAATTATCCTAATTTACTTTGTAAAATTTTAAAAACAAATTCAAAATTACTGTGAAAATTACTGTTCCAAAATGTGGGAGAAGGAATTTAATTTTAGATACATGAATGTTATAATTGTATGCCTAGTGGATCATCGAGTAAAGTTAGATTGTCAGTAGTTTTCTGAAATGCAATGGAATGAATGACGTGGACAGCAACATTTGGAGAGGTGAATTCAAATTACGAATTTAACCGGCTCTGGGCTGGGAAGGATCCTGTTGCCCTCGCTGTCCCCACCTACAAGTCAAGTTTCGCCGTTCACGAAATTAAAGATCGCTTTTTACTGTAATTATGGCAGAATCGCGTCTTCAAAATACATCGCCGCGGGGCGCCAACTTAGTGCGGCAGTTAAATAAATATCGCCATAGGCGCCCCATTCGTTTCTTCGGAGGAGGCCCAACGGTGCACGAACCCGCGGGATTAACGCTTTCTGCCTATTGTACCCTTTCTCGTAAACGTCAGAACGTAACGATCTCGCCCCCCCCACCTCCTTCCTCCTTCCTCCATCTTCTCTTTCTGCTCTCCATCTTGTCGTTGACTCGTGCTCACGGGTGCGCGTTACGCACCCTATAAAATCCGATCGAATTTATCGCATTGTCGGTGGTTTAATCGACGGTAACGCTTGTAAAGTAAACGTATCTGGTCGGATTTTTGGGACCACGTGGACTTCGCTTAAATTTTATGAGGTTTGTCTCGTGTAATTGGCAGTTACACCAGTTTCAAGCTCAATTTTGTTTATCCTGTTTGCATTAACATATTTGTTGAAATAATTAAGATTTTGTTCGCTTGCTTTAAAGAAGACACAGAAGTTATGCGATAGGGTTAAAGAGCACTTCTAATGTGGTGCTCGGATTTGAACCTTAGACATTAAGACTGAGCAAGGACGCGAGCAGAATAAAGTGTTTATGAAGTCTTAAACTGCTTATGGAAAGAAGAGAACAAGTGAATTTTTAGTGGAAAATTTAACAAATCGTTCCATGGATATATTAAAGAATATTCACCGTTATAGGACCCTTTTCTGCCAAATATATATTATTGTACTTTTTATTTTACAATGAAAACATCAGATTATATGTATGTACTTGAATATCTCGTCCTTACAGTCATCGTCCCCATGAATTTCATGCTGTCAGCGTTGTCCTATTTTCAAAGAATGTTCAAATATCCTCTAAGTCTACTCAAACCAAAATTTATATCAACATTTTCCCTTTTAATTTTTCCAAACTGTTAAAAGCTTCTGACATTTATCACGGTCAGAAGATTCATATTCCAACATTGTTACTTTTGCACCAAATATTACGAACAGATTGCGTTATTTCCCAAAGGAACCTTTACAAAAACCAGCCAAGAAACATTCGCGCGAACCTACCGATATTACACAAGCTTCAAATTCTATACTTTCGCTTCTCTGCGACTGGATGATACGTTTTCAAGAAGCTTCATCGCGTTTCGGAGCTCGTAACGAGGGTCATCGACGCAACAAGAAGCGCAAAGTAAGTACGAGTTAATACGAAACAGCGAAAGGGGACGGTCGAGGAAGAAGAAGGGTGCCGGGTGACTTAATAAGAGCCTGTAAATATACAACAACGAAGCTGAACGATATTAAAACCCGCGTTCCATGACGTGGCCAATCTTTTTTCCAGCGACTCATAAGTCAGACGACGCGGCGCGCCGCGGCGAGCGTACACGAACGAGATACGCGTTTCTCTCTCCCTTATTCTCCCTCCCCCCTCCTCTCTCTCTCTGATCTCGCTTTAATTGCATTTCTGTCGTGGCGAAATTAGAAAAAGATACTGTCCGACTTAATTCGGCAGAAACGCTGCCTGGCCCGCGGGGCGACCGCGATGGGAATAGGACCGACTGTGCTCGCAACGCGGCCGGAGAAATCATTCGTCCGCCGATTTATTACTTTTAATTAGTATTAAATTCAATCCCGGCCCGTCTCGCCGTAGGTGGCGCGTTTACATCATGTAATTCGTGTCTTCCGTTATGGTCATTTTCTCGTGGCGTGCCCACGCTTTATCCGCCCCTGGACACACTCCGTTATATCAGTCGGCACGAAACAAATAATGAGGGGACACGTGTAAATAAAGGAACTCGCGACATCAACGGTGTTCGCGGCACGACGAGGTTCCTGCGAGAAGCGAACGATGCATTTTCGACTGCCTAACTGTCCATTTCCGTTTATCACTTGGCAGCAATATGATGTGTTTCAGGTATAAGCTGTTGCATTAGCGTTACAGTAAGACGCTTTTTAACGTCAGATTTACGGACGTTTCTTGTGCACCTATTTCTAATATACATATACTTAGAAATAGGTATATGTCACGTAGAATTTGAAATTGCAAAGTTGAGAAGGAAATAGATTGGGGTATTTATTGGGAATAATAGTAATTGTTTTTGCAAATGTTACTCATGAATTCCGAAACCCGTCAAATTGACGGGTCCAGTAAACTTAGTGTTAATAACAAACGCTGTTGGTGTGGAACATATACGGTATTTGGTGATCTGGACGACTGTTTGATTTTACGTGTGCATAGTGTTTTGCAAATTTTGTTTTTGTAACAATACGGAGAATAATTAAATTACTTGATGTGGGGCCATATATAAAATGCTAACCGATAGAAAGTTTGATGTGATCGATCCTAATCGATCAATACGTGAAGATCAAAACAAGTACAGCGCTTTTGTGGTCGCTATACTTACAATAATCGAGAAATTGCACACAATTTTATCAAGCTGATCTATTGTTCCGAAAACAACGTAATTCGAAAATGAAACGGACCATTCATTCGTTCCATCAAATTGTTCGCTAATTCCGAACAGGTTGGACGTTCCCAGTTACTCAAAACCCTAGACGATACTTCAATCTCGAAACGGATTCTCATTTTGCCAGTCCATCATTCCCAAAGTCGCAGACTCCATCACGAAACGCTCGCTTCCGCCGTTTCTCACGGCAGTCCCGACCCGCGATCCTCGCCGGCAATCGCGACGATAATTGCACGTAATCACCAGCAGGTGATTGTTTTACCGTTCCCCCGAATATGCAGGCCCTCGTGTACGATAAGCTCGCAAACGCGATTAGCCCCATCCAGCAACCCAACGTGGTTCATTGCTTCGACGAATCATCAGCGACCGCGGTAAAACGCCATTGCGTGGTTCCGTCATCGTTCCTCTCCAATCTAGTTACAAAATTATGATCAATTCAGAGAAAAATGTGTAGTTTCTTCTGTTGGATTTGAAAAATTAGTAATGTTGATACGTTAAGTCAACTTTCGACAAAAAGTATATCATCTTCCTTTCACGATGAAACGGTACAAAATGTTTTTGATTTTAGAGATGTGTACCTATTGAAATTGGAAACTTCTCAGATAGTATGTGAAAAACTGAACAGAAGTGGCAAAATAACTCTACTTTAACTGTTAACTCTGAATTTTCAAGTTGTGACTGATCCACGCGTTCATTCCCTCGATTATTTAATCAATCATGTTTGTATAAAATTATGCATTACTTTATTACCGTATTATCTCAGATACATTTCTTTTACAGCTCTATACCTTAATTTAAACGTTTTCCATTAAGTGCCTTCTATCTTACCCACTCGTTCTTTGCATTTAATCAAAATTTTCAAAAATTCTGCAATCGTCGTCATAAAAATTGCACCATCTCAAAAATATCAATATTTTTAATTGCATTTGCACACGAGCCCTAGTCTTCTGTGTCATTAGCCCTGTGTAAACCCCATTAAAAGATCATGCTAAAATTATTTAATGCAACAGCCACCCGTTCAATGCATTTACACATACATATGATAAACTATACTTCTAAGAAGTGGTGCATCTTCTACAGTTGCTACCCTACTTTGGTCAATGGCATCGCTATTAGAATATGAACAATAATAATTTAAAGGCTTCTGATGGAAAAGCGGCGCATATTACCATAGATTAGAGACGATTCCGTGCGTTAGCAGCGCGTAATCGTGGCCTGCGTCACGTCCGAATGTCGCCCCTTACCTACGACTTAGTAGAGTTTAACCGGGATTTTATCTTGAGCCTGGCTTAGAGGCCGACCCCGGGCCCCGGTGATGCACGATTGTTTGTAGAAATATTCTTCCGGCCGTTATTTACGCGCCTATCAAAACGTCCTACTAGAGTGGCCTCGCGTAAGCTGGTTTCATGGCCGGTTCGCCCCTTACACCCTGTCCACGTATCCATCGTCTCCGTGGAAGATCGGGGGATTACCGAAGCCGTGTTACGATCGCGTGGCTCGCTACGTCCGGGCTAAACATTGTCCCGTTTTACGTGACACAAAATCGCTGTGCGTTATCATTAAATGTCCGGCCATCACCCGTGTAACGTCCCTCGGGGTAATATACTCGGGTGTAATTTTGAACTAATAGAGGGTGTAGCGGAATTTTGTGTACAAATATGCGTAGGATGGTTTAGAATATATTTTGGTCCGCATAAATTTAATTAAAGTTCGCTGGATTAAATTTGAATTACATATCCACGGTATTCGGTGCTTTAAGCTGAGTATTATTAGCACTTGATGCGAACATTGTTTGCTGCGTTGATTGTTGTTACGTGCAACATATTTTTCTTTTATATTTCGTTGAAAGATTGAACTGAAAAGTTGGTTCTCCAAGTCGAACACACAGTTCAGCGTGCGAGAAGTACAATATATTAGCATACGATGAATTTAAGACAGCATATGTGTAAAGTAACGGTTATTTATTTTTCTTTTAACCCTCCGAATCACCAATATTTCGGTTTTACGAGTGGTAACGCATAAAATGACGAATGTTATTTGAGTTAGTCACAAAGTGACGATCGCCTTGCTTCACATACATCTGAAATCCATAATAAGAGGTGTCCTAACAGACGACACAGGTCAGTTTCTTGTAATACCTCGTACAATATCAATGCAAGTCAGGAATGAATCCGGCACGGTTCTACACGGCAATACTCGGAGGGTTAAAGTAATACGCCACTGCAAAACATCGTGATTCGTTAGAAAATTTACTCTTGATTAGATTCCAGACCATGTTCTCCGGTACTTAGGTAAACGTTCAATGAAACCAATGCTTGCATAACCCATGCTAGGCTTCGACCCTCACACTGTTCATCCATCATCGTCACCAAGAATCTCTTTGTTTCTTCTTTCCTGCCCAGCGTGCACACCTCCTTTTTCCTTGCTCAAATTTTTTGTTCGCGTTTAATTTAATTAAACTAGCGCCGCCGCCGCAGACGCGCGAAATTGTATCTCGCGGCCGCCGGAAAACTCGCGCGCCCGAGTTTTGGGGGGTTTAATTAATTCGAGCTTTTTAGAGGCGGTAATTAGGGAATCGTGGCGGCCGTTTCGCGGTGCGTGAAAACGCGAACATCGAGGAGCGCCTCGCTCGGCCCTGATTATAAACATATCGCGCGACGAATTTCTAGGGCGCGCGAAGTTCGTTCTTCCGTCGCACTGTTCAGCGACCCCTTCTATCATCCCCAACTGTTGTACGTAGTTGAAACGAAGGCGCTCGGAAGAGACACTGGTTCGATTGGTTATAATCTCTATAAATCCAATTACATGGCACATCTGTTTTGATTATCGATCGAAAGGATATCCTTGACTAATCAGATGCTTTATTAAATCGTTACACGGGTGATGCAAGTACAGTAGCGGACAAAAATTTAAGACGACAGGATAATGCAAAACATAGTTTTATGATGTGCAAATACTGTACATATACTTATTTTTATCGTCGTTGTGGTAGAACACTATTTATTGATTAGAATGGAATACGAATTTTCTTTGTCCTGCTATCTCTTACTAATTAATTGATTTGTTTTGTTTGACCCTTTGGTCTTAAACTTTTGTCCGCTACTGTATCTGGAATTCTCGATAAAGGAAACTGAGAGGGTATGTTCGATGAGAGAGTTAATTACTTGAAAGTCTTATGAGATGATAGAAGGACAGGAGAGATACTTTATAAATATTATCAGATTAACGTCATGTGATCCGATTCTTGGATATTATCGTTCTTGTTGATAATGAACATAAATGGGTGCTGTTTTTACAATCACGTTCAAGAAGGTGGACCTATAAGGATTAAAACCAGTCAGACTCGAGTTCCTTTTATGATGTTTCTTTCCAGCAATAGACAGTACACGGATTTTCTCTTCTTTTATGTCCACTGATATCCTCGCAAACTCTTGGAACTAGGATCATTAAATGAATTCCAAAAATCTCACGTTTAACAGGATAGATAAATGACACAACATGTAGGATCAATAAAATTAACAGTCGCTTTAGTTATCGATAGATGATTACTAAACTCATTTACACTCGTAAGTTTCTTTTTCACCGCTGAACTTTCGAAAACTATCCACCTCAATGAAATTTCTATCCTAAACCATGGACTCCTAAAGCGAGCCTCATTGCTGGTGCCATTCCGCTAACAACCTTTTTAGCTTTGCACAGTACTACTTATCCATCGAGAAACGTCAAAGTCTCTCTCGAAGAACCTCTGAACGGATTGAAACCGTTTCAACGTTTTGAAATTATTCCCCACGATAATCCTTCGTTTCCCATCCCCATCTAACGTAAACGCGGCGTTTAACCGCGAATTCATTCGTTTCCCGTGTAAGCAGCTCGACGGAAGGGGAGCAGCGAAAACAACAAGGCGGTTGTCCGTATTATCGCTAAAAATTAAACTGAAAACCGGGCTCCCGTTCGGCGAACGAGCTCGCTCGTCGCTTGAAAGAGCCAAGAGGTGAAAGAAAAAAGGAGGGAAAGGAAGGAGGGGGAGAAAAAGGAGGAGCCGTGGCCACGGCGCACCTACAACGGCAGGCTTAAATCTGATTTAAGTCATATACCGTGTCGCGATGTTTCTGCCGAAAAAAGACAAGGATCCCTCCCGTGAGCTACCTTAAATTTACATCAAACTATACGCGCTTTAATCCGGGAATGCGGCGGTCCCGCTCGTTTGCTGCCTCTCCCGGCTGGCTTTGCTGGTCGACGCTACTCGCGCGAGCGTACACGCGCGTGCACGCACACGGGGGCCAGGATTCGAACGGGTGCACACAGGCAAGAGGGACGCATCATTGGACGGAGCCAGGCCTACCCGTATCTCGCCTTTTAATCTTATTACGGGCCACGGACGGAAGATATGCCCGAGACGTATCATTTTCGCCTTCGCTAATTTATCACTTTCCATAAACTGCTCGGCCTCTAAGCGCGGATTCCGTAACGCCGATGATAAATCGCGAGCGAGCGGATCGGCCGGCCGATATTCCGAGCGTGCCACGGTGGAAACAGTGGTTGGAAACGGCGGCGGAAAGGATAGGCATGGATGAAACTGTAGATGGTGGTTTTGTGAAAGAATGCTGGGAAAATGTTGAAAAAACATTCCGAGCGATTAGCTTGTTTTGAGAGCGTTAAAAATTGAATACAGAAATATTACGAAGCAGAAATTAATCGAAAACCAGCTTTCTCTTAACGTATTTTCTCAAGAGCTTCAACCCAAGCTAGATCTGGCAGTTTAGAAAGTTCGAAAACATTAATTTCGTGTAATTTCAACTCGAATCGAGTATTATTAGAAATGGGGTTTTATATTGCTTAAATAAAATACACTCTTATCTGAAATATTATAATACCTTACTATATAGCACGATGAAGACCAACTGTGACCGAACCTTGTTAGCTTTGTCATGAGACTAGCAAAACCCAGTGGTCGAAATTTCTACAACCCCGTCCGGATACTTCAGCGTCTTTGTTCTGTTTCTTAACGTTTTCGAACTTTCTAAAATGCCAAATGTGGTTTGGGTACTTAGAAGAAGCTCTTGAGAAAGTACGTTAAGGGAAAGCTGATTTATGGTTAATTGTGGCTTCGTAGTATTTTTGTATTCAAGCATCGAGTGTTGTACACACGAGCAAAGGGAAGAAACTGCGAGACAAGGGTGCAAGAAGGTGGTGACGAGACCCATCGCAACGAGAGGAACTGCTCGTGCGCTGGATAACCTAGCGAAGGTGCACGAGAAAGCTTGATTAGCACCGCGATTAATTCGCTTAGGCAACAGAAGCGCGTCGACTGGAAAACTCTCGTCGGGTACAGATTCGCGAACACGATGCGCACTCCGCTTATCTCTGTGTAACCGTTCGCTCCTTCTACGCGATAGATTAATGCTGTAGGAACATGGTCGCCATGGCGTTCATGCTTAGATTGAATTTTTAACCCTTTGCGCTTGAGAGAGACGACTGTTAGTCACCAGATGATAGTTTCGAAAATTTTCAGACTTTAGTTAGTTTGTTTATTAGTCAAACTCAGAGGTTAAATAGTCGTATATGTAAATTTATAGTCCTATATGACTTAACCAAACTGAATGAAGCTTAATATAAGCGAATCTTAGAAAAAAAATTTCGCACTTGAAAATCTTTGCGGTTAATATTATTAGACGATTAACAGTCATCTCCCGAATCCAAAGGGTTAATAACGACAGTCTTCTGTGCTGGTCGGTGGTAGATGTTGAAACAGATCTGGATGAGTTATTTTCCAGGATCACCATTTTCGGTAAACTGCAAAACGTAATTGTGTAATTTGATGTAAATAATTAAGAATTTTCGTTTCATTTTATTTGTCGACCTCTTCAACATATCAATCATAAAATTCAAGTATCGCTGTTTATAAAATTTTGTATAATACAAAGGTTCAAGGCTAATTAATCCAATGGGTTTCCCTGTTTATAAAAATGTAGAACTGGTAATTGATTGGAACAACGGTTTATGTGCAAAAACTATATTTGCAATGAAAAAAGGATACAAAAAAGGTGATAAATATGTATTCTCTTAAACGGTTCTCCTTGAATAATCCCTATTTCCTGCTTTAGTTCAATTATCTGCTGCAGTTTACGGCCTCACACAAATAAGTAAATTAATTTTTTACAGAAGAATAACCGTATAAAAGAATAAAAACAACCAAGTAAATAAAAACAGGATCTTCCTGTATTACCATTTTTATTTCAATGAAATATAAATTTCATCAATTAAGTGAATTGCCCGGAAGGGTTCAAAAAGACATTTTCCCGAAAAATAGTTCAATAGAAAGTTTTCTATTGGATTTGATAAAAATGTATTTTGACAATCCGACTGATTTCTTGAATTACTATAATTATACCATCTCAATCAGCTACGCGACATATAGTCGTCATTATAACGACAGTCAGCGGTTGACTAAAAATAATTTCGCTATTTCGATAATATTCTCTGGAAGATCAGGTGGGTTGAAAAAAAATACGGCCTGCTTCGCCCTAAGAACATTGGGGTTCGAAAGGCGGAGAGATTTCGCGGCGAGGTAAGGGAAAAAAAAGGGAAATTCAATCACTGCCAGTAAATAATTGACCGTTCCTTGGCACAGGGTGTTGCGCGTTCAATATCGGTAAAACGGGATTTTCCCAGGCTGATCCCGAGGGGGGTAAAACGCGAGTATATATACGGGGCGACGTGTATCCTGACGGAGCGGCGGCTCGAGGAGGTGTGCGCGGCGTACGTACGGTCGACGCGAGGCGGAGGCGTCAGGCTTAAGGCCTTAAAGCCCGTGCAAAAAGGTCGTAAAACAAAGGAAGGCCCTATTTAATAAGATTACCGCGTCTGAAGGAGATTGTGTTGCCCGACTCTCGAGTATCGGATAACGTAAGCTACCTAAGGGGCAACGTTATGCGAGCGGAGGGTTGAGGGGTGGGGGGCTGGCAGAGGGTGACAGGACGGAACCAGCGTGAATACTTAATCGTTCTTATTTTAAACATCGCATTAGCGTCGCGTCCCCTCGACAACGAGTTCTCTTTCTCACTCTATCTCTCGTTCTCTCTCCATCTCTCTTCCTCACTCCGTGCCCTGTGTCTGAGATTCACTCCGTGCGTAGGGTATTACAAGGATAAAAGAGGGGGACGGGAAAAATCGGCCCCCGTGTCCCTGTGGTTGCGCAACAGTCAGGATTCCGCGGGAATCAGAGGGACCGGGGCGACTTTAAACGTAGGCCAGGTATCCTCTCCGCGTTTCAGATCGCTACAAAGCCACCCCAGAGCCGCGCTCAAGGGTGAACACCGCGAGCGAGTTCAAGGTATTTACGCGAAAATAAAGTCTCGTAACGATGTAATGCGTAACGCTGGGAACGATGATAAAACCGAGGGGACTGCGAAGAGGAATAAGGTGGGAAGAGGAAAAGAGGGAGAGGTAAGCGCGAGAGGGAACAAGCGTATTTCTTGCCAGCGCCCACGGTCCGCCGCAAATTGCGAGCCGAAGCACGAAGAGGGATACCGCGTATAAGTAAAGAATAAAGAGCAAAGACGGAAGAACGGTGAAGTATTCAACAGAATTGTAGCGCGTACAACGTTACATTATATCCTTGATCGTATATTCTGCTACGTAGCTGAAAAACTCCTCCAAGCCCGCGATATAAGCGGCTTTTCTCTTTGCCATGTTTCGCCTCGACGTCCCTCGACCGTGGCTGTTAGGCTCCCTCTCTCCTCTTTCTTTCTCTCTCTCACACTCTCTCTTCTTTCTTTTGTTTCTTTTTCTTTTCTGCTCCCCCTCCCGTGTGTTCGTCTTCTCTCTTTTTTCGTTCCACCCTCTCTCGCCCCTTGTCTTTTCTACCACGGCTGAATTAACGTACGACTTCCGGCCGCGAATTGTCTCGTACGAGCGGCGCATAATCTCTGAACGAGGCTGCTCCTTTGTTAGTCCGTCTTCAGAGCGAACGGTAACGCGAGTAAAATAAACTGAGCGACGTAATTTTTTAGGAGCGCTCCGAAGCGGTGTTCGTGCATCAACGCGCGTAAGCGGCCACGGAAATTTCGTTCCCCAATGAAATCATCAACTGCATTGAGCGAGAGCTTGATTCGTCCTTCCTGTTAGCCACGACCGGTTAACCCTTTGACGTCACGCCGAAATCACATGTTTCGTCCAGGACGCTACGGGAGTACACCACTAGATGCAAGGATTCATAGAAATTAATCTTTTATTTTCGATATTCTAATAAAAGCTTTTAATTGTTCATTGGGGCACTTTGTACTCCAAAGTATCCTCTAATTAGCGGTAATATTCAAAATCCACTAACTGTCAATTTTTATTCAACCCTTACAATTATAAGCATTCAAAGCTCTCTGGTCACCACTGACCACCGTGGTGTTACAGAAGAAACAGTGATCAGTCATATGTGACCAACGTGGCAGTCAAAGTGTTAAAGGGTGAAACCAAAACACTCTCGAGCAAAGAGAGGCGGTCGAGCCACGCCGGGAGCGTTTCCTTACAAATGACGCGCGTCACGCGGCGGCAGCGCTTCGTGGCGAATTAAAGAACACCGAGGCCCGGCTGCCTCGTTACCGGACCCTGGCTTCGCCGCGGCTCGCCGCGAGGACACGGATAAGTGAAACTATTTACGACCACCCTGAAAACAAACAATCGGCCGGGGACGAGTTA
This sequence comes from Tetrapedia diversipes, assembly GCA_033822845.1. Taxonomy (NCBI): domain Eukaryota; kingdom Metazoa; phylum Arthropoda; class Insecta; order Hymenoptera; family Apidae; genus Tetrapedia; species Tetrapedia diversipes. Next base: position 217,368 of record JAOPTO010000956.1, on the reverse strand, counting down.
ATAGGCGCGTTGATCACGCGGAACAAGATTTTCGATCAACCGTTTTATCGCGCGACCGGATCGCGGCCACCTCCCTGCCGCAACTTTTTCAGGTCCGATTGAGCCAATTAAAAAGAATCTTCGACGCGAGCAGCACACGGAGAATGCCCTTGCAAGGTTGCAACAGAGACCAGCTTCTCGCTTCTCTAGAGACACGGGGTGCCGGGGCGAGCAGGTTGCCGCGTTTGTGGCTGTTGCGAAGAGATAGAGGGAGCAGGGAAAGGAAAAGAGATAGCAATGTTACGTCCGGGGCCTGCTAGTGGACTCATCGCTAAGGTTTATCCATCAGGCTCGTGCGTTAGGCATAGGGATAGGAAGCGACAGGTCAGAACACAGGTATATCGTCGTTGTCGAACCAATATCTATAAGAAATTCTACTTTTATTTATTACTTAGTAGAGTGAGATGATGGGGCTCGTGATAGGGTTTCTGAAAGTGTGTGCGAATGTTGAATGTTTGAAAGTAGAGGGATGGAAAAAAATATGCACCAAAAACTGTGTTTTAAAGTATTGATCGGATCAACATTGTAGTCTGATGGCTAAAATCTGATGTTCCCGTGAGAGGGGGCAGCCCATTAGTCAACTCGACTCACGATGTCCCCTCAGAGGGGTCATTCGATCGCAAAGGCTTGAAAAGTTGAATTGTTAAAAATGTGCGAAAGTGGAGGGGAGACTTGCGAGAAAGGTAGTCGGTAGGTCCCTCCTAGTGGCGAGGGCCACACGTTTTATCCGAACGACGAAACCTCGGTGCGGTTTCGAAGAGCCCTCGAACACGCTTAATGGCCGCGCCGGGATCACCGCGCAGCAACATTTTTGGCCAATGTTTTATCGCCGCGAGATAATCCCTTTTGGCCTTCACGCTTTAATTCATCCCGCGGCCGGCCTGAGAGTCGGCCGCCCGCTAATGGCGGCCTCGAATAAAAGTGAAACTGCAACCGGGACCGACACGGAGGCGACGCGCGTTGTTGCGTCGCCCGGGCCCCGATGCATCTTGGATGCATTAAGCTTGTCGTGGCTGGCGCGCGGGACTGTCGCGAACGACCGATTAATCCCGGGATAAGGATTCTCCGCCGGTAGAAAATGGATTGAGAACCGATGCGCGCGGCCACGCTCGCTCGATCCTGCTTGGCTCCTCTTCTTCTGGTCGCTTCGCCTCGTTCGACTCGAGTCGGAGGGGGCCCCGTATCTGGCGGCCGTGGGAGCTTAGATTTTGCATACCGAAGGGTAACCGATGGGATTAAACCAGCAGGAACCTTTAAGTGCATGCCATTCCGCGGCATCGCGTGAAATCCGCGCGATATTATTTCGGGAATTTATGGAAATGCTTGGACCCCGGTTCTTTAGTTTTTGCCGATGATAAAACGACCGGATGCTGCCCAAGCCACGTTCAGGGATAAAACGCCACGGTCCGTGGACGGAATAATCGCCGCTAACGTTGATCCTCTGTCGGTGCTCGTGTTTCGTTCTGTTGCGTCGAACGGGATCGCCTTCCCTTAAAATCCGGTGTAATTTCGATGTTGCAACGCTGGTTGTTCCGTTTCATTAGCGGGGATTGTAATGCGGAGTAAACAATTTGCATTCCTGTTCCGGGAGGCGAAATGAAAGATGTTGGATGGAAAAGGTGAATGTAATAAGAAACTGAGATTAGAAGGTGTAGCGGATCTTTGACAAGTCCCGCGATAACTCGGAAGCGGAATTAAGAATTTGTGATCTTGAAGAAAACGCGGTTACGCTCTAACAAGGATTTCTTCTTGTTATATTTTTGGAGATCATCCATAAAGTTTTGGCTGCAGACAAAGCGTTCGTTTCGTCGTTTCTGCAACTTCCAACCTTATACCCCCATTTTATGCGACCTTATATTATTACAATTTCTTATCGTTCGCGTAAAATAAACTTGTATCCCTGAGTATTATGTATCTCCATCCACGATTTACCGAGTCGCTTCCAAAAAGGATTAAAATACCTGTTCGATGTCAATAAACCGGGACTAAAAGGCTGAAGATTTTGTTATACCATAAAGAATCGATCCTCGTACGATCATCTCCGTCCAAGACTGGTCTTGCATCTGCCGGCGAGCAGGACCCCGGTATCTCGCAATACGTACCGCGTAACCGATAGGATTAAGATCGGCCGATGGTCTCGGTTCGGCGAGCTTAGATCGGGTTCCTGCACTGGGATCGGTGCTTGTAATTACTCAAGAAAAAAGGGTACTCGCTCGGTGTATCACTCGGCTGCTGCTCTCACGAGCGATCGCCTCTCATTAGCATAACCCCCGGAGTCGGTCGTGGCAGCTCGTTTGAAATCGGAATATTTCTTCGCGGCACGACAGCGAGGCACGAGCGATCGCGCGACTGGAACGGAAACTGATGGATTTTAGGTGTGGAATTGAACTAATAAAGAGTCGAATGTGGAGACGAAATGTTATATATGTAGGAATGCGATCGAGTGGATGCAAGTTTGGAAAAGTGTGAAGAGTGCTCGAATTGTGTGATAGCTGTCTGAACGTAGAATGTTTGGACTCAAGGGTTTCTAAGGCACGAAAGATGAGCACTTGAGAAAACTGAGCGACTGAGGAATTTTGGGGTGAACGTGACCGAATGTATCGAGTGAGAAAAGTTTACAATTATAAAGAAAGGAAACGAGTGTTTGTAAGAATATATAACGGGGAGTGTTAAGTTTATTTAAGTGTTGTTTCCAACCTTCCCTCCTGCATAACAGTACCAAAGTGTTCCATACCCGTTAATAAAGTTATTATTATAATTATCTCATTATATAAGATTATTATAATAATTATTATAACTATCTCTACGTAAGATATCGTGATTTGTACATTTTGCTGTCCCAACGGAAACGAACCGGGATGCTCCCGGTAATCCCGTGGGACGTGGAAACCGTTCGAGGGGAAAAGCGAGTTCTCCGCGCGACCAAGCACGAGAAACACGGCTGAGATCCTGCGTTTAGAAGTTCTCGCGCGTTGTCCGGCTCGATTTACCGGTGAACCGACCTGTAGAGCCGGCGAGCGTCGCGACGCGATTTTCGGGCCGGTCGCGCGGCGCGAACGCGTCGAAAATCGCCGATACCCTCGGTTTCGCGTCGCGGCGATAAAGAATCGCGGATTAACGGGCGAGCTATTGTGAAATAACACGAAGAAGTTCACGTCGCGGCTTTTGATAAACGATCGCGCGATAAAATGTAAAACCGGGAATTTATGCGCCGGTCTCTGCGAGCTTTCGATTTTTCGGGGATTATTGCGGTTGATTTATAAGGGCTCCCGGAGGAAGTCGCGCCTTTATGTCGGCGCCGGCCGGGAGAAGAGGTCGAACTGTAAATTCAATTTAGCCCCGATAAGCAATTAAAGACAGGAGGCGGTCCCTCATTTTTCAACGTCGCGCTAAATAATCTTTGTTTCCAAGAATTCTTAAATGCTGGTCGCAGCGCGGCCCTCGCCCCCGCCCCGTGCCCCATTGTGCTCCCGCGGAACACCGTTGATTGACGTTTCTTCATCAATTATTCGAATGGCACAATGGGATTCCGCTGAATCTCGGCTAGATTGAAGACCACCAGTCTTTGTTGAATTGTACGCTCATCGCGGAGGTTGTTTTTTCACTGACGTTAATTGATGTTAACGTTATCACCATTGGCGACGTCATCCATCAGGAAGTCCGCTTCGCGTCCGTGGAAGACCATATTTTATAAAAAGTCGGCGCGTAATGTTCGGCTCGATCTTCTAAATTTTATCGTATTCATTGAGTGATAAATATCTTGTAATCTATATATTGTTAAAATTCTGGATTACCAATTCTGATTACGATGAAGTTCATGAGTAGCTCTTCTTTGACTTTAATTTGAAAGAGGTGTAAATTTACCTATGGAGATACTTACGAAAGTTATATATTATATAATATAACTAATTTATATATAAATACATACATATATATATAAATAAATTATATGTATTAATAATATTATTAATTATATAAGAATTTTTATTTCTCACACCGCCACCATTATTCTTTACAAGTATCACACAGCAACCTATTAAAAACCTGCCCCTGTGACCGTACCAAAAGTGACCAATAGAGTATAACGGCGTTCTCTTTTAATAAATCGGTCAGTACAGGTAATAAGGCCACCTTCCCGCAGTTAGCGATCGTTTCATTTACTTAAAGGCTTCGTCGATACCCCATAACGAACCGCGTAAACGGTGAACATTGACGATCGAGCTCCCAAAGAAACGAGCGATACGACCAGCTGGAACGTACTTATCGGGAATAAGTGAAAATGTGGGCACGCAAGTAAATTGGCAATCTGACTTTACGGGATACCATGACTTTTACGGTCGGACCGGCTAGAAACGTAGGCGGAGCACCTCGCGCGCGCAACGTATGAGAAGGCATGCGCTTTTATTGGATATTTCACGTTTTGTTGGAGCATCGATTTTTCATAGGCAAACCAAGAAAGGAATAATTTAAGCTTTTATTGCTAAACGCAACCATTACTAACGGCATACGCGCATAGGAACCAAATTCCTCTACCATATCAAAAATATCGTCACGTAGAATATGATCTCGGTCACACTATACGACAATTTTCTCTATACGATCATGGTAGATCAAAAGTATATTTTCCTTTCAAATTTTATCGATATTATTTATCGCAGCTGAAAACTAGTATCCCAACTATAATTAAATAATTAACCCAACTTCACTTTAAGCGCGTTACCTTCTTCGTTGCACAATTCATACTTACCTTTTTCAACCACTTATACCACCTATGATGCTTGTATTCAAATCTTTTAAAAGTCATAATCTTTTTTTCTAATACATCTTCCATATATTATGCAAGCAATTACTAAGCTTATTACCTGTTTCATGTAAATACACTTACTTATGTGTTACATATTTATCATGTGTACTTATATTCTGTAAATTACTGCTAATATTATAATTACGTAGCGGGGTATAGTGTATTAAATGAAAAAAAAAAAAAAAAATCAAAAATATCGCCGACACGCTGTTGCGAGACAGACTGAGGGATCTCTATCGCCGCATCACCTCGAAACCCGCGCGAGAATGCAGCCTTGATGGCGCGGGGTGGAAACCACCTTAAATACATCGTATTCACGTCCGGTCTGATGAACCGCCTCGCTCGTCCCCGCTCGCGTGAATCACGCGGGATGAAAATTTATCATACGCTATTCATCATCTTAGAGGCGATGCGTTTAGGCGGAGCCGAGTCGAGCCGACTCTCCATACAGGCCACCGCTCTCGCTTTTCCAACGACGATTATTTACGCCTGCTCCGGCGACCGTTCGAAACGCAGAAGAGTCCTGGAAGGATTACAACGCCGGGGAATTAAGGTCAACGGCGTCGTTCTCGACGACCGGCAACCGAATGCTGCGCGATTAAGATCAAGGTTAATGTCCAGCCGGCAAGGAGACGTTCCAAGAAGCAGGAAATGAAGCGACGAGGCGAGGCTGCAACGCGATGACACCTTGAAGGCGAGATACGTTTGCTGTGGATTCATGAAATTTTCGTGGTGTATGATTGTAGTTACATGGGTGTAGGGATTTGAACGCGTAGAGTCTGTTCAGGGATAGGCGAGGGAAAGAAAAATGTTTTAGAGACACGAGTGGAGAGAGAACGATAGGCTGTTTAGAGTGAGTAACTGATGCGCGAATGACGGGTATTTGAAATAAGCAGAGATTGAGAAATTTTTGGTTGATGTGTCTGAGTTTATCGAATATGTGTGTGTGTTTGTGTGGGTGAGGGAGAGAGGGAGGGAGGAAGGTTAAGGAATAGAATGTGAGAAAATAAAGTTCACTGATGGTTTGGATTCATGGGTTCAGTTGGAATCCACCGACATTTTAAGCTGTGCTGAAAATCTTGGGTTCCCTTGAATCTTCAGACACTGATCATTTAGATCAATAAAAATTTTCATGTGTCAGGGATCTAGGGGTGCCCTTCGATCTTTTAAATGCCCTTAAATCCTTGCAGCGTTGTAAGTTTTTGGGACACTCTTAGATCTTATAGCTCTGTTGGATTTCGAGATATCTTAAGTCCTTAATTTTCGTCACATCTTTGGGATAGTTGTCTGAACGAACAATTTCCTCGTTTCGAACAGAACCTATCGGGGGAGGAATTCTTCAAAAGATTGGCTCGCGGTAAAACTTTTATTCCATACACGAAGTTATCTACACAGCGTATCGTTTGAAAGTAAACTGCAACCGTTCGACAAGCATTACCGCAGCAATGTTTCGCGTTCTGTTTTCCGCAACTCGAGGCGGATCTAAAACCGCAAGCACGATTTCGCAGCCGTGCACGTAGAACTCCTGAGCGCATTAATTAAACCGATACGTTTCAAGACTGGTCTTTGATTAATCACGCCGCATTCCATCCGTTCCATTGAGAAACCCCGCTGAATAATCTCCCCGGCGAGTAAGACACAGTCGCGAATCGCATCGAGCACAATAGGATAACTGAATCTGGTATCGATGATCGATAGCTTCAGATGATATCCCCGTGGTCGCCTCGTAAAAAGGAATCGGAGAACCTAACCGACGCCCACGCGACGCATACGCGCGCCTTTATTCCCGTACGTGACGCTTTTAAACGTATTGCGAGTATCGATTCCCCTCCGAATCGACTCCGACGAGTACTCGATAATTTCACCTCTGTTTTCCTCGTCTACCTTTCTCTTTTTTTCGTTCGTCGAATTGAAAATACGCAAGGTCGCGTGTGTTAGCGGAGAATCGTTCAAAGTGTTTGCGAGACGAGTCAACTCAGAGAATGCCATGCATTAAGCATTTTCTAGACTGCTGTCAACGAAAGAAAATTTGAATAAAGGCGGCAAAGTTCAGTCAGGTGTGAGGAGACGATTGGTGTTATAAACAAAGAACAGAAATAAATATAACGTTGAAGAGATCGGACGTAGTGTTTTATTCCTCCAGTTTTATCTTAACACTTAGCCGATCGAATGGGGAGATCTCTCATTTTGTCCTCAATAGAGCGCTGCAATTGATTCTATTTGCTTTTGTTATTAGTTAGTCTTGAACTAGTACTGTTCACAAATTTTGCAAAACACAATTTTTAATAAATTCAACAATCAGCTTAGGATCAACTATTAACAAAAGTAAGTAGAATCAATGGCACTGCTTTGTCAAGGAAAAAATGGGAGATCTTCCCATTCGGTCGGCTAAGTGTTAAGTTCAATACGTGTATTGCGACGAGAAAGATGCATTGGATGGAGATCGACGAGGCTTAATTGGATAATGTTGGATTGGGTTAATGCGGAGCACACTCAAACTAAATTTATTACCTACTATCTTATCTATATGCTACGCTTAGATTCTATTATACAGGGTGTTCGGACAGCCCTGGGCTTAAATTGAAAGAGTAACTCCCTGAGACATTCTAAGACGAAAATCAAGAGTAACGATTTTGCGTTTGAGGCCTTGTTTACGAGTTATAACTAGTTAAAGATATCGTTTAATCCGGACCGTTCGACTCTTGAGAGCGGGTAACCGAGGCAACTCGGTCGGTAACGTCGCTGAGTCCACAGTGATGCTTAAGCGTCGAACGGTCCGGATTAAACGATATCTTTAACTAGTTATAACTCGTAAACAAAGCCTCAAACGCAAAATCGTTACTCTTGATTTTCGTTTTAGAATGTCTCAGGGAGTTACTCTTTCAATTTAAGCCCAGGGCTGTCCGAACACCCTGTATATAAGCATTTTTACCGCACGCGAACAGATCCTTGTAAGCATCCGACCAGGTCACTCGCCCGCAGACCCTTGATCGTAGCACTAGTTTCAATTAAATTTAATAAGTAGAGAAGAAAAGTGTTGTCAATTATTTAACCCAGCCATTAGAAGATACAAGTTGCGTTGGCTATCAATACGCCCAAACAATTAGTATCCACCAGTATGCTTTGCATTCATATCTGCTTCCTTTTCTAATTTTATGTCTACTGCATACTACGCACCTTAAAAAAAGTAAAAAAATGCAGCGGGCGTAAATTTACGGCTTTCGTATATATTGATAGACTTGTGAAAACGTATATATACGTCTTTAACACTCAACGGGTTAATCTTTTTTCTAATTTCTAATAATTGGCTGCTAAGATAGGAAAGTGGAACTTTCTGCCGTACCTAAAGAGTTAAACGCGCAACGGGAAACAGGCAGCACGACGGAAAGGTTCGCGGAACAAAACGATACGACACAACGTAAGATCCGCTTTGAAGTCAGGTCCGAGCTGTCCTTTGTATAAATTAGAAGGAGAGACCCCGGTGCAAAGAGCTCCGTTCCGCCCGAGGTTAATACGTTTACGTGGCAAAAATTATTTTTAATTTTTTCCTTTCCTCTGCCCCGCCGGCGAGAGCAACGAGGGTGCCGCGAAACGCGCGGCACTGCAGTGTAAGAATTTCTTAATTAGATTCGAGCAACTGCCCCCGCCCCCGCGGCTCTTTCTTTTCTTCCGCCCAAGAAATTCCTCGCCGCTTCCGGTTCCACGATAGCTCCGGACGCGAGTGCGCCAAGCCATCGCACGTCTCGTGGAACCACACACTTTTGAGATCTACCAGATTTTGTACCCTACTTCTTGCCAGTGTCACGGGATTTAATCGTGATGCTCGAAAATAAACTGTATACACCGCTTTAACCCTTTCGCTACTACGGGTGACTATAATCACCGGTCACAAAATGCCACTATCACAAAGATGGAACTAAAAGTTGAGTTTTATCCATGTTTTGCGAAATTTCTGAGGTGGTAGTGTAATATAATAATAAATATAGTAAATAATAATATATAATAAATCAAGAGTAAAACAAAAATAGTAACGTTTTATTAACCCTTTGAGTGTTATAGGCGCATATATGTGTTCGACGAAAATTACTCGTAGGGACTATGAACGCATACAGGGTGTTAATCTACCTCTGGGCCGCAATGAAATGGGGGGTTCTAGCCGGTAAACGAAATGTCGTTAAACGCTTCGTTAATTAATTATTAGCAGTTAAAGATTGCCCAAATTAGCCAATCCTGCTGCAGCGCCGGCCGTTGGGCTCGCCGCGCACAGGCGAACCCAGGACCGTATCAACATGTGTTACAACGCTTACCTCTTGGAGCGCAGAAAAACTTGTTTGTCACTCAAGAGACGGACGACACAAAATCAAAACTTCGGTCACCTTCCAAAAAGTATATATGCGCTTGTCAATTTTTGTTTTCTCCGTCAACCTTTTGAGAGTGCTATGGGCGCATATATGCGTCTGACGACAGTTGCTGGTAGGGACCATGGACGAATAAATGCGTTTATCAATTTCTTCGATCTTCCGCATTTGGCAACGCGATTATCAGTGTAAGTACAAATAACATCGCAACCGCCGTCCACGCAGAGCACTTAGGCCGAGAGTATTCAGCACTCAACGGGTTAAACAATATAACAAACGCAACCGCATGGACCTGAATAAGTTGTTGCTGACTATGATGACTGTGATGACTAAGTTCCGAAAAACTGTCTTTTTATATCGTAGCCCCCCGCCAAGGGCTGTCTGTACTTTAGGTGGAGGTGGTGGCAACCTGGAAATTGTCGAAGAAAACCTGGAACTCTGCGCGGACAAAAATGGTTAACCACTCGAATTTTCGATGTTTGAGGCCCAGATAAACGGAGTAATAAAATGTTTACTGATTGGCTGTAGGGAAATGCCTACAGCCGTTTTAACCCTTTTAGTGCCGGAGGCCGATGTATCGGCTCTTAATGCACTGGCGAGAAGTGCCAGAGCCGATATATCGGCCCGCGCCTTGTAGCGCTTTACAGAAGAACTCTATCTCAAAATAAATTTATAATACGCTATAAATGGTCTAATTTCATTACAAGAGAATTAAAAAAAATAGTTTTCCGTTTTAACTCTTTGTGGACGACGACATTTTCCTATCGCTTGGAGCTAACGAAATCTAACATAAATACCATGTACCTTCGAATTATTTTTTATTTTTATTATGTAGTATTATTTATCTTGATACAAGATACATTGGAAATGCAAAGTATATACTTTGTAATAAATGGTCTATATAAAATTATGATGAAAAGATGACTTTTTGTATGTGCTAATACGTTTTGTAAGAGAGAACTCAACTTTTACTTTCTTTATGATCTTTTATACCTTTGTTATTTATATAACTTTGAAGGAATATAGAAAAACTAGTGTCATTGTTTTGTTCTCTATTTCGTCCTTAATATACTGCTTTTTGAATCATGTAAATATTGTTTCTTGTTTGGTTTTTATGAGCATTTTCCCAAACCGTAGTAAAACCGTGAAATTCGGCCGGTTATTCTCGTATAGGCACCTCTTTTTCGCCTGGCACTAAAAGGGTTAATTACGATCTTTCCTTCGAAACTTTCCAAGATGCCGTCACATTTCATACAGAATCTGATTCTTAAAAAATTATTGGTCAACATTATGTTATAATTATAGTTATTGTAATATTTTGTTGTGTAATATAAAAATATTAATTGTATTGTTGAATTAAAAATATGTTTGTGGAAAAAGTTATGGACACGAATCATTTTGCTTCTAAAAGTAACGTTAAAAAGTTTTTGAGACAAAAGTCGTCCTAAATACTAAAAACTGCGCAAAGCATTTAGAAATTTACCATACTAAATTAAATTATTAAGGTAAACTATCTCATTTTTTGAATTTTTTAACTATAATTTATAATCGACTGAGAGCCGATTAACTTTTGTTTCTAACTCTTGCTTGTCGTTTGTTTTTTTGCCAGATTAACGGAATTGTTTCAAAAATTTTTATTCCTATTGATGAATCGCGTGTATCCAGCATAAACTATATAATATATCCATATATTTATATTTTCTATGTAACATTTTATATCTTTTATAATTTTATTTATGTTATATTTTTACATATTTTATAACTAGTATTATTGATATTATTAATATTATTAATCGCATAATTAATATTGGTATACTTTTCATGTGTTATATATTAAAGATTTAAAGAAATACCAAATCAAAAGATATAATTTATTAGAGACTACGCAAATCACAGAAATTCACGCGTCAGTCGCTGGGATAGGAAAGTGAACCGTTTTGCCGTACCTAAAGGGTTAATAGAATATTCGGATAATACCGGTTCTAATGTGGTAATAATTGTCTGTACCGTAGACAAATAGAAGGGAAAAGGTGCAGAAATAACGGCTACGTTCGTTTAAGCCAGCCACGCTCAATCTGCACCCCTGTAGGCTTTTGTGCGTGGCCAGAGGCACTCGTACTCGTTATCAGGTACATAATATACTAATTACTAACATGTACTACTTATAAACATGATTAATCTAAAATAGTTAAAAGTTTATCTCAAAATCATCAAAAATCACATTAATTTTTAAGTACGCGCTTGAATATATTTAGATTTCAAGTTTTATTTTGTACATTATTATGTTATGAGGTATAGTATACTATATTGTGGCTTATTTAACCCTCCATGGACCGAATTTTTTCTTTTAAATATAAAAAAATTGATGGAACGGAAAATCAACAATTATAATCCTATATATGCAAATGAAAAAAATATTTTCCAGTTTAAACGATTTTACATTATAGAACATTGTGAAATTAATGTGTACACGCTATCTCATGAACAAAATTGAAATTATTTGTTGAAATGTCAATAAATTAGCATATGACCTGAAAGTTACACGGGCCCATAAAGGGTTAAGGCAACAAACATATGTATGTGGCCCAAGGAAGAAAAAGGTTGAGTATGGTTGCTTTAGGCACTCGACCAAAAAAAGTATTTACCTTTATTATTGAAAATCTTCATATATGCATTTGTATCGACCTAAGATGTCTAAGTTTACCCCCCCCTCCTCTCCCCTCAATACACACAAAAACACTACAAAAAGTCAAAACGAGGGAAATAGTGGAAATAAATTAAGACACTATGTTTATTTTTAAAGTAAAACTTTAATTTCAACATTCTCCAAGATCATTTTTTTTTTTTACTTTTCTATTGACTAATTATTAAGTAATAAAAGTTGCTAAATTAACATAAGTAAACGAATCATTGAAAAATAAGATTGTATTTCATGTGAGAAGTGCCGCTCGGGGCGGACCACCCTCTTCGCCCTCCCTTAGCTACGCTGCTGATTAGTATATCATCCAAAGGTGTTTTTTAAATTATGTTCGTTTTATCATTTCATATGTAGGTATAGTCCAATAATCCGGCATATTGAATTATGTGACACTATCTCGGTCCCAAATATGCCGGATAATCGTAATCCTACCGTATTAAACTATTTGATGACAAATTTGCATTCGACCGAATCAAATCTGGGCAATACCTTCGTATTAGATAGTCAAGCCTATCACCCGTTGTGAGAGCGCGAAAGCTCGAAAAAAAAAGGAAAGCCAGAGTACCGCGATGAAACTCGGTATTTAGAAACTCGTGAACCGGCACAGAACCACAGTTGGTGGGGATACGGAACACGTACGGGGTTCGGTGGTGCACGCAGGGTTGGCCATAAATTTTGATAATACCAAAATTGTGACAGAACGAAGAAAAATCCCCGCGAGGCTGCGGTGCAAAGTGCGAATAAATCGTTGCGTGTGCCTTTGTCAACGAAGCATGAAAGGTTGGGCGCACAAAGGGTAAGAGTGAGAGAGCGGGAGGGGGAGATAGAGACGCGAAACGGCCCGAGCGAAAACGAGCAGGACCGAGGAGAACGGAAACGAGTGGGGGGTGGACCGAGGCGCTGCGGGCTGACCGCATCGTCTGGTTTTTCGACCGACTCACTCCACCGGTGCGTGTGCGTTCGTACATTTTTATCAATTATTAAGAACTCTGGCATGCTTTTGCAACGGGGTGACGGTAAAGTTGCTTTCGTGTCCAGCAGAGCCGTTTCTGACACAGGTGCAAAAGGTGCGCCGCCACATGGACGGTCGCAGATCGTTCGTTATACAGGGTGTCCCAGACATTTTTTCGCATAACTTTACCAACATATTCTGCGAGCCAAATTAAGCAAACAAATGTAATATAAGTATACGCTTTTAAACGCATCGTTAAGAGGTTGTAACAAGAAATACAAAATGATAAAATACTAACGTTTCATCGACACTGGATATGGATAGATTATCGATATTTGTATGTGTTCGGTATTTTTTCCCTAAACCAGTGTCTCTCAATTTGGGGCATATGCCCCATAGGTGGGCAATTTTTATAATTCTGGTACAATTTAACTTTACCAATGTTATATTTAGTAACAGAAATTTTATAACACCTAATGGTGATTGACCATTAGGTGTTATAAAATTTATATTCAAAATAAAACAAATTTACCTATATCTTTCTCATTATTTGAAACACTTATTTATATTATATTTCTTCAGAACTATTGCTATCATACTTTTATACGACAAGCAACATCCAAATCTTTGAGCTGTTCAGAGCCAATGAGAGAGAGAAGGGGTCAGCTGGGGCTCCAGACATCTATGGAAGGGTCCTGAGGGCCCAAAATAGAAAGTCAAAGTATACAAAAAGAAATGAAGGATAATATTATACTTTACAGAATACTACTAATTGTATTTATAAAAATATTAAAACATAGTGCTAGAAAAGGATGACCAAAAAAATGACAATAATCGGTGGGGAGGCCTCTTATTTTCACAATTACTAAATCATTACTATTACCGTCAATTAACATTACCCTTATAATTAACAACATGATATTTTAAATTTACATAATAGAACTTGTAAGACAAGATGACGATCGGGGTCCAAAACCAATAATGTTCCAAGGGCTCATCGTGGCTCTCAAGGACTCTGGAGGTGTTGCATTGGAGCACGGTCGGAAAAAAGTTGAGAAACACTACCCTAAACTAATTTCCACGCACGTGTTAACGACGTCAACTTTGTTGTATAGAAAAATCACTTGAAAAAGAAATCGAGTGAAATCGTTCATTCCATCTGGCAATCAGACAAGAAAATCGAAGAAAAATTGCCATTAGTAAAATAAAATCAAATGTTTATAAGCTTAGTAAGAAAATAAATAGGGATTCGTTGTGGATAAAATCAACCCCTTAATCCTGCGCAGGGTTAACCCGTATCTGGTAAGGGGTAGTCCATCGGACCCCAGTGATTTTCAATTTCATGTAAAAAGTGTGAAACATGAATAGCTTTTAACACTAGATCTACTAGAGCAGTCAAAATAACAGATTGACGATTATTCATAGCAACCTTACAGATTCACTTTAGCAAACTTCCAAAATTTACTATGATTTTCTGCAGAAGGTATAAATAAAGATTTGTTTTCTGTGTATTTGATATTTTTTCATGTAATTTTTAATTTGATCTATTCCATGCAAATAAGTACTCTGTAATCGTCGGTAATTCTAGTGTTAAATATAATAATAAGTGTAACTTTTTAATCTACCATCTACTGATTTCCATTTGTTAGTTATATACTTGTGATATCTATTTATTGTAAATTTTGGTTTTATTCGTGAGAATATGGATGAGTATAAATCAGTGACTCCCCTTTGTGTATACTGATGTTATGTAGTTTATGATGTGAATGTTGCATGTGAGAATTCTATCTTGAAATTAAATGTATGTATGTACAGTACGCGACAAAATGATATCACAACATATGATTTTTAGCATTTCTTGAATCTAACGTAACGTATACAAGTTTGTGTGATGATTTATTGGTTCATAAAATATGTGGTATGAGAGTGAGGAATTCAAAAACTATTTGAAAACTACACTGAGGAGCATAACTATAGCACCACCCCCCTTTTTGAGTATCTCGGACTTTTGGATAGGAATGCAAAAAAGTCGATTATATCAGGTGAAAGGGTATGATATACAGTAAACATCAGAAAGTTTTATTGTAATTTTCTGTCGATACAAACGATATATTCATATAAACTGATTTTTGTATCGTTGCACAACTATAGCACCATATCATTAAAGATACAATTATAAATTACAAACAGAAAAAAACAATTGATAAAAGATACAATTAATAATTTGTAGGTCCACCTTTTTTTGTTATAACCTGAAAAATGCGATTTGACATACTCTCAGTCAGCTTTTGAAAAGTTTCCTCGCGGATTTCATTGCTGACCGCAATTATCGCATTTTTCAGTTCTACGACGTTTTGAAACTGTTGATTTTCTGTATAAACCTTCCTTACAATTATGCTCCAGACGTTTTCCATTGGATTTTGGTCAGCAGAACACGCTGGCCATTTGAGAACATTAATCCCGTTTGTCTGAAGCCATGCCATCGTTCTGCAACTGGTGTGTATGGCCGCGTTATCTTGTTGGAACGTCCATTTCACAGTATTATTTTCATTAATAAACGGCAATAAATTATTTTGTAGTATGCTGATGTATTCTGTACTGTCCATCCGTTTTGATGGAAAACTCAGTTTCAACATGCCATTTATACAAAATGCCCCCCAAACCATCACACTACCATCACCGAAATTCCTTTTTGAAAAGAACCGCGGTTCTTTTCGCAAATCTCGCCAATATGAATTGTAACAGATATTTACACTAAACTTATTATTTACCATACCCTTTCACCTCATACGTTTGATATTTTTGCATTCCCACCCATAAGTCCGAAACACTCAAAATGGGGGTGGTGCTATAGTTATGCTCCTCAGTGTAGGGGGTGAGGTCGGAAAACGTTGACGCATTGGAAATTTGTCAGCGTACGCTCATGGTGGCTTAAAATTCCCTATGGGTCCAATTTATGGCCTTGCCTGCGCCTAGCTCGACCACCCGGGCCTGTTGGGTCTAAGACCGTTGCTGGCATAATGAACAATGATTCGTTTGCTACTCAACAATTATCTTTCATACCTCACTGCAATAATTTCCTTGTAATTCTCTGATGGGTTAATCCCTTTTAAATAAATAAATAAATATCGAGTTCGTAATTGAATGATGTTAAATTAATAAGGGTTGCCGTATCGTTTCTGCACCTGGAAAGACCAACAATCCAGAAACGGCTCCGGTTCTCCGTGTAACCGGTCGTTTTCGACGATACCCTATGCCCATCGAC
The DNA here is from genome assembly GCA_033822845.1 of Tetrapedia diversipes. Lineage (NCBI taxonomy): Eukaryota > Metazoa > Arthropoda > Insecta > Hymenoptera > Apidae > Tetrapedia > Tetrapedia diversipes. The sequence continues at coordinate 201,252 of JAOPTO010000956.1, read as the reverse complement.
TTTTTCTTTTTACCTTATCCAACCACCATCCCCCTTTTCTCTGTTCCCCGCTTTCTACCCTCTGCACCTCTTCTCCTTCGTTCTCTATTCGCGTCGGATCCTTTCTCTCGCTTTTTTCCGCGTGACTCTCTTTTTTTCTTGCCCCCTACCCATCCCTCGTCCACCCTTCAGCAACGCTGTGCCGTGGACATTAATAACGGCCACGACTAACCACCGTCAACCCTTTTTGCCAGCGTTACCGTGTCCAGCCACGGAAAGTGCGAGAGTAATAATAAAATATACGAAACGTAGGCGGCCATCGTCGTCGCATCCCGGCTCGTCCCGCGGACAAAAAGGGAAAAAGGAAGGGGAAGAAAAAACAAACGCAGCGGCGCTTTGGCGTGTGTTCCTTCGTCGAGGCGCAGCGATCGTGAAAGATTAGAATGATTCGCGTTGAATAACGGGGCAAGTTTTTGGATGCGATTGCCGCCTTAACTTCCGCGGCCATTTAACCCTTTGTCTGCGGTGCAATGTTCGCGTGTGTAAGTCAAATGCTGTTGAATATTTACACGCTGTGTAAATAATTCGAACACGGTTAACACGTTCGTCGCCCAGCGTGATTCAGCTGAGTTTCTCACTGGACCCAAATCCGATTGCATAGAAAAGTGGAGTAAAAAAATATAAAAACAGCAAAAATTTTAATTTTTTATTTTTATTTTATGTATTTTATATTTATGTATATTATACTTCAATATTTATTCCATTGAATTCCTTTTAAAATTCCAATTTAAAATCCTATTTAACCTTAAGAAAAAGAGCGTCACCCAAATATGGGTGACGTGGCGACGAACGTGTTAAGGAAGAAACGCTATTTATTGAAACACACAAAGTCAGAGAAAAGATACAAGGGATAATTTTGTAGGAATGCGATCGAGTAGATGCCAGTTTAGGAAAATGTAAAGAGTGCTTGAGTTGAGCGATAGTTGTGTGAACCTAAAATGTTTGGATTCGAGTGTTTCTAAGGCGCAAAAGATGAGCACTTGAGAAAACTGAACGACTGAGGAATTTTAGGTGGTCGTAACCGAATGCGAGATGATAGGGCTGATGTGTGAATAAAATAAAATGAAGTCATTAGAATATTACTAATATACAGGATGTCCCAGGTTGTAATGTTCAAACTTTGTTAGTGTATTCTATGGCACAAAACAAGAAAAAAATGTTATGTAAACATAGGTCATATAGAGCTTTATTAAGAAGTTACAACAAAAATTCAATGTAGTAGTACAGAAGGAATTTTGCAAATATCTCGGAAACTAAGGCCGAGCGACGGTTATATGTATAGGAAAAAGTTGTTCAGAATACTCTCTTCTATAACATATTTCAGAATCATTAAAATCGGAGTTGAGGCCCCTAAAGTAAATAATTACCTATTTCTTAGTGTTTAAACGTGTCCGCTTGAATCTATTCACACGCCAGCCCTCGTTGCGATCCTCACCAGCTATTATTGGCGAAAATTCGTTTCAATGTTTGGTGACCTCAGACGCACTGAGGAACACAATACTGTTGATCTATCGAAGCTAATGCTCGCAGTAACAACAAGTTGATTACTATTCCTATTCTGAATTTTTGTTGTAACTTCTTAATAAAGCTTTATGTGACCTATGTTTACATAACATTTTTTTCTTACTTTGTGCCATGGAATACACTAACAAAGTTTGAACATTAAAACCTGGGACACCCTGTATATATTTAAAATAGTTTAATGATAACAACTTAAACGACGTGCTTACTTCCTTCAGAATCACACTCTTTCTACCTTCGCAGTCAAACTCTTTTTACTTTGCGCTAGCATTTTCCCCGTCACGTATTCTTCCTCGCTCATTTCTTTTTTTTCTAATTGTTAACCTTTCTCACTCGATGCATTCGGTCACAATCACCCAGAATTCCTCAATCGCGACGTTTTCTCAAGTACTCATCTTTCGCGCTGTTGAATTGAAATAACCAAAGTCGCGGAGATGCGCTAAATGCTACGTGTGTTAGGGATGGGCAGCAAGGGTACTTGGATTAAATAAAAAACAACTCAAGGTCCGCTCTCTGTAAATTCCTCTGAATGACTAGCCTTTACCATTTTTTTTTTCTGTGTAAATTCCTCTGAATGACTAGCCTTTACCATTTTTTTTTTCTCTGTAAATTCCTCTGAATGACTAGCCTTTACCATTTTTTTTTCTCTGTAAATTCCTCTGAATGACTAGCCTTTACCATTTTTTTTTCCTCTGTAAATTCCTCTGAATGACTAGCCTTTACCATTTTTTTTTCTCTGTAAATTCCTCTGAATGACTAGCCTTTACCATTTTTTTTTCTCTGTAAATTCCTCTGAATGACTAGCCTTTACCATTTTTTTTTTCTCTGTAAATTCCTTTGAATGACTAGCCTTTACCATTTTTTTTTCTCTGTAAATTCCTCTGAATGACTAGCCTTTACCATTTTTTTTTCTCTGTAAATTCCTCTGAATGACTAGCCTTTACCATTTTTTTTTCTCTGTAAATTCCTCTGAATGACTAGCCTTTACCATTTTTTTTTCTCTGTAAATTCCTCTGAATGACTAGCCTTTACCATTTTTTTTCTCTGTAAATTCCTCTGAATGACTAGCCTTTACCATTTTTTTTTCTCTGTAAATTCCTCTGAATGACTAGCCTTTACTATTTCCTGGCCGTCCTTACACTCATAGGGTCAGGGGTCGGTCCGAAAATTACCTGCCCCCGATCGTCACACTTTTAGGTGGGGAGGTACAAATTAAATAATGCTGTTTCCCAAATCCAACACGCACCTTACAAACACTTGAGTCCAAACATTCTACGTTTACACGGCTATCGATCAACTCAAGCACTCCTCACTTTTCCTCAAATTCGCATCCACTCAATAACATCCGCTCGATCGTATTCCTACATATGTCATTTATGATTTCTTGATTTTATTATGGATAACGCACAGAAAATCGGAGAATATGGCGGTATTTTGAAAATTATTCTAGTAGACAAATTTCATAGCATCAAGTACTGCTTATGCTTCAGCGATGAAAATTGTTACAGATTTTGGGAGCTTGTTGTATGTGTTACTACTCGTAAAATAGCGAAATATTGATGACTCCGGTACAGTATACGGAGGATAATCTTATAAATCAAAGTTGTAGTTGAAATAAAAATATTACTAACTTTATTACAAATTCATTTCACAGTTATTAACTCTTTATCTTACAGATTAAGCCTACAATTGAAATTAAAATTCTAATCGGCCAACTAAACTTTGCGCTATAAAAACATTTTCCAAATTATATTCCAAGGACATTGTCAAAATGTAATCCTACACGAAGGTATTCGCACTGTTACAAATATAATATTCGAAAAGAGGCAAGATATTGATGTTCGACTTTCGAAGTGCCATTATGTATTGTACCTTGCTTTACTCGGTATCATTCAATAAAAGTAAATTAAATTTATAACTTATCACTTTCCTAAGTAATTGATTTCTCTTATTTTTATCTTTCATATGCAAACTATACGTGTTTAAGTTAAATAAATAAATGTTAATAATAAAATTATTAATTTCATAAAAAAATAAAATAATCATTTAATTACAACTTAATTCAATATTAAAACAGCTGCACATATTCTGAATTTGACGAGTATATTCGTTAACGCTTCATTTTTACGATACATTTTCTGTGCAAGTAGTACAAGTAAACGAATAGTCAGTCAAGTGATATATCTCAAGCATATCTATTATCTTGAACTGTACAAGCAAATATAAAGAACCATCCGGAGGTAATAATTGTCAGTTTTTACGAAACTTTAATACACTGCTGATTCTGAAGAATATATTTCATATAGGTACATTACCTACCAAAAGTTTGAGACCATTAAATAATTAAAATAACCTGGAATTTAAGAAGGATACAAAATTTAGAATTGCGTTACTTAATCTCGTTAGTAAATTTTTGAAAATGAGCAGTTATTTAAATAAGTATTACAGGGTATTATTAAATTTTTTAATATCACCTGCATTATCAAAGGTATTATTAAATTATTAATCTTTGTAATTTAATAATACTTTTACCATTATAATTATTTTTATATTTTATATGTTTACCATTATATTATAATTATATTTTTATTATTACCAGTTGTCTAATAATTATTGTATGGTCCTTTTCTGTTTGACTTCAGGGTGTACAATGAAACATTGGAAATTCGGAAAGCAAGATGGCATCCAGGCTCTACGAACGATTCTCATCTGCTAGTGCTGACATCTGAGAATACATTTCGGTAAGTGAAAATTATTTTTAATAATTCTGACAACAGCATTTTCATAACTCCTAACGCAACACGTATGTAGGAATGCGATTGAGTGTTTACAATTTTTGGAAAGTGTAGAGTGCTTGAGTTGAGCGATAACCGTGTGAACGTAGTATATTTGCACTAGGGCAGGAGTCGGCAACCTTTTGAGTCGGAAGAGTCAAAAATTACAATTTACAAAATTTCGAAGTTTTTAAAGAGCCATAAAATTTTGTTTTGCCAACAATAAATAGTACTCGTATAAATAAAGTTTTTTGATAAAAACAAACTAATCTATTTATTCATATATAAGTAGTGTTTTTCATACCAAATTAGATAATATATATATGGCATTATTAGATAATTACTTATTATTTAAGTAAAAAATTAAAACAATTAAACATTTACTGACGACGGTGACGACGTGTGTCACGGGGAAGGGGTGCGGTGAAAAGCGAGTACAAGTGGCTGAGAGATAGAATCGGTGCCTAATCCTCGTTAATCGATTCAGAACGATTAAAAAAAATTTTTTTTTTTTTTTGATAAAATAAATAATATTTGCATATGGAACTAAAGAAAGACCCACCGCTTTACATCCAAAGAGCCGTATCTGGCTCGCGAGCCGCAGGTTACCGACCCCTGGACTAGGGTGTTTCTGAGGCGCGAAAGATGAACACTTGAGAAAACGTCGTGACTGAAGAATTTTCAGTGAACGTGACCAAATGCATCGAATGGGAAAGGTTTGCAATTAGAAAGAAAAGAAACGTGTTTTGAAGAATATATGACGAAAAGAGTACTAACGCGGGACAAAAAAAGCGTGATTGTAAGAGGAGCAAGAAACGTCAAAATTGTTAACACTTTACCGACCGGAAGCCTATTAATCGGCTTTTACATGCTTAGCCTATAAATTTTGTAATGTTTCGAGCGATATCGTATACATGATGTTTGAACGAAGCTAGTAGAAAATTGAAGGGGTAACTCTATGCAACATTCTAAGACGAAAATCAAGAGTAACAATATTGCGTTTGACGCTTTCTTTATTAGCTATAAGCAACTAAAAAGACGGAATATTTTACGCCTGAGAGCAGGCAAACGGGGTACATGGTAGGTAACGTCAATGACTACGCAGTGATGCTCAGTTGTAACGGTTATATTTTTACTGTTTAACTCCACTGCTCCGGCAATGATCTGGCACACGTTTTAAAAACAGGTGTTTTATTAAATAACCAACAAATGTTTCACAAGTAACGTTTTATTTCTAATTAAACAAAAAACAATATTATCCTTTTCACGGACCCGAGTGTGTGTAAAACGCATTGCCTCAGAAGGTATACAGGGTGTTCGGACAGCCCTGGGCTTAAATTGAAAGAGTAACTCCCTGAGACATTCTAAGACGAAAATCAAGAGTAACGATTTTGCGTTTTAGGCTTTGTTTACGAGTTATAACTAGTTAAAGATATCGTTTAATCCGGACCGTTCGACGCTTGAGAGCGGGTAACCGAGGCACCTCGGTCGGTAACATCGCTGAGTCCACAGTGATGCTCAAGCGTCGAACGGTCCGGATTAAACGATATCTTTAACTAGTTATAACTCGTAAACAAAGCCTCAAACGCAAAATCGTTACTCTTGATTTTCGTCTTAGAATGTCTCAGGGAGTTACTCTTTCAATTTAAGCCCAGGGCTGTCCGAACACCCTGTATATTTGTAATCATATTTATATTTATATTTATATATGCATTTATTATGGTTCGTATGGAATGTTAGATTTTTAATTTTAGCGCATTACAGGACAAAGATGTATATTATTCAATAAGTAGTGAGCGGACAAAATCAAATACACCTAAAAGAAAAATCATTGACCGTTTGAGTGCCATGGCTCATTCTTATTTCCCGATCGAAAATTGCCAAGCGGCGTGATAGCGCTCTTCATATTCCGTGCCGAAAAATGCCATAAAGTGCGATTCCACTATTTTTAGCTTACATGCAACAAATATTTCCTACAATTTAGTTTTGTTCCGACATTCTCCTGAGAATAAAATTACTCCAATTTTATCTTTTTTTTACCTAAGGCTGCAGGGTAATCGTAAAGTCGCGTATCGAAAGAAACCGAGCCTGCTGTGATTATGGGCTTCGCAACCTAGAGCGCTGGCGCTTTGAGAACAGAACAGAAGAAGCGCGATCGCGCCGCTTTGCACTCAAACGATTAAATACATCCTATAAATTGAAATTACAAATGAACAAAGGATCGCAAAACTGTAAGCTTAATCGCATTTTTTTGTAGTCTATACGAATGCGAGATAGGCAATAAACCAAGGGTCGTGAAAAGCTGGAGGGTCGGCCGTGTACAGTTCAGTTCACCGTCGAAGATACCGAACTTCGCTTCGTTAGGCGACACAGCGGTGGACTTCGACTTCGCCACGCCTACCCTTCGCAATCCGGAAATGTTCGCTGGCAAGGACATCAACAAGGTATGCTGCAAACGCGTGAACGTGTTCACTGGTCACGATGAACCATGAAATTTCATCTGGATAGTGTTTACAGAACAACATGGTCCGTTGGAATCAGATCGAATGGCCAATTCTGGTTTTACGCGGGAATGGCGAGGTGCTGATCGTTCGAGGCAACATTTTGCACAATAGGTATGCAATATTTTCGTGGTAATTTTACAATTTAGTGACTTTACCCTAAACGTGTTCATTTTTTTCTAAAAAGTCTGTATTTTAACGTTAAAAAGAAATATAAGTCGGGAAAACTTGAAAAGAGTAATGTGTCTTTGCGATTTTTCAACAAAAAACAAGACATTTAACCCTTGGCCTATAACCACGAGTCTGACACGTGGTAAAGAATTTGTGCCATAAGCGAAAACCACGAATCTGACTCGTGGTAAAGAATTTGTGCCATAAACAAAAACCAAGAATCAGACTCGTGGTGTGGAATTTGTGCATAATATTCCACATCGAATATTTTTCCTTTAATTATGATTACACCCTAGACGTCTTAAAATTACTATTTATACCTAAACATTGTTTATTATTTCACAATTCCTTTCGTTGCACTGAAATATATGTGTCATTAAAAGTATACATTTTGCGCCAGTTCGGGTACGCGGCTGAACAGTTGAATGCCACAGACTTTCTTGTTTAGTATAGCTAATTCGTTTCAATGTTTGGTGACTTCAGATAATAAACATAACTTACATAAACACTGAAAAACACAATACTGTTGATCTATCGAAGCCAATGCTCGCAGTAACAGCAAGTTGATTACTATCCCTATTCAGAATTTTTGTTATAACTTCTTAGTAAAGCTCTATATGACCCATGTTTACATAACATTTTTTTCTTATTTTGTGCCATGGAATGCACTAACAAAGTTTGAACGTTAAAACCTGGGACACCCTGTATATGTGCCCATAATTATGAAAGTGGTCTAAGTCATATATCTCTTGTTTCGAGATATTTAATGGATTACATTTGAATAAGTTGAAAAATATTTTTATATTATGCAATATTTTTATAAACAAGCTTCGACTTGTCAGATTCGAATTTTCTTAGTCTTGAAGGAATTCGAAACGCTTCAAAAGTTAGATTCTAACTTCGCCATCACTGATGATAATCGTTGCTTGTTTATCCTGTTTGTTAAGCTATGAAAGTCCAGTTGTATCGGGACCACTGTGTATGTATCCTCCAGCCGACGACAATTACGGGATCGACTCTTGTTCGATTCTGTGTCTGCAAACTACCCCTCCCATAGTGGTCATCGCCATGTGCACCGGAAAGATTTACCACGCGATTCTATTAAAAGAAGAAGCGGCAGGAAATGATGACACTATCAATAAGGTGAGTATTCTTCTTTCCTGTATCATGTAAAAAATACTATAGGAAATGTTCTATAAAATGTAGAACAGAAGATGGAATTCAGGTGTGAAAAATAAAAGTGAAGCGATTAAAACTTAATAACAGTATATTTAACACAATTTAACAAAACAACTTAAACGACTTTACAACTTAGCAACTTTAACACTCTTTCTACGTTCACAACCAAACCTTTCTGTCTTCACCGTCCAATACTTTCTGCCACGTTAGTCAAAAGCTTTCTGCCTCGCGCTCGCATTTTCCCCGTCATATATTCTTCCAAACACTCGTTTCCTTTCATTCTAATTGTCAACCTTTCTCACTCTACGCATTCGGTCACGACCACCCAGAATTTCTCAGTCACGCTGTTTTCCAAAGTTCTCATCTTTCACGCCTTAGAAACACTCGAGCCCAAACATTCTGCGTTCGCACGACAATCGCCCAACTCAAGTACTCTTCAGACTTTCCCAAACTCGCATCCACTCGATCGCATTCCTACAAATAAGAAAAAACTGACGTGTTAGGAATGAAAGTTTTCAATGAAACTAAGATACAGGTGCCCATTAACCCTTTCAATACTAAGGACCATTGCAGTCACCCTGGAGTAGATACTCCAGTAATGGTCAATTTATGTTATCCGTTCAAACACGTTACGTTTCCAACAAATCCAGTTGGTGAAACGAAAAAAGATATAGTTCTTTACTTTACATAGCTTTGCGGCTCGAATACTATTAGAAATGGGGTTTTATATTGCTAAATAAAATACACTCTTGTAGGAATGCGATCGAGCGGATGCGAGTTTGGGAAAGTCTGAAGAGTACTTGAGTTGGGCGATTGTCGTGCAAACGCAGAATGTTTGGGCTCGAATGATTCTAAGGCGTGAAAGATGAGAACTTGAGAAAACGTTGTAACTGAGAAATTCTGGGTGGTCGTGACCGAATGCATCGAGTGAGAAAGGTTGACAATTAGAATGAAAGGAAACGAGTGTTTGGAAGAATATATGACGGGGAAAATGCGAGCGTGAGGCAGAAAGTATTGGACGGTGAAGGCGGAAGGTATTGGAAGAAAGGTTTTGATTGTGAACGTAGAAAGAGTGTTAAAGTTGCTAAGTTGTAAAGTCGTTTAAGTTGTTTTTGTTAAATTGTTTTTTAAATATACTTTCATTAATATTTTTAATCGCTACACTTTTATTTTTCACACCTGAATTCCATCTTCCGTTCTACATTTTATAGAACTTTCCTATACTCTTATTTGAAGTACTTTAATACTTTATTACATAACACGAGGAAGGTGCAACTCTAACCGAACCTCGTGAGCTTTGTCATGAAACTAGCAAACGCAATGGTCGAAATTCTTACGACCCCGTCCTGGTCATTTAGCCCCTTTATTCTGTATCTTAACGTTTTCTTACTTTGCAAATTGCTAGATGTGGCTTGGGTTCTTGGAAGAAACACTTCAGTAATATTTCTGTATTCAAATTCTGACAAACGCTATATCAGACATTTTATCGAGAACAACATTTTGACTGGTGCGACACGGATAATATAAATTGACCTTAAACTAACGGTGGTTACAGTTGCCAGACTATTGTCGCCATTACTATTATGTGTTGCTGATAAGAAGTCTCCAGAGACGGTACAGAGGGCAAGAGGGGTCCGCGTTTAGGTTCTTGACATCGCGAGGTTGACATTAGTAGGTGATAAATGTGATCGCTTGAGCCAATAATACGCTAAAACCGAAAGTGCGTGTGAGGTGGGACGTGTCCCTTGTTCGTCAACCGATTAAATCCGTATTCCTTCCGCGGGACTTTTTATCAGCAGCACAGAATACACAGAGTTCAATACATCCTGCCAGAGCGGCCAAATGAAGTCTCCACACTTCCCCTTCTCCTTGCATTTTGCTGGCCCAAATTCCCCTTCCCTCTCTCCGCTCCTGCCGTAAGTCGTAAGGCCCGCGAGCCGTGTGTGCTGCCTGAGCCGGAGTGGGGGTAAAGTAACGGGTGCCCCTTACAGAACTGTATTCTTACGTAAGATGGGCCATCTACCACATACCGTAGTATGGAAGAGCACCTGTTACTTCTCCCCACTCCAATTCAGGCAACACTCATGACTCACGGCTGGAATAGAGAAATGGAGGGGGAACCTGGGCCAGCAGAAGACAAGGAGAAGGGGAAGCATAAAGACTTTATCTGGCCACTCTGTTCACGACAAGAGACGGGAACGGGGAGTCTAAATTAGCAGAATGCAAGGAGAAAGGAAAGTGTGAAAACTTCACCTAGTCCATCCTGATAGCGACCACCATTTTTGGGACCTCGAGTAAAAAAGATGAGTAATTGTCTGTTGAATGGACTCCATCTTCGATTTTGATGATTTTCGAATACGTTATAAAGAATATCATTTTGAACCACCTTTTCCTCTAACGAATTTCCGGTTGGGTTTAATTTTCGAGATATTTACGAAAAACTATTGCTACTGCTACATTGGATTCAATCTATACATGTATAATCATGGTCACGTGTGCGTGAACACTTATCTCCTTTTTCCATAAAAATATTGCAGCGATCGACAGTCAATTGATATAATGGAGCTCGTTTAATATATTTATCAAAAAATGATATTCCAATAATAGGACATTCGAATATCGGCTCTTCCTATACTCGAAATTCTATCATACATAAATCCATACCTGAATTTGCAACAGAAACGAATAAAACAGGATGAAACCATTTATTTGAAATTGATCAGCTCTTTTATTTTAACTGTATTTATTCATCAGCATTTGTGACTTATAGAGTTGGTTCCAGTACGGGTCCAGTTTCAGTCTCCACCCAGCAGACGAAGCGCTGTACGTTTACGAGTGTGTCGAGATAGAACTAGGTCTGTTTTACGCGGACGACGATGAAAAGTACAGTTGCCCGATATTCCTTCGGTCCGACAAGGTTAACAAATCGAGGTAAATGTGTATAATTGTCACGAGAATGAAGCAGGTCATTACTGACTCTAGGATCTGTTCATTAGATACTTTTGTTCTCACAATGCTGGAATCCACATGGTCAGTCTACCGATGGTTTCTCAGTTGGAGGAATACATCAACGCGACGGAAGGTAAGAACGATAGAATCATGCACGTAAATTTTTAGGTTAGGTTTAACACGTTGAATGCCACGCCAGTTTTACAGAATTTGCCCGTGGCGCCACGATGAATTCTCTATTATACGATACGTATAATGTTGAAATATTATCTACAACAAATAAGTTACCGTGTGTAACCATTTTTAGATATTTTATACTGCATTGATTTCTGCATGCTATTACATTAACGATGGATTTCATTAATACTGAAAAATTGATAAGTATTGACATTTGTCGAAATTATGCATTTCTACAAATCTGAGCGCACCAGTCACCGGTAATCCCCGTGGCATTCAACGTGTTAACGATCGTTAATTGTTTCAGTACCGAGAATCTTGTAAAAGTTTCACGGAAAAATGTTTTTATTAATTTTGTTAATTTATTTAGCGAAATCTGAACAACAAAGATCGCGCTGTTTGGGACTCAAACGGTTGATAAACAAATAAATGTGATTTTAAGTGTGCTTTTTAATTGACATTTTAATTAATAATAAAACATGCAACTAACTTTTTCCTATTAAAGGCGAGATAAAAGATATAGAATAATATGTAGAAATATAAATCCGTCTCAATTCGGTCACGAGAATCCCTACTATACAGGGTGTTCGGACGAAGCTGAAAAAATTGAAGGGATTATTCTATGTAACATTTTAAGACGAAAATCAAGAGTAACAATATTGCGTTTGATGCTTTGTTTATTAGTTATAAGCAACTAAAAGAACGGGCTATTTTACGCCTGAGAGCAGGCAAACGGAGCAACGCGGTAGGTAACGTCAATTTCTATGCAGTGATGCTCAGTCGTAACTACGTGCGAAATATGACTTACCTCTGAACAGCTACATCCATGAAATCGAAACTAAGACTAATAGTTTTGATATAATGTTTAACGACATGAGCAACGCAACCACGTGTGCTAGTATACACGTCCTCAAGTCGGTACCTATAGTGAGACACTGTACATCTCACAGAATATACAGTGTGCCGTGGCAGTGCTAGCTGTTCAACGACCAAAGAAAGAACCTGATCAGCAAACTGCACAAATCGAAACACCAACTTCCACTTGTCACGTAATGTTTTACTTCGGAATCCCACAACAACCGTATGCAGCGCCATCTAATCATTTTTAAAAAGCTGTAACTTAGTTTAACACTTTACCGACCGCTAGCATTTCAACAGCATACGCACGGCCGACCGGCCGCTCAGCCACGGATTCTCCCTGGCGCCGGCTCTATTTTGGCTTAGCCAGTCGCGCGGGAGTGTCTGTGCGTTTCGTATGCTCAAACAAAATTGTCTACTTTCTGTTATTATAGGATAATTAAATTTAATAAAATCTTTTATTTTCATTATATTAACGCTAAATTATATTCATTTTATGTATTACAGTGGTTACTACAAATAAGAAATAGTTTAAAGCCGATTAATCGGCTACCGGTCGGTGAGCGTTGGCGACGAAAAGCCGATTAATCGGCTACCGGTCGGTAATGTGTTAACTTTGTAACCTCACGAATCTCACCTCGCCCACACCCGCACAATTCATGTATCCCCCTGCTCATACATCTAACTATATCATATGTAGCGCCAAATTATGTAATGCAAAATAACCTCAGCAGAGGTTGATTACGCTTAAATAAAAAAAAAAATAAAATATACAGGGTGTTCGGACGAAGCTGAGAAAATTGAAGGGATTATTCTATGTAACATTTTAAGACGAAAATCAAGAGTAACAATATTGCGTTTGATGCTTTGTTTATTAGTTATAAGCAACTAAAAGAACGGACTATTTGACGCCTGAGAGCAGGCAAACGGAGCAACGCGGTAGGTAACGTCAATTTCTATGCAGTGATGCTCAGCCGTAACTACGTGCAAAACATGACTTACTTCTGAACAACTACAGAAATGCACGTAGTTATGATTGAGCATCACTGCATAGCCAATGACGTTACCTACCGTGTTGCCCCGTTTGCCTACTCTCAGGAGTAAAATAGCCCATTTTTTAAATTGGTTATAACTCATAAACAAGACGTCAAACGCAATATTATTACTCTTGATTTTCGTCTTAGAATTTTGCATAGAGTTACCTCTTCAATTTTCTCCCAGCTTCGTTCGAACACCCTGTATAGTTGTACTGGACCAAGCAGTTTGTAATGAGAGCTCTAAAAAGTCACATGTATTAACTCTTAGCGCTCCGTTAGCTCTGTTGCGGAGACATTCTGTATTTAATATTGTTAAAATATTTGATTGAAGAAAGGTATGCATGGTAAAATTTAAATCCCCTTCAATCGCGTTTCAATTCTCTTTCAAAATCAGCACAAAGTTTCCGAACAACCCAATATGTTGGAAATAGATATACAAAAAATGTCCGTAAATCTGGTGTTAAGTAAGAAGGACAGGATTAAGTTTCTTTTGCGTTCTTCGAATTAATTTTTCGATCAAAATATCAATCTGTACTAGTTCATATTGTCTTCGTGTAACTTGAGTATTATTTCTGGAAACGAATTTTTGCAGCGAACGATGACGCCCGTCTCCCATCGCTTTTGAATCAATCCAATTCGCAGTACCTAGTCTGTAGAAGAACTAAGCATACAGAGGCAAACGAAGCTACGCCAATTCTCGGATTCGGACTTTTCCGGGAACCATGTGTCCTGATAGCATTGTTGCACAACGGCGACGTCGTTACCCGTTCGGTTATCGACTTTTACTACTTCCCGAAAATCGAAACACCTGAGCCTATAATTGACAAAACGGAAAAAGTGAGAAATTTTTTTTTACATGGGCAATATTTAGTATAGTAGTACCAACACTAAACAACACGTTTTATTTAACCGTTTGCGTACCAGAGGGTTTTCAAACTTCTTTTCTATTTTGCAATATGTATTGGGTGATAATTGTAGGGCTATGCTACCCAAACAAGAATCCGGAAGTAGAATTGCTCTATCACTCTCAGTTTTCAAAAAACACGAATTTTTGTAAAAACAGTAGATCTTGAGCAAAAATGAGGTATTGCGTCGAAACTAAAAATGCTAGACAGGTCTAACTAAGCTCAAAAGATAGAGGAGAGATTTCTGAATATACGAGTGAGGATGGTTATAATTTTTTAAGCTTTTACTTAATTATAAATAACAGTCAAAGTTTAAAAAAGCGCCAAAATTCGTATTTTTCTGATATTATTAATAAAACAATTCTACTTCCGGATTCTTGTTTGGGTAGCACAGCCCTTTAACTATCACGTAGTGGTTACAAGAAAACAAAAATCGTGTTGATCGGTGTTACGTGTCGAAATATTATTTGTTCTTCAAATTTTTCATATTTTTAATTTGTAACTTATTATTTTATGAAATACTATTATATATTATATACTTGTATTACATACTATTATTTATATAGTATTGCCATACTATACAGGGTGTTCGGACAGCCCTGGGCTTAAATTGAAAGAGTAACTCCCTGAGACATTCTAAGACGAAAATCAAGAGTAACGATTTTGCGTTTGAAGCTTTGTTTACGAGTTATAACTAGTTTAAAAAATCAGTTAGTCCGGACCGTTCGACGCCTGAAAGCGGGACTCTCTTCACTGTGGACTCAACGACGTTACCGACCGAGTTGCCTCGGTTACCCGCTCTCAAGCGTCGAACGGTCCGGATTAAACGATATCTTTAACTAGTTATTACTCGTAAACAAAGCCTCAAACGCAAAATCGTTACTCTTAATTTTCGTCTTAGAATGTCTCAGGGAGTTACTCTTTCAATTTAAGCCCAGGGCTGTCCGAACACCCTGTATATATTATATAAATTGTGAGCGCGCTGTCAATTGCCTGGATCGGCCAAGTACTCTGAGTTTTCTCGACAGGAAATCGGAAAGCGGCTCGTGGTATGCAAACGGTTAACTTCTTCTATTTGACTTTATATTAACGCTAAAACTACTAGAGGAGTAAAAATGATCGATCGATCATTTTTTTTACAAAGGTTTCGTAAATTTACTACGGGTGCATTTTTAGAAATTTTTCATAATCTTCCATGAAAAGATTTTTGCTTTGTACTGACTAATTTTTAAGACAGTTTTCAATTTTATTTCTTTAACAAAAGTATACTTTAGTGCTGTTTAGCGGTTGGTAGTTTTAGTGTTAAATATAAAATTTTAATCGTCATCTAATTCCATTAGTAATGTCATTTCGGTAGTACATGAACTGGTATGCATAAATAAGAGTAAAAAATTAACGCCTTGCACTATTCGGAACCTCGGAAAAAGTCAGGCCAAACGCGGCTGCCTCAATTGTCGCAGTGAAGGACGAACGGTGAAGCGCGCGTGCCGAAACTTGAGACCCATCTTATCCACGCGATGGAACTCTTGTGAAATTCAAATGAATTTGAATCAAAAACTTTTATAAATACTTTAATTATCACATAAGATTAAAACAAATTCTGAATAAGTAATAACAATATAATTAATTAATAACGAAATAAAAATATGTAAAAGCAAATCCGCGGTAGTAGTATTTGAACTGAAATAAGTTTTCTGATTATCTCACTAATATTAAACCTAAAACTGAAAGACACAATATAAATAAACAATTAAATATCAATTTTGCCCGAAATTAAGACCACGAGTCAGACTCGTGATATTCATGTTCGGCCTGAAATGTCGAGTACGAGTCAAGCTCGTGATATTCATGTTTGATCTAGAACTGAACAACGAGCCCAACTCGTGACATCCATGTTTGGCCTAAAATGTTCATTACGAGTCAGACTCGTCAAAATAGTGCAAGAGGTTAAATGATCAAATTCAATTTATTCAAAGGGAACATCTCTGTACTTGTTATTATATATGTTGGTTTGTTATTATCCGTGGATCGGAGGATCCAACTGCATTTATCATTTCACACGTTACTTATGGAATAATCTGATTCGAAAATTTTAAGTGTAAACCGAAATTGTAATAATCAACATTCTGCTTCTGTCGCATCGCTTGCAATGTACATTATACATTATAAATTAAAGGTCAACAAGGAAGAGTTCGATGTTTACGTGAAAAGATTGTTGAAACGCGAAACGTCGCAACCTCTTATCAAAATTTGTCTGAAGTCTGCATCTTCGCGGGAATGTTTACAGGTAATTAAAACATATAACTAAGCGAATATCAATTAATTCGAAGATGTTAATGAAATGATTTTTCTAACCAGCTTCTGTACCATGCGACGGACATTTTTCGCAAAGAATATTTCGCTAAACAGGACACGGTAAGAGAGGAGATAGGCAAAAAGATGCGTGCGTTGAAAGTAATGAAAACTCAGCTACTAAAAGAACTGGATATTTTAATGGAGACAAAGAAAGAGTTGCAACAGACTGCCGAACGTCTGGCTGAACGTTACGAGGATATTAAGGACGAGCAGGAGAAGTTAGCACAGAGGTAACTTTTGTAAAAAGTAAAAGAGTCTCAATTTCTGACACTTCAAGAGGTGTAACATCCTTACATTATTTGGCTATTTATTGCTTGAAAGCATAAATTTGTATTTTTATTCATCATTATCCAAAGTATTTATTTTAAGAAAAATTTTTTATGACTTTCAAAATCTGTTATTATCTATAAATTTAATTACACAAAGGAAAGTGTACAAGAATATAAGTATACAAGAAAACTAAATAAGTTGTTAAATTATCACTGTTTATAGTTTCTGTATTGTTTACAATACTTAGAAAATTACATTTTGTTATATTAATAAGTTAAATCTATAATTTTAACTTTTTCTTTATTGTCTTGCTCTCTCCCTTGTTAATAAGAAACTTATAGTTCCTACTCTTCTACTCAATTTGAATTTTCTATCATTTTATATAAAATAAATACCAAAAAAAAAAAGTTAGGTGCTACTTATAATAATTACACTGAAAATTTCATATTAGATTTTTTGAATATGGTTTTAGAAGGATTATTCAGTATTTTAAGTAAAACTACTTAAGATGACAGTAATTGAGTCCCTTACCATATATTTCTGACATAAAAATATGTATGTATCCCCTAAATACCATTGTGACACCAACTTAGCAATAAATTTCAACAGATCTAATGCCAAAATTGCATCCATCCGAAATGCCATTTCGCATTTCGCGACATCTGTTACTAAACTTTGACACAAATTAATGCTAAAATCGGACCAAACCTTGTTATTATTGCCAAGCTTTATTCCGATTTTGTAACCAATTTGGTATCACTTATACTGCAAAGATGAATGTGATTTTGATTCAAATATTGATACAAGTTATGGGTATACAATTGCTGCTAGTATTACACCAAGCTTGGCATACCAATCTAACATCAATTTAATAACACATTGGTGAAAAGACTTGTAATGCATTTCGAAAAGTCCCGTTTTAACCGTACATATTTCTGTTAATATAAAAGCAATTGACTGATAGAAAAATTATTGACAAATTCCGTAATTTTATTTTCTGTTCATATTACATTTTTGTGTACTGGATTCCGTATATCCTTCATAGGATGTACATTTCCTGTGTTATAAACAGCGTGTTCTAGAATATATCGGCACAGCTTCAGGGATGAATTCAGTATGCTAAAATAAAAAAAAAATCATATAAATATACGTATACCCGATATAACCCTATTTCTGTACTATACCTGTTATTTAATTATTTTCATAGAAATTGTTGGAAGTGTTTACCTTTGACTCGAATGCAGGTGTCCAAACGTTTTATGTATTGAACTAATTAAACCAAATTACAAACTAGTGTTTACATAGCAGACAAGAGTAGACTGTAAATTTCTATACAAATTCGAATTTTTATAAGCACAGCTAAAGAAGTGAAATTCAAGCAGAGATGTATTATGCCCTCTAAATAATGCAATGGGTACTTGGAATATTTTATACATTTCTACATGTTATGTGCATTTTGTACTTTTCTACTTTTCTACATACTTGAATTTTCTATAAATCCATAAAAATATGTAGTCTAGACAGACAGGTGTAGACAGACTGACGTAGTCATAAAAAGTACTGAAAAACAAAAACGGCTTTAACTTGGAAACAAAGTCATATCGCGTGTATGTACATTTATATGAATTTGTGGCTATTGGGGAAGAAAAGGAGGGAGAAGGAAAAGGAATGAGAAAGCGGTATTTCGTCCGGGGCCTGCTAGTGGACTCATCAGTAAGGCTTACTTAGCAGGTCCGTGCCTTAGACACACGGATAGGAAGGGACAGGTCAGAACTCGTATATACAAAGTGTTAAGCTACCTGTTGGCCGAAATGGGTGATTCTAGACGTTAAGATAAGACGAAAATCAAGAGTGTGGAAATTTCGTTAAACGCTTCATTAATTTGTTATTAGCAATTAAAGATTGCGCAAAATTAGGCAATCCGCCTTACACTGCCGTCCGTATGGCTGGCCATGCACAGGCGAACTCAGGACGGTATCGATATATGAGTTACAACGCTTACCTCATGGGGCGCAGGAAAACTTCTTTGTCATTCGAGCGACGGGTGATACAAAATCAAAACTTCGGTCACTTTCCAAAAAGTATTGAACGAACGTTGAATAACATTAAACCTACTTACTCGCAAAATCCATAAGAGCGGGCAAGATTTATGGTGACAACGAACTGCCACAAATCTTTTTTATGTTAGCATACCAAATTCATTCCTAAAGTTATGTTCACATATTCTGAAACACCCTATATTAAATATTTCTATCTTCATTAAATCATTTGTAAAAATGTTATGATTGACTATTGATAATATGTTAGAATTATACTTTATTATGAAATTGTATGTTTGTAGAGCAAAGGAGGTATTGCGATTAGTGAATTACAAGGAACCTTCTATGACTCCTCTTGAAAGAACAGAAGCAGAAGAATTAAGAAAAATGGAGATAAAGATTAAAGAGCTGAAAAGTAAACTATCAGAACTTAGTAAAAGATCAGAACAGGCTGAATATATAGAGTATAATGACAACATTGAAAAGAAAAAAGAGATTGTATTCAGAGAAGATCAGGAAAACACTATCAAAAACAATCTTGCACAAATGTATGTAGTCTGATAATGTTATAAAAATATATTAATTATATGTATTAAAACCTCTTTCTTTTGTTTTACAGGGCCAAAGATATAAAAGAGTTAATTGCAGAAATTAAAAAACTTGAGGAAGAAGTAAATACTTAAGTTGAATAATAAAATTTTATTAACACTATTTGTACCGGATTGTAGTTTTTTTTTACTTTAAAATATAGGATTTTCATGTAATAAAAAATAATTTTATTTGCAAAATAATTTATTACACTAGTTATACAGTTGTCCTATACTTAGCCACATTATTGGCATGAAAAATGTTTAACTTCTCCCTCTAAATGTATCTTTTTTAAATATTAATATAGAAATTATTTAAAACATACAGCAGCTTCGATAAAAATGGCATCAACATTAAATTCTGAAATATTAGATGTTATAAATTATTGAAAATGTTCTAGTTAAATAACGACAATATTTTTGTATTACTTCAGTTTTAAAGGAAATTTGTCGAATAAAAAAGACATCTTAAAGTACAAATTGTTAATGTAATGAATGTGTAATAAAATGAAATAAATAAGGAAAATTTCTGTGAATATTTTCAGCAACTCACAAATCGTTATTTCAACAACGATTCTTCTGTAATTTTAAATGAAAAAGAAGGAAATCCCTATTTTTTGTTCCGTAATCACACGTTTTTCACCACAATACATTGCTCAAGGCACAAAAATATAATGAGACACATCGTTAGAATCTTCCATAACTTTTGATTGCAACAATTTAATTTCAAGCCTCAACTTTTCCTTTTCCATTTCTTGTTTTCGTATCTCATTTGAATAACAGTTCATCTGTAACTTTAATTTGTCTTTTTTAAGTTTTAACATTTCGGTTTCGTGATATAATTTCCCTTTTTCTGCCCGAAGTACTGCCAGTTGCTCCCGAAGTAGCTGATAACTAGCTTCGTCTGATAATATCACTTCAGGTGCATCGACATCTGTTTTTCCATTCGTTGTCGACTTGGAATCATTTATTTCATTCTCAGGTCCACTATCAGTCTCTATATTTGTAGCTTCCTTCATAATCCAAATCCTAGAATCTGTAGTTTCATTAAAAGTACTTGACGGTGATCTTACTAATTGTTGTGATTGAGGTGTAAGCGGCTTATTTTGTTGCTTAGGAGAATTAGATGTTTCCTTTATTTTTTCCATATCAGTAGTGGATGCAATATTTTTGATATCTAAACCTGAAGTAAAACTACATTATACATTTTTCTTTGAAAAATAAAAGCTATCATAATAATTAGTTGAAATTACCTCTAGAGCTGGGAGATTGATTACCATCTACTGTATGTGACAAATGATTGTTACAATAGGTATTAAATTCTCTGTCATCTACAAAAACAGAACCATCAGCGTTTACGATGGATTCAACAATAACAGATGGATCTCCATCTTGCATTACTAACTCTCCTACAATTTCACCATTTGCTGCTATAATATCTCCATCATTATTTGTTCTCAATAAATCTCCTTCCGTTGTGTCGATTTCATCTACTACTTCTTCTTGAGTTAATTGACCACTGTAAGAATCATCACCATCATTTCCTTCACTTACTTCCAATTCAGTTGGTAGTCCCTGTAAAATAATTTCTTTCATTAAATGAGATATTGTATTATGGATTATAAAATCAAATATCTTACATCTTGCCCCCAAGGAGATTCTTGTTCCTTTTTCATCTTTTTTATTGTCTGTGCAATTTCATCTTCAGATTCAGAATATATTTTTCTATCATTATTTCTGCCTTGCATCTTCTCTATGTCATGAATTTTTTTAAATAGTTGATACGCTCTCTCAGGTGTTATATTTCTCTTTTGCTTATTGGCAGCTGCTATATTAAATAAATCTTTGGACCTAAGTATTTTGTTTGTTCGTAATCGTACATATTCTTTTAATCTTTTACGATCAATATGTAGTTGCATGAGATCTTGTACTTCTTGCTTAATTTCACCACATAATTTCCTCTCTTGTGGAAGATTCTTAAACAATTCCTAATGGCAGAAAAGCAAAGATAAAAAAAAGGTAAAATATAATATAACATTTTGTGATTATTACTATTTACCTCTGAGATTTCATGATTATGTTCATTATTAACACTAGTTACCTCTAACTTTGTACCATCTTTTGATGCTCTTAACATAATATGAGCAGGACAATTTGTTCTGATTGATCTAAGTGAAACAGTAACATGTGTAAAATATATTTATATTTGCATATGTTCATTGCAAGATAATCATTATAGTATAATTTGAATAATATGCAATCTTATAAACTAACTGAGACTGTCTTCTGCCAGCTCCACGAGGTAGAAACTTTTGACCACCATAGATGCAAGCATACTTCACTGAATAATACTTTAAACGCTCACTAATTGGTCGAGCAGTTTTCATATGAGCTCCACTAACTGTTCTGCTATCTCTTCTCCAATAATGAACCAAACTACGCTTTGAAAATTTCTCCAATTTATGTTCTAGTTCTTCATAACTATCAAACATCTCCCCCAAATGAAAAGATACATCTTCATCTTCCACAGTATTTACATCCATTATAAAGACTACAGTTAGCAATCTATTTTATAATTAAATGTATTATTTATTAATCATAAAATGTGTATAACTAAATGAAAGAATTGTAATGTTCATAAGTGATTTTCGTATCATTTTTTACAAAATGATAAGTATTACGAAAATTAATTATGGAAATTTAAATTGAATTTGCAGTTTTATAAATATGAAATATTATATATTAAAAGCTAAATTGAGGTTAGAATATGGCAGGACAAATGAAACAACATCATTGCAATTATTGTTTATATTATTATTTAATTCGGCTTCTACTAACTGAACAAATCTCTTGATAATAATACAATTTAAATAAAAGCATTGTTTTTGTTATTCAAAAGTTTGAGGTTAGATCTCAATTTGATTGGCGTGGTAGAAGCCAGAACGATGAAACCGTGAATACAGCCAAATAGAATTACTCAAGAACCGGACAAGTCAGGCGGGATTTTTTGTCTCCTACTAATTTCCAGTATTTACGATGCAACTTACGTCCTGTCATATTTATCGTAGCATTCCTTCTTTATGACAAATGTTTTATTATATCCGATTGTCACAAAAACATACACCGTGACTTTGCGCCATTTCTATTATAGAACAAGTGAGTGAACTACAGCGCAACTGTTGTAATTTGTTCTTTACGTAAATATTTTTACACTTTGCATAATTAAATAAGGAGTAAAATAACCGGTTTGTCTGACATCGAAAAATTTATGTGTAATTTTTAATATTGAATGAATAATAACTGTATAAATTCGTAATGAACATGATAACCTATCATATAACATTACAAAATAATAAATCACTGTTATATTAAAAATAACATTTATTAATATTAACATACAAATTCTTTAAAGAGTACGAAGAAACCTTTAGAGACTTAAAAGTGTCTAACTTACATAGACATTTGTTACGAACTACTTTTATGCATAAAGTTTTGTTCAGTTTATGAAATACAATATAAATTAAACAATTTAATTATTAATGAAACCAATCATTATCATCTTCAGTATCAATAGGAGGAAGGGGTGGTGCTTCAGTTTGTAATACAGAAGATGCCTGCAGAAAAAAATATCTATAATTAAAATACATGAATATCTAAAACATATTATTTTACAAACTATAATATTCCCTAAAACCTGTTTAAAATCAAGAATTTTTGACTCCGTATTATCACTTTTCAGAATATTAGTTTCTGTAGCGTTAATAGAGGTTGATCCTGATTCCATGTCACTGTTCTCATTAATATTATGTAAAACTTGTAACGTAACATTCTAAAATTAATTTTCATAAAAATTATTAACAAAAATATACTATAAATAAATTAATTTAATAAATTCTTACCTTTATTGTACTTGCTATTATTGTTCTTACAGAATCCCTAGAGTAAGTTTCATCTACAAATTTATGCAATAAAATATGATACATTTTATTCATTATATATTTGATCTCCTCATTTTTACTGTCATCCTGAGAAGCATAATTATAAATAGTAAAATATGTAATAAAATTTGGAAATGAAAAAATCAGGTAATAAAAATCTTACTTTCTTTATTTTTGTAGAATTTACAGCCTTCTCAGAAGTATTATGTTCTTCGTACAGCTTAACCACTTCATTTTCTAATATCATTATTTGTTCTTCATGTTTACTATTGAGTTCTTTTGCTGCTTCTAAATTTCTTTTTGTATCAACAAATACAGTATTTGAATCCTTTAGAGATATTTCTAATTCCTTAATAGTTTTATGTAAATTCTCATTCATTTGTACTAAAGCCTCTTTCTGAGTTTCAAGGTCTTTTATTTGTTCTGTGATAATAATTATATTAATAAACATATTAATATATCTTAATAAGTAATTAACATAAAGGTAGATTTTAACCTTTTGATTGTTTTAATTCTGTTTCTAGTATACCCATTCTGTCCATTTCGTGGAACTGTACGAAATCATCAGCAACCATATTAATGTTCTTATGTGATTGATCAGCCTTTTCTTCAGATGCATTAATAGCTAATAACATTTTCAAAGTAGTATCTAAAGCTGTTTTATCTTTTATAGAAGTTGTAGCATTTTGAAGTTCAAGAACATGAAACTGTACATGATATATAATAGTATTTTAATAAATAATATATCATTTCTTTAGAGTATATCTACCTTGTCAAGCAGTTTCTGCATATTATCAGCTATTTTAGACATTCCCATTCTGAGTTCTGCATTTGCAATTCTAGATTCTGATAATAGCATATTTAATCCTGGATCTATTGTTGTTGGTACTGTAGGAGTTATTGTTTGTGACTGTGATGAATATACTTGGCCATCCAATGTAACAAAATTTGGCTGCAATAAATCTATATATTAATAAAGAAATCGTAATTATTCAATACAAATATGTTTCTCAAGAAATTTTATATACCTGCATTTGTGTTGGAGACCACTGTGGAGTAAATACAACTGAATTAAGGAAAGGTTTACATGCAGTATTTGCTGTAGATACATCTTTTTTTGGTCTTAATATCTTATGTGAACTTTTCAATATTTCCTCTTTAAATTCTTTTGAAGAGAGTTTATTTTGCAACTCTTTTTCTAATGATTCTACCTAAAAATAAAATTAACAGCTCAAAATTATAAATAATTATTTTAAAGTTACATGAAGTTAAATATTTATTTACCTTCCTTTGATGAGACGATTTATATGACATATCATCCTACAAATGTATCGTTTATTATTGACTTTATTAAAATATGTATATAATTTGACAAAAAGGACTTGTGTAGACCTCAGTATCTTCAGAGTCTGTAGTAGTAGATGTTGGTAATTTTGGTAGTATAGATTGTCCCATTTTTGCCATTCTTGATATAATAGAAGCTTTACCACTTGGAATTTTATGCAAATAAGCAGCTTCTTCTGGTGTTTGTATATCTATTATTTCTATTTCTAATACAATATCTTTTTCCTTAGGAAATCCTGGTCCTAAGCTAATCTGTAAAACAGCTACAATTAAAACAAACATATGTTTTTAATTTACCTGTGTTTATTAAAATTTATATAAAACCTGTTTATTAGGAGGCAAAAATAAAATTCTTTTTAATCCTTTACTGCTTCCTAAAAGTGTCCTTTCCCAATTATCATCTGTAGATATTTCTACTGTCATTGTTTGAAATGTAAAAATGTTTTTAAAAGGCTGTGTTATTTCTGTGACAATAAAATATTTAATGGATACATTATCTCCTTCTTTTGCCTTCAAATCTTTATTAATTGGTGATAAATCTTGATAAAGTACACTTTCTATTTTTTCATTTTTTGAAAAATACCGAGCTAATCCTACTTCTTTAGCAAATTCTATACAAACATCATTATTTTCAAATAAAATTGACCAGTTTTCCTTATTGTTATCATAATAACTTGAATAATTGTTTGGCTGTATTATATATACAAAATCCTGAGTTATTGTAACAACTGAAAAATGTTCTTGTTTATTTTTATATAAGATAATCTGGTACAATTTTGTTGCACGATTTCCTATAAGAGCCATGCCCAACTTGCCAACTGAAATATAAGTTCCATTTTGTCTACAAATAATATTAATTATTATATATTTAAGAAACAATAAAAATAATAAAAAAATTAAACATTCAACCTTACAATTTGAATACATAAACTGCTTTAGCTACTATAACTTCTGTTTTATTTGAAATTGTTTGAGTCAAATTACTTAATTTCTTAGAAACTTGTTTTGTTGAAGAGTAATTATCAATCTTTTTCGCTTGTAACCCAAAAATAGCAGCTAAATTTGATCTAAAAAATTTAAACACTTATTTTAGATACACCTTATACAACTACAATTTTTTTCATTAAAATAAAAGAAAAGAATGAAATTCTACTGTAAAAATAAAACCTTTTTACTACTTTAATTACCCTTTTTATAAAAATTATACTTTATATACATAATGTAATTGTTGAATACTTTTTTTGCTAATATTTTTTAATGGCATAATATTAATAAAATTAGTAATTTATAGACAAGAATTAAACATACCCCCCTGCTGACGAAAAATCAGATTCATCATCATCTCGTAAAATTTTATCGAGATTCAACACTTGATTTTCAATACTCATGATTACAAATTTAATTTTTTTTAATTTGATTTCTTAACAAGAATATTTTCTTAGTACTAGATCAGCAATAAAAACAGATTTAAACTATTTATACACAGCAAGTGACATATTACTACTTACAAACTACATGACTAATAAAATTACCAATAGGCGGCGCTGTATATACCTTTGTTGTTAGTGGGAAAAATTTTAACTATTCAAAAGTGGAAAACATTCATTTCAATTCAATATTAATGCAAAGATTAATGCAAGATTAATATACAAAAATAGAGGTACGTAATTGCTATGTATGTTATAAGCGAAATTTGTAGAGTCATTTTAATTGTATATTCATTATTTTTGTTAAAATTTTCAGTCTAATCTAATAATATTCATTTATTACATTTTTATTATATTAAATTGAAATATTTTTTTCAAGATCATTTTTAAGCCGCCATCAACAAATTCGGATTATTTCTAAAATTCTTAATGAATGCTACTATTGGCATTAAAATACTAATCTCTACGTTACTATTAATTTATGTCAAAATTTGGTAACATATCTGACAGACAGCATCAATATAAAATGGCATTACAGACAGATGCAACTTTGATGCCAAACTAACATTAAATGATTGGGTCTCGTAGTCTCGTGCTGTTTTGGCGAATATATACTTATTCCCAATAGGGGGAATATTCTTTGGATCATAGATGAATATTTTTACACACAAACAATATTTTTAATGAAAGCTGAGTTTGTATCGGTATAACAATATTAATGCAACAATAAAATATTTTAACTTTGGTTCCTTTGTTATTAAAATGTTTTTAACATATTGATCAAATGCTCGATTATGATGAGTTCAAATATAATAAAGGAAGACGATTTATAGGTGTTAAGTAAATTTTATTCAATAAATGTTAAATAAATATAATTCATATTATATCGTGTTTGATCTCATTTTAATCATAAAAGTTTTACCAATATATTAACACTATTCCTACCGACACTTCACGAATACCTATTCCTACAGCGACATTCCCACGTAAGACAGACTACAAATCTTTCTCAGAAAATAAACAATGAAGAAAGAAGTGAATATTGAAAAATGTATTATACATATATTTGAGGAAAAGTCTAAAGTTTAAAGACGATTCAATTACATTGTATCTATGACATTATAATCGAAATTTTAAAAACGATCATTTAACCGGTTGTGGTAGGAATAGTGTTAAAGCTGTTTCAAAAAGAAAAAAGGCGAAAATTAAAAGATTTTAGTTTTCATACCAAATTGAGTTTATAACGAGCAAATACTATACTATGTATATGTTAAATATGCATTTATTTTTTATAATATTATTTATTAGAATTAATATTACTATAATTATATATTACTATACATTTACTTAATTAATTCAAAAGTGTAATGATCTCCTTCTCCTGGAATCTGTTTTGCCAACTAAAATAATACAATAGCACATTAATTATTGAGAATAAAATAAAAATTTCTGACAAAAAGAAATAAACTTACCACAGGTTGACTTGTATCAGGTGATAAATTCCCAATCAACAGAGCAGTACCAAAAACAGCCCAGAAAATAAGAGCACCTTTGTAGTGTTCAACAAAATGCCGAACACCAAGATCGGAACGATCTTCACCCAATATATGAAATGCTTTATGGACCTAAAAATGAAATTAAAATAACAGATACTAAGTTCTTGGATAAAATTTGTTGCTACTAAATTATAATTAAGCACCTAATAATATCAAATATTTACAGGTTCATTAAAATTCCTTCTCAAAGTAGGAAAATCCCAAGGATAATATGGGTCTTTAGCTTCTGCACTTATCCATGGTAAATCTGGATAATCGCCAGCATGTCTATGATCATTAGGAATAGGTACATATTCATCTGGATGCATATGATATTTTGCTGCAGCTTTTTCTCTTTCCTCTTTTGTTTTTGGATATGGGCCTGGCATAACTGCTATTTGATCAGGGACTAAACAAAACATATAATTATTTATATAAAAAATATAATTAACAATTTCATTTCATTAATAATTAAATTGCAAATAATCAATCTTTCTAGATAACTCTTATATAAGATCTTATCCTACCAGAATATAACCTTACTATACAAATGTAGGACTTACATTGCTGATGTTCTATTACGATTTCAACGGAATCTTTATTGTTAATTTTTTCATATTTTCTAGTACTGTAAATAAATGGCGTATTTCTTGCAAGTAGTATTTTTGATAATTTTTGAGTTTTATATAAAACAGCCATTTTTGTAAACGGCTTATTGTGTAATGCACGTTGGTCTCAAAGAATCAATACGTATATGTATGTTATTAAATCATGATACATGTCAAACACTTGCTATGATGTAGGAAGCATAGATTTTTGTTTCATAGCATTAACATAAATTGAAATGTTTAAGATAATATTTATTCTTTCTAGTAACAGGCTTTGAAAACTTTAATTAATTATAATCAATGATAAAAATTTAAAATATAAAATTGTAAAGGATTTCAGCTTAAGTGATACAATGATTTCACTAAATTCATAAATTTTGTTATTTAACTTTTTTCTTGAAAATATAAAGAAAAAGTAACCAAAGGATAACTAAAGAATAATAGGAATAATATAATTATTAGACTTTTCAAGATAATCACTAAAGGTATTGATATTATGAAATGTTCAATCATTCTATCATTCAATTGTATTTAAAAAATTAAAGATTTCCAAAAAATTCTAATAATTTAAAATTATTAAACATTTATAAATTTTATTATATACTTTGAAAGAAATGGAAAAACTGAATTTCTATAAAACATATTTGTCAATTCTAATAAATATAAAATCTAATATTTCATAATTGTATGAAAATATACATAGGCGTAAAAAGCAGTTTCGAACAGACGGCCATGATTTCCGAAGTGCTAACGTATTACGGGTAGGGACAGCAAGAAAATGGCCGGTAGCGTATGTTGATCGGTTGTATTAAAGTGCATGTAAATTTCATCAATCTTTTTATTTTATACAGACAAACATATGACTAAAGTGAAATTTTCTTCTATAACAAAATAAATTTGGAGATGGTATGTACAAACATAAATCTTTTTTAGCATAAGAAGGATCTTGCAATAGCATAGAATCTTCGTGCCTGACCAAAAATGAGATGAATTGTCAAATTTTTTATTGGAAAATGCCTGTAAATGAGATTTTATCGATGATATTAGTGTAAGAATATAATATCTTATAATACAGATATTTCATACATTTTTGGCTATGTATGAATGAAATTTGTACATGTATAATGTGGTAACTATACCCATGTAATTATTACATGCCTTATTTTTCAATATTGAATATTAAACTCTGTGCTTATTTAAATTTTTTAAATTCTTATTAAATAATAATTAAAATTAGTTAACGTTACATGAATGTTATATCAGTATTTCAGTTTATGATAATAATACATAAAATATTGAAAATACTTTTAACGTTTGGTTTTTAATAGTAATGAAATATTAATATAATTACAAATCTTTTCAAGTTATTATTTTAATATAGCTTGAAGTTTCCAATTTTCTTTGAAGAATTAAACCATTTAAAAATAATTTTTACTTAAAGAATAAGAGACCGATTTATTATAAACATTTGAATTGAATTTTTAATTGTATATAAATATCTGTCTGAAAACATTTTATCTTGCAAAATAGTTCTTATAATATATAATTATAAAAAATTACAGAAATATTTTATATCCAATTTTATTAATCTCGTAACTGTTGTGAGATAATGACATAACTGTAACGCATAGTAATTTAAATGTGTAAAGCGACTTCAAACAGGGTAATAAAATTAAAAAACATTAATTTTGTAAAACATCACCTTAAATGAAAAGTGATATACAAGTATAATATTTTATTATATTTTCAATATTTACATAGTTATTACTTAAGAATTTATTATTGCTATTACAAAATTAAATTGTAAATAAATAATATTTTATGTTCATGAGTTCTATTTTAATTTTTTAATCTATTGTAGGATATACATTCCTATGTTGTGTTTTAAGATTACTTTTCAAGCCATCTAATGAAGTTTTCTGTGCATGTTTTAAATTATTTTATTACATTATTTTTGAATGTTCCCATAACAACAACGATACTAACTATAAGTAATAAATATTTATACT
Source organism: Tetrapedia diversipes (assembly GCA_033822845.1). NCBI lineage: Eukaryota > Metazoa > Arthropoda > Insecta > Hymenoptera > Apidae > Tetrapedia > Tetrapedia diversipes. The sequence goes on along the minus strand of JAOPTO010000956.1, from coordinate 171,029 downwards.
TTATATTTTAAAAAATAAAATTGTGAAATAAATGTCATTAATTTGTATTATTATATTAATTACAGGTGGTGAATTTTATACATTAAAAAATTTTAACACATCAATATGGCAAGTCCATCACCACAGTCATCTCCTATGCCTCCACCGCAAGCACCAAGTCCTATGGGACCTCCTCAGCAAGCACCTTCACCGTCTAATCCACAAGGTAGTCCAATGGGTCCACCACAGCATCATCCTCATAGTCCAACACAAGCATATCAAACAGGTCCACCAATGCCACCTGGTGGCCCACCCATGTCTCAACCACCTCAACAACCTTCATCGCAGCAGCAAAATTATCCATCACATCCACAACAGATGCAACCTACTATGGGTCCACAGGTAAGAAACAAAATTTAATTTCATTTATCTTAATTTTATAAATACAATTTACAGAAATTTTATTAAACAGTAATATTCAATCAAAATTAAATAAAAAATTTGCATTAGTTAACACGTAAATAGTCAATACCCTGGATAGTCCTAAACTATTATGATTTATGTAAAAGAAGTTTGCAACATGAATATAACATATAGAATGTTCAAAATTAATCATCAGAATATTTAAACTGATTCTGATAGTTTTATACAAAAATGTTTCAATCAAAAGTTTATTATCAAATGGAAAATTTATTGACATAAAATGCCTTTACTATATTTTTTCTTTGAAAAAACAAATATTTTATATTTTTTAAATAGAAGGGGGAGAATATGTAGGTGCAAGAACAAGTAGTTGTAAAATTGATTATTATAGTTGAGAAATATAGTTTCAAGGAGAGAATTTCAAGAAACAATTATAATATGATTATTAGCAATCTCTAACAATTTCAATAGTAAGTCTAAATAGCAATTTCCAATAAAAGCTATTACATAATATTAAATATTGTTAGAACTATTAGAAATATTAAACTTTAATATTGATTCAGAAATAACATATATTTTATAAAACTGGAAAAATTTCACAACGGATGATATCACTTTAAAATAATACTTTAAAATAAACAAAAGATTTTCCATATGAAGCCAAATTATAATACAATTCTTTTTATATAATGGTAAATATAGATATACAGATAAGAATTATAAAACGACCACTTATATTACAGATAGAATGTTAAACTCAATATTCTCAAAATATATTTTAAGATAAAAAATGTATTATATAATAATAATTTAATTTAATTTTAATTAAAATTATAACATTTAATTTGTGATGTTTGCATGCACTACTAATCACAATTAGGCAAAAAAGTTTGCATACTGTGCTAAATTTGAAATATTTAAAATAAATAAATAGAGGTTTTCAATATTTTATGAACAAAAATTCATAAAGAATCTAAAAAATTTATGATGTTCCTTCCATTTGTTTATAAGAAGATATAATCGAAAAAACGATCGTACAAAAATCTATGTACGATTATCACGGATATATTAAAGTTAATAAAATTTGTTGTTACAATAACTGTAATAATTATGACATCAAATATTATATACTTAAACATGTCAATGATAATTGCACAGTGACTTTGTGTTCCTGATATACTTATATGCTTTGATAAACAAATGTAAAAAAAATTCCTATTTTTTAAAGTAGTACATATGAAGGTACTTAAGCATATTATTCTTGAAGAATTTTAATGTCTTTTGTTATACAAAACGTAATTTGCTATTCAACATAAGCCTATCTTTTATAAATTAAAACAAACTTTACAATATCTTTTATTAGTGTTATAAAATAATTTTATGATACTTTGTTGAAAACTATGATTACATTCAGTTTGTATACTCACAAAGATGAATCAAAACTTTCTCTGTAGATATTTCAAGAAGGGAAGGTGAAGGTACTTCTTACATATATAAATAATCTTTACACACATGAAAATTGTCTTACATATGTAAGTTACACTTAATTGTCCTGCTTATGATTCTTTTACTGATTAGAGATTTTTCAAACCTTGAGAGGATGTATCTGCAATTAATCCATTCGAAAATTTGGAAAATAGTTCAAAACAAAGAGTTTACAGTCGTCTCTCAAAGTACGCGAGGGTTCGGGATGTCGACATACCGCGTAACTGAAAATCCACCTAATTTTGAGACACTTTCCTACACTTCCCTCAAATCTTTATTACACGCTTAGTTATACACTGTTGACCGAAAACGTTGATTATATCCTTCATTGTATGGATATGCACATACGTAGTGAGTCATGAAATTGATCGAATTATTAAATTATAATTTTTCTCAAGTGTAGCTGCAATTATAATATTTAATTATTTTTCTGATAAATAATTCTCTTCGTACCATCATTGTAATTCAGAGTCAGACACTATATTCAGAAAATCATACATATGTAAGCAAAAACGAGAAGATACATTATATGTGGTATATATGTACATTTGCTGTACGTTTATACTTTTCAAAAATACCTTGTAATTTTTGTTTGGCTTACTCCTTTTTGTATATTTAAAAAAATACTTTTATATGATACCAGTTCTTCTTTCATTGTTTGTTTTAATTTTAATTAAACGATGATGACTTTCAAAGACCATGGAAGAAACCGCGTACTTCGAACGATACTGTAATTGCTTTTTGATAGTAAAATTGTATAGGATAATGAAGCACGTGTATTTCCATTTATTTAAGTCGAATTTCTTTTTTCTTTTCTTTTATTTTTATTGATTATAGAAGAAATTTACATTGTGCAGAATACCAGTGTAAATGTAAATTAGGTCACGATTTAATAAATTTTTTTATTTACAGTTTAAAAACTGTTTTTAATTAAGTCATTTTCGTGGAAACATCCAACTACATATTTAATATGAAGGAGTAATCGTATTAGAATGCTTTTAGTAATCAATATTATTTTTAATTTCTTAGTTTTTTAGTCTTTATTGTAATTTTTTGTATTACCATAATTTTGTATATTTCTGTATTTGTTTTATTTTTACTTTATTTTCATGGTTGTACATGTTTGTTTAGTACTTCTGTGGTTGGGGTCGTGTGTTTATATGTTGTTTAGTGTACTTTATTGAACATTATAGAGGGTGTTACATTTGCGGAAACGACGGATATAGTTTTAGTATATGAAAAAAACAAATATACGCAGATTCGAAGCAAAAAAGAATAGATTAATGCAGAACAAGAATTACGATGCGTGTTCATTTTTTATCAACACTTAGAACAAACATGATGCTCGTACACAGTTTTCATATATAATTATAGTGCGTGTAAACATTTTAATGTGCTTGAAAATTATTTAAGTAGATGGACCTATGTGCAGGAAAAATATTCACTTCCTCTATAAAAATTTCATAGGGAATTTGTTTTGACTTGTGCTTGTGGACAATTTGTGTTTTTCGATAAAGTTTCATAGGATCATTTTGCGATATTGAATGTTATAAAGTTTTCTTTAATTGATACAAGGTAAGCTTTTGTCGAATAACAAATTACATCATTTTGTATAACATACAGCATTAAACATTTGTAATAATAATGCGCGCACCTTTGTATGTACTGCTTTATATTAAAATTCAGGTAAACATGCGTAGTAGACAATTAATCATGTATCTAAAATGATATAAATATATGTCATCTTACAAATTTTTCGTTCAGAGTACCTATTTTGAAACATATTATTTTTATTATTTTTACTATCCCTACAAAATATGTACAATATTGTAAAATGTTTTATATTATGAAAGACCAGGAAGTGAACAGAATAAATAACGAAGTTTTATATAATTGTTTTTTACTGATGATCAAATACCCAACACATTTAAATGTGATATTTTAGATAAAAAATTATAAAAAGATGTTAGATCATAATGCTTTGAAAATGGATTAGATATATTAAAATAAATTAATTACAATATTAAGTTATTCTTCATGTGTAGATATATACTCACGTGAAAATATTGCTATCAGCAATTAGGTTAGTAAAAGATAATTTGGAAATGGTAAGGAAATTTTAGTCTTGAATAATTAAAATATTCAGCTTTATTGTTTTTGTTTGAATTTTTTTTCTTTTTTTTAAATGATGAAAGATACAAAATTATAGAAAATTTTTGATTGTGTTATAACCTTTCTAATGAAGAATGAATGTCTTGTAATAGTAATTTAATAACCATCTAAAAAGATTTACTTCAGATTTCTATTAACAGCTTTTAGATCAGCACTTTTAAAAAGATCAACTAGTTGATCAGCAATTTGCTGATTGCAAGCTGCTATAACTTTTGGTGTTATTAAGTCTAATTCCGCACCTAAAATTAAGTTATGGTTTAATCAATAGTTTTTTGCATATATGAGATTTATAGAAAAATAATATACCTGAAGTGTCAATTACTATTCCACCTGCTTCCTCTATTATTAACTTGCCCGCAGCAACATCCCAAGCTTCTATGCTTTCAACATGATATGCTTCAATTGCACCCATTGCAACATAACACAGTGTAAGAGCAGCTGTACCTAATGATCTTATTCTAATAATAAAAACTATTTAAAATAATTCTGACATTATCTATTCTGATACCGTAATTAATGAAAATAGACAATTACCCATGAGTTCCTTGAATTAATGCATGCATTCTAGTATATATATTAACTAAATAATTTGAATCTTTAGCAATCCATGGTTCCATTGCTATCAATGATTCAGACAGGGCTAAAAAAAGAAAGGGTGTTAAACTTTGATATACATAGCAAGGGTTGCAATTAACTAAAAAATGAATTTGTTATGAAGATTAATTAAATTTATCATTTTTTTTCCTACACTCAAAATCAAATATATTTAGAAGGAGAGCTTGTTTCTTTTATTTATATTTAAATGTTCACCTGTTATGTCTGATGTTTTTATAGGACTACCATTTAAAAAAGCTCCCTCCTGTCTTCTTGCAGAAAAGAACTGCCTCATCAGAGGATTATAGACCATACCAATTTCTATTTTTTTATTTATTAGTAACGCTAAGGAGATACATGTATGTGGAAATCTGTGAACAAAATTTGTTGTGCCATCTATTGGGTCTATAATCCATGTTGGTTCATCAGTTAATTTTGGCAAACAATTCTTTTCTGCGGTCATTTCCTCTCCAATAAATCTGAAAATGCATTTATTTACTGTTCAATATAAAACTGATTAGTTTTTCTTAGTAGTACTTAGTTTTATTATATTACTTGTGCTCTGGAAATATTTCTGATAATTGTTGCTGTAAATCATCCTCTATCTTTTTGTCATATTCTGTAACTAGATCCCACTCGATTCCTTTGCTTCTTACATTTTTGTTTAAATCAATTGCACTCTTTATTATCTGAAAATAAATACTTTTTTTTAATATGGATCATTGAATTAAGACAGGTTTTTAATAATTTTATTAACAATATGTATTATTTTATTATATATAAGTTGTATTCATACTACAATACATATACACTAACAAGAATATTTGTTAAGAGAAATATATATTTTAATTTGGACTTAATATTTTTAAGAAAGGCTTTTCTTTAGTTTTTATAAAACAAATAGTTTTTTATTTTTATTTCAGATAAGCATTATAATGCAAATTCTTAAATCTTAAAATTAGAAAGTGTTTAGAATTGTTTAATTAAAATTATATTATTGTTTACATATCTTTTTTTTATAGACAAATTCTTTTATACTTCAGAGAAAATTTGATGTAAAAAGTGGTTTTTTCAAAATATTGCCAATAAGTGCAATATAATGCATACTTTTATTGTTATAAGTGATTGTAAAATAGTGATTAGTAAGAAAAACCTAACCATTCTATTGGAATACAAAAGGGCAGTTTCTCTTATCAGAAACACAAACAATAACTTAATTCATTATAGCCAATCTTTTCCTTTGTACGATATACGCTCATACTTTTCCTGCTTTCAACACCAGTCCTTCGGCGACATTGTAATATTCCTCGATGTCGTGTGACTCGCTCATCTTTCACCTTTACACTTTCCTCACTGTTGCTACCGTAACAATTGTTCGAGATTCTCTTTTCACGAGCATGCACGTGACTTCAATATTTCTGGTCTGATCGACACTGACATTAATGTTGCACCGGTTGGCCTATATAGGCGACTAGAATGAGAAAAAGGAAAGAGCGGGGTAAACAGAAACGTGCTTAGGTGGGAGGACGAAGAGGAATAAGTGGGGAAGAAAATATGTTTGATGTGTCTACCTAGTTAATGTTCGCGTATGTGTCGTTAACAAACACGTATCGTCGCTTTTCGTGTCGCAATCTGATTGAGGCAAATTTGTTTGTTTTAAGAGAGAAAAAAAACAGCAAATCATTAAAGGGACTTCACCTCTTGTATACGCGTCTGCAATTCACAATCATCGTGTTGGTTGTCTTTTATACCGCCTTAATAAAATGTTGCAACTCAATGGATTTCCCTTGATTCATATCTTAGCTAAGTTTTTCCCAGATTAGTCCAAAGGATATTTTCAACCATTTCATTTTACTAACATTAACCTTTATTAAAACTTTAAATTAACACTTACAGGTTCCTATTGTTCCATATTACATTTTCGGAAAATGTTAAAAATATATATACGTAATTTGATACCATTAATTAATTTAAATTTTAACTTCGAGTTCAGAATCCTCTTTTAATGCCTTTATATATTTTGTGTAACTTTGATAACTTGAATCTTAAGAAAAGAGAGGTTTAACGTACAAAAATTTAACTTACGAAGGAATTGCAATCTTAATAATTTCCAACTTAAAGAAAGAAAAATTCAATTTTCGAAGATACATAGCTATAACTTCGAGTTATAGAAGATATAGAATGATAAAAGTTTGATTTACGCAGATAAAAAAGAAAATGTAATTAAATATGTGGTAAATAATTCGAGTTAACACGTTCGTCGCCACGTCACCCAGATCTGGGTGACGGGTATGCTTTCGTGGGGGTCCCGTCACCCAAATATGGGTGACGCTCTTCTTATTCAAGTTAATACGACTTTCAGGTGGATTTTTAAAACGAATTTAATGGAATCAGTATTGAAATATAAATATAGGACATACACCATAAAAATACTACAAATATACATATTATACTATACTTTTTACTAATTTATATAAGATAACATATTGCATTATACTATCTCGTATGGTGTGCGTTGAAACATTGTAAACACATTTGTGGTGAATTTAGACACTTGGAACAATAGGTCGTAGTTTTTTTTACATTTTTTTTTGCTTCTTGTCGTTCAGCAGTTTGCCTCCTTTTCTGGTAACATACGGCGCACGTCCTTCTTACAGGCATGCCCTGCTGATTCGTACGAATCTCCAGCTTATGGGACACGTTCCTTGTTCTAGTAGAATTTTTCGGGGACAACCAATCGGCAACAAGCAGCTCTCGAAATTTTCTTATTCCAATTTTTTCATTTTTTACTCTCTGGTATACGATGTGAGCATTTACTACACTGGTACCCAAAAGCAAATGTAGTGCTAATTTGCGATACCACTTGATACTTTTTCGTATCGTTGTGGCATATGACACCATCTGATCGCTCCTGTCGATGCCAGTTTTTCCATTATTATAAGCAAGTACCGCTAAAAGTTTCTGTTTAGGAGGACGTTCGCGATGAGTAGAATTCGTGGTTGATGTCATGATAGGTGGATGTTTTGTTGATAACATCCTAACATCGCGAACGGCCCTCCACTTTAACATCACAATACCGTTGTCGTCTTCTCTTGATACTATATCACCTCTCTTCAGTGGGTACGACATTACAAAACTCGGCATAAATTTTGTGTTATACCGCACAGTCCCAACGACATGCGTCTTGAATTGTAAAAATTTTAATGCTAACTCATAACTGGTATAAAAGTTGCGAACAAACAAAGTTCGTCCCTCATTTATCAATTTATCTGCTAGTTCAATGCAGACGTTTTCCGCTAGGCGAACTTGCCTTCTTCCGCTGATATCTCGTCCAGAATATACTTTCGCCGACCATGTATATCCTTCGGTAGAGCACAATTTGAACAGTTTTATACCATATTTGTGGGATTTCGTTGGGATAAACTGCCTGAATATGAGTAATCCCCTCCAAGGAACCATCGTTTCGTCTATTACAATATCTTCACCTGGTGAAAAGACTTTCTGGTAATTATCTAACAATAGGTTTAGGAGTGGCAAAACTTTTCCGAGTCTGCTACTCTCTTCTATCGTTTCGTTATTTGCAAGATGCAAGTTTGCTAACAGTAACTCAAAACGATTACGGGGCATCTGACTGCGCGGAAATGCGAAGTTGTAGATCGGGTCCTTTGACCAACATCTAACGAGCGGTGTCTTTACCAGACCCATCCAAATCATCAGTCCTATAAATTTTTTTATTTCTGCACAAGTTGTAGGCTTCCACCTCTTCAATCGAGCATGTTCAGTCGTTTCTTGTTGCAATTTTTGCTCTGCATATCTGTTGGTCTCCGTGACTAAAAGGCTTATCAAGTTTTCGTCCAAGAAAAGCGAAAGTACTTCACTTGCCCTAATATCAGACGGCAAATCCATGAGAAGGCCACTTTTTCCGGTGAACGTAAATGATCGTTGCCTGTTAGCAAACTCGTTCCACTGGATATGGTCCAATGAATAAGCAATAGAGTTCAGCTCCTCTTCTTCGTTCACAGCAAGCTCTTCTAACATGTGGTCAAGGTCTTCACTTACATATGATTCTTCAGTATCGGAGCTTGAACTCGATGAAATTCTATTTAGCACTTTTCTTCTAAAACTCACTACTTCCTCACCACTGCTCTCTTCACTTTCAATTATATTTTTACGCCGTCCAATGAACATTTTGAGGATAAAAGTATGCTTCTCAAATGAAGGATCTGGGATAACTGCAGTGAGATCCCAAACAGTCCACTAGCTGAAAACCTTATCGGTCTCCCTATTATAGAACTAAATATTAGGTTTACCGAAAAGTTCTGTCTGTTTTTAGAATCAAACAAAAGGTAAAAACTAACAGAACTTTCCGATAGACCTGATACTTTGTTATCAATCAAACGAAATGTTATAAACGGAATGTTATGAATGGAAAACGTTATTCGAGTCTGCTCGAATTACATCCTTGCTATATCCCGCTTATCGCTCTGTTTATGTTTCGGCGCTCCGACAGTCGGATTTGGGCCCCAGCAGAAACTCATCGCAATCGCGCTTGGCGACGAATGTATTAAAACAGGTTTTATTACGATTTATGGACGTTTTTGCCACTAAATATAGGAGGATGAACAAAATTTTCGTTTTACAAAGATACTCGAGGTAAAGAGGTTCGACTGTAATTTATTCGCTTCATTATCTCGCTCTTTGATCAGCTTCGTGGATAAGTTTCACTATCTTATTTGCAATCTTTTCGTTGCAGGCTCCAATCGCACGTGGTTTCATGATGTCTATTTTTTCCCCTGCGAACACATATATCGTAATTCGCTTATATTCACGTAATCTCGGTGTTTGAAACGATTTTATGTACAGTCGGTCGCATAAGTATTCGTTCGCTTATTGCATTCGACATAGTAGTGTATAAGCGAAGGAGAGAAAATACATAGCTACGTGAAACTTAAATGAAAAATACGAAAGTTAATTTTTATTAACACATTGTAGGCGGAAACGCGTGAACTCATTTGTCACCTTTTAATACTGAAGTACGGAAGATGACAAAACTCGTTTTTTGTAACTGTGAAAGTGTTTTCTTCCAGTTTTACCTATGCTAAAGTAATTTTGTTAATAAAAAAAAACAGAATAACATATTTTATACATAAAAAATAAATAGAGCACTCTTTTTCAAGAAATATACTCAAAGTTTCTCTGAAAAACATCAATTAGTTCAAAAGATATAACTATTTCACGCAAAAACTATTTCGACGCGAAAAGGTCTAAAAAATGCCCGCTTTACGGTGTGATTCGGCGGGAAAGTGGCCCGATTATAAAGTGTTAACGGATGCCATAAATCTAGTGTTAAATGCAATACAAAAATCCTTAAATTCTAAAATTTTTTACTTTCAGCTCTCAGTATAGTCACTCCCAACTTTTAACTCTATTAAAACCTGATTCTAAACTATATTCTTCCTTCTCGATTCTCCTTTTATTCCTCATTGCATGCATTCGACTAGATCTACTTAACACTTAGCAGAACGAATGGGGAGATCTCCTATTTTTTCTTTGACAAAGCAGTGCCATTGATTCTATTTACATTTGTTATTAGTTGGTCCTAAGCTGATGTTGAATTTATTAAAAATTGTATTTTAGAAAATTTATGAACAGTACTAGTTCAAGACTAACTAATAACAAAAGCAAATAGAATCAATAGTAGTGTTTTGTTGAGGACAAAATGGCAGATCTCCCCATTCGGTTGGCTAAATGTTAATATGGAATATGTTAACACATTGCATGCGGGTATATTTCATCGTGGATTTACGCGTGTAGCGAGTTTTTTTTTCATGAATTTCACGGGATTTTGATCATTCGGTAAAATTTCAATAAAAGCTGAAAACTACTTCGTTTTTCTCAATAAAACTTTTTCTTATTTTACACTTAAATATATGCTTTATGATTATTTAAGAAAAAACGACATCTTTTTAAATAGTATTTTGTTCATCTATACAGGTAACCCTCCTATAACACGGTAGATAGGTTCCTAGAAAATGCCGTTTTGTATGAGACCCAGAGCCAGTATAAAAATGGGGGGTTACGTTCCGAAAACTTATTAAAAACAATATTTTTTCTTTTTCAATTCTAGATAAACAACTTAATTTTTATTAAAAATATAAATGTATGTACAACACAAAACAAAAAACAACAAAAATATTATTTTAATTTGATAAATTTTTTCGTCGTCACTGCTCAGTATAATCAACCGAGAACGTTTTTTCGGTAGAATGATATCGTCTTCACTTTCAGAATTTTTTTCTTCATTTAAAGTTCTTGCAAAAAAGATCTGTAATTTCACTTTGCTTGTTGGTTCATACCAGGTCATTGTAAATTTATCGGTATGGAGCTAAATAGTTTTGCCAGCTCCCTTTTGAATTTTCGGCTTCTTTCATCGGAAGGTGAAGAAAAATGACAAGATTTTCAGCTAAGCTTAGGCCTTCTTGTAATTTTTTTAATGTTAAATTATTAACTCAAACGGTTAAGACGGTAACCCTCGCTTTTACTACAAGTACAGTGTTATACAAAAATTTTTGCAATTTTCTAATTGTGTTAGAGCGAAACTACATTATAGGATGCCGTGTTGTAGGAGGGTTCCCACAATTTATGAATCGTGTTGTAACAGGGCTACCTGTATTTATTGTACACGATACTCTTTCTTCAGCACAACTCTACTAAATACGTACTTTTACGGAACCCGCGCTCAGACTGCAAAAAACATAAAAAATACGTTTCCCGCATGCAATATGTTAATATTTCTACAAATCGTTGATCGTAGTTGCACGTACAGTGGCTCCAAAAAGTATTCGTACACTATGTCACAAATAAATTCGTTTAACCCTGAAATTCTGAGTCTGATAGAAGTATTTGATAAAACTTCGTGGACATGTAGATCGTAATAGTATACGTATGAATTAATTTTTTCTTTTCATCTAAATACCATTTTAAAGGGGTGAAACCAGCGTTGCAGTTTCTGAGTTTTCTCTCATTTTTAAAAGATAACTTTGTAATGGTACTTGATGGAGCAAAACCTTTCAAATAGAAAATGTTTAATTTCTAATACTCTATCGCCCTGTCATAAAAAAAGAACACAGAAAAGCTTGTATTCAAAGCGTGAAAAATCGCTGAAACTTTGAGATTCGTTATCAGCCCCCTTAAAAGATATTTTCCCGCCAAAAAATTGCTCCACACAGGACACACCATGCTCTGTACACGCATAAAGTTTCATTGAAATCAGAATTTCAGAAGCAGATGAATTTCCTTGTAATACAGTGTACGAATACTTTTTGGAGCCACTGTACGTATTTTTGTTTATTTTTACACACCTCAAGCACGATAGGTGGACGAATATTTATGCGTTCGACTGTAGATAGGAAACGAAGGATCGGTAAAGGAATCGTGTGTATAAATAGTTGTTTACCTGTTACACGATCGACAACGACACCACCTGCTTCTGAAATAATTAACGATGCCGCAGCGATATCCCACGTCGAGATTCCTGGGCCCTCGATATAGTAAGCCTCGACGATCCCCATTGCCACGTAACATAACGTCAACGCGGCTACGCCGAGCGTTCGAATGCTAAAAAGAGAAATATAAGTCGAGATAGCGAAATCGTGCGAATAGAAACGCGATTTCATTAATACAGTAGAACCTCTCTTATACGGATATCCATTATACGAAAATTGTATCCGGATATACTATTGTCCAGACGGAGTATCATCTAATAGTCTTCTATTTTTAAAAAATTATAAAATTTAACAATGAAAATATGGAAATGTTTAAACAAATTGTTAAACTTTTTAATAATTCATTTAAATAAGTGAAGTTTAGTAACGAGAAGAATTAATTCTTTTCTGTTTATTTATTCTCATCCTTGCAGTGTAGTTTTAGAATTTGAAATTTACGAAAATATAATGAAAATTTATGACTGTTGACGTAAATGTATGGTATGCATTGAAGTGTAAATATTATTAGATGAATAACCAAAGTCATTAGTCTTAAGTCTAATTGCACATTTTCTTTGTTTAGTCTTTTATCATACTATAAATATATATTTCATATATAAAAAAGAAATTAATTGTTCTACTATTAGAAAATTCTTTTATTTAAATTTATTTTTGTCCCTCTATTAATTCATATATTTAAGTCTCTACTAAATATCATCGTACAGATCATATATTTAATATGCGTAAGATATAAACTAAACACATTTTGTTAAAATATTTTGTTTAGGAGCAATGGTTATGTTTCCGTGGTGTTATAAGCACGAAATTTACATAATATTGTAAATTAGTAAATTAAAAAAAAATTTGCATCTCTAGTCAGGATTTTATTCATATAAACTGATCAAGTTATTATTTTATATGAATAACTAAAATTTTTCACTTATTTTATTAAGGGAATTTGAAAGATAGGAAACTGATAAGTATAATTTCTCGAAGACTTTGATTGAGTGTGAAAAAGAGGACAAATTTAAATTGCTTTAAAGTTGAAGCAAGAAAATCTAATTGTATTTCCGGGTATAAAAACTTAAATTGGTGAGATAAATGAAATAATGAAATCTTACCCTTGAGCCTCCTGTACAAGTGTTCGTAATCTTTCAATAGTTTTTTCTCTCAAATGATCTATCTTTATAAAACCACTTTCCAAACAGACTAAAGCTTTAGACAAATCTGTAAGAATATCGAATTTGTTTTATTATCATTATTAATTCAGTAATGTAATTAAGAATTGTATTAAAATTCAGTAAAATTTAAAGATACAAATTTATGTAAGCACTAGAATTCACTGAGGAAATATAAACGGAGGAAATCTCTTTAAACTATGTAAGGGAGTAAACAAACTTTTAAAAACATTTATTAATCTGCAGTTTAATACAACAAAACACAAGTAGATAACATAATATGCAAACCATATCATCGTGAATTAAATATATATTTCTGAAGTTAACTTTACTATAGCTTAAATGATCATAATTACTGTAAATAAGTATTAAAAAAAATATTTTCTGCACGCCACTTTACATCAAGGTTACTACTATTAGATCGATGTAAATGTTTGTTATATTTACCAAAAATTAAATAGTTTTTCCATATCATACTATATAGGTAAAATAGTCATTATTTGCTTCCATATACTTGCTCGACAAAGATAAATTTACTTAAAAAATTTAACTCTTTAGCACATTTAAATCTCAAAGGTGTATTCTAAAAAAAAATGATCGTCTAAAATGGAAATAACCTTAACTAACTTTTATTAAATCTCACCTACATTTTTCAATATTCGTGTCATTATTAATATTTATTTAATATTATCCTTGACTTTAATCATAATTTTAGGATTTATTTTTTCATACCATAGTCATTCTCAGATAAATTAGATTTTGACATGGTGCTATTTTTATTACCAGTATAACACTTGTCTTACAAAAATAAAAATAATTTTCAATTTTTATATTATGAAAAACCATAATTTAATAATATTAATAAAAACCGAAATTATTATGAACACAACCGCTCTCAATTAATGCGAAAATTATAGTATCAAACAGCAACGCTTCGCCGCACTCAAACGGTTAAAAGATCTTGATAGATCTCGAATTCGTAAAACTGGCGATTAGACGAATGTTTAGTTATCTAGGCTTAAATAAGCAGTTTAATTCACCTTGAACATTGGAAACTCTTATGGGTTTTCCGTTCAAGAATGCACCACGACCTTTCCTCGCTGTGAATAGTTGCTCGAGAACTGGATTGTATACGATACCGATCACCATTTCTTTCTTAATCGCCAAGCCAACCACGATACACGTGTGCGGGAAACCGTGAATGAAATTGGTGGTACCGTCGATAGGATCGATGATCCATGTAGGATCATCTGTCAACTCTGGAAGCTCCTTTCCGACTGACTCCTCGGCTATAAATCTGACAAATTTTTGTGTATCTTTGCTTGTTCTTGTAACTGTGCACAACTATGTGCAATTTTTACTATAGAGCTTATTATATTTGTGGAGAAATATTTAAAAAGTTTAGGACTTGTACTAATTGCAATGATCGCTAAACAGTTTTACAATAATATAATTTAGTAAAATTGCTTATTTTTTTAATCTAGTGTAAAAAGTGGAACAAGTTTTGATAACAATACGATAGTCATTTTTTAAACTGCTTCTTATGCATTGTTCGTTATTTTATTACACTGTGAAAGGATTAACTTTTCATTGTGTTTTACAAAATTTTCTCAATTTTCTATTTTATGGAATTAATTGGTTTGGCAAATGAACAGCTCAATATATAATAGGTACGTCACATTAATTAATGCTGTGCCTTAAACTGTGTTTTACCATCTTGTATATTTACCTGTGACCGGGAAATTTAGTTTTTAGTTGGTTAATGATAACGTCCTCTATCTTTCGATCGTATTCCGTTACCAAGTCCCAGTTACCCAGCTTTTCATCGATTTTCTTCGCACCATTGATGGCAGTCTTGAGTATCTTCGATAGGAAATCGTGTAAACTAATTAATTTTTTTATTTCTCTTTTTTTTACTACTAATTTGCATTCAATGCAAATCATCGTTGTCAAACCAATATCTGCTATGTGCAAAAAGTATAACTTTGAGATATTGAATAGAAACGTTCTCCTGTAAAATTTTATATAAAACAGATTTTTGAAGACTAATTTAAATTAAAGTTGTATGTGTCACGTTATTTTATTTGATTTTTAGATGTTCAAATGTAATAATTTATTTATTAGGTTGGAGGGAAAGTTCTGTTGTAAAGTTTTTCTTGTAAATAAAAAAAAAACATCTGGCTAGTGAGTCATTGGGAATTTTTTTTTGTTTTTTTACCTGCTGTATAATATAAAAGGAGTCCTTTTTTACCGTTCATCATTTACTTGTGACATTTAAAGTGAAAAACATGTCAGTAGATAAAGTGCATTTACGATACTGCATTTTATATGAATTTCAAAAAGGAAGCAACGCATCGGTTGCATGTAAAAATTTATGTGCGGTATTTGGAAAAGATATTGTAAATGTTCGTACTTGTCAAAGATGGTTTAGCAAATTTCGTTCCGGGGATTTGAGCCTTCAAGAAAGTGATCGATCTGGACGACCATCCAAGATCGATAATGATGTTTTGCGATCCATGTTGGAAAATAATCCACATTTAACAAGTCGAGAAATTGTAGAACAGTTTGCCATTCATCATACAACTGTTGGAGATCACATTAAATCTCTTGGGTTTGTGTTAAAGCAAAGTGTTTGGGTTCCACATGAATTAACGGAAACGGAAAATACAACAGAACTTTCCCTCCAACCCAATATTATTACCAAATTAGAGTAATTTGTGCACATAGCAGATATTGGTTTGACAACGACGAAATGCTATTCACGTTCAGAGAATTAATTTTACTTGCAAAGGATTCATTCAGTGACGGATTAACATTACCTCTGATTATAAATTTGAGAAAACTCGTGCGATAAGTAACGAGTACGTCATTTTCGTGTCATAGAGTATTCCCCGGTTTATAAATAGTGAATTCCGCTTTTCCTATTGCTCACTGTTCCATGTATTAAAACGCTCGAGATCGTATTTCCGTCATACTGTATATCATTACCAATCATTCTCGATCGTAATTGATTTCAACATGCAAATTAATTCGAGAATCCTATTTTTTTATGTACATAACGAAGAAGTCCCGGAAATGCAGTCATTAAACAAGTTTGTAATCGATCGGGTTGAGAACTCAAAAGAGATCGATGAAATATTTGTTTGATATAGTGTAGCTATCTTAATGAAACTTATCCATACATTTTTTCAAACGGTTTGGTAAGATGCGTCATATTTAAAGAAATTATAATCCAATTTTTTCAAAGTATTTGAACAACAACATTCGCTTATCTATATATATTATATAAAAAGACATGTCCTGACTGATTGACTGATTTATTATTGGAGAGCCTAAACTACTGAAGGTAGAAACATGATATTTGGACAATGGGTTCCTTTTATGACGTAGGCTCCCACTAAAGAAGGATTTTTTGATATTCCACCGCTGGGGGGGTTAAATAGGGGTTGAAAGTTTATTTAAAAATTCATCCATTTTGAAACAAACACTATGAAAACTGATGTTTAGCTTTTTAGTTAGAAATAAAGAAATATGTGTTTCAACGTTTTTGGGAAATGATTCCCCAAGGGGGTTAAATAGGGGTTGAAAGTTTATTTAAAAATTCATCCATTTTGAAACAAACACTATGAAAACTGATGTTTAGCTTTTTAGTTAGAAATAAAGAAATATGTGTTTCAACGTTTTTGGGAAATGATTCCCCAAAGGAATTAAATAGGGGTTGAAAGTTTATTTAAAAAACCACCGATTTTGAAACAAACACTATGAAAACTGATGTTTAGCTTTTTAGTTAGAAATAAAGAAATATGTGTTTCAACGTTTTTGGGAAATGATTCCCCAAGGAGATTAAATAGGGGTTGAAAGTTTATTTAAAAAACCACCGATTTAGAAATAAACACTATGAAAACTGATGTTTAGCTTTTTAATTACAAATAAAGAAATACATGTTTTAATGTTTTTGGAAAATCAACCCATAAGGGGATTAAATAGGGGTTGAAAGTTTATTTGAAAATCCGCCGATTTTGTAACAAGCACTATGAAAATTGGTATTTAGCTTTTTGATTAGAAATAAAGAAATATGTGTTTTAATGTTTTTGGAAAATCAACCCATAAGGGGATTAAATAGGGGTTTGAAAGCTTATTTGAAAATCCACCGATTTTGTAACGAGCACTATGAAAACTGATATTTAGTTTTTTAGTTAAAACTATAAAAAATAGTATAGCACTATAAAAAAGACGCAGACAACAGCTAATGTATTATATGTCGAATTTAATTACTAATTAGGAGGTATAGCACGATCATTTATCGTGTATACGTGCACTTTGTTCTGTTAACTTTTCCATACTTGAGAACCAGACTAATTTAAATCGTTTTCTTTTTTGAAATTGAAATGAGTGTTTCATACCGTTCCTTTTCACCGACTTTCGTGAATTTTTCCATAGACTTGTCTGTAAACATTCGAAGCGTCAGTGGGTTTTTCTGTGGATACTGCATTATTCATGTCTTTATGCATTGAGAAAGATATTCTCTTTATTCGAAAATGTTACACTGTGTGAATTAAATTTTGTACTTATTTCACTAGAAAATGGAATTCTTCGTACAATTTTTCTAAAAAACGCTCTTTGCAAACTTTTTCCTAGAAGGCGCCGCAAAATCATTTGTGAATCATTGAAATTTATTCCTATAGCTGTTCTAAGGTCAACTTTTGATCCGATCAGCTGACATGCTGAGTTTCTCTAGCGATAAACATAAAGAGAAATGATTTTTTAAGTATTTTCGTCTGAGAAATTAAATTGCAAGCAAAATATTGTTATTCTTTTCATTTTATTTTATTTTATTTCTAGAATTATTCGTTATCACTTCTTAAAAATTACTCATGCTAAACATCTGTAAACACGTAATACAGGTTTAACTTGTTGAATTAATTCAGTGTTTTGAACCGTAAAACTTCTAAGTCCATGGTCAATCAAGATTTCTCGAGCTCATATTTCTTTTTATACGATTGTCTGAAAAAGATGGTTTTTTGAAGGACATTTTGGCATTCTTGAATATTTAATTTAAAAAAGAAAACACTAATAATTTATTACATTTTTTACGTTAAAAGTTTCTATTTTAAAATTTACAAATATTTAGTCGCAACTTTCACGTCGTTGCTAATAGAAATATTATCACTTTCATCTTCGCTATTGTCCAAGAAAATGAGTTCGATATTCGAGTACAAAGGATGTTGAAACAGATATTCACAGATATGATTATGTATATCCTCGCGATTATAATAGACTAAATTCTTGAAGAAGCTTATTCACGTGTAATTAGAACAATAATTTATAAATATCGAACCTAAAAGTACATATAACAATTTAAAAAATTTTATATGTGAAAGAAATATGTAGTTGTGATTAACAATTTAATAATTAATAATTTCATCAAAAGCAGACATTCTGAGCTAGAAATTAAATGAAATCAAACATAAATCGTACAGCACCAAGCGAGTAAAATATTACAATTTAAATGTGTAAGAAAATTATTTATTCCTAGAAATATTAATAATTTTATTATCAGTATACGTATAATTAAATATTAATTTATTAATTACCATATAATTTATATAGAGAAAAATATTGCAATGCACAATAATTTTTACCGTTGACTGCACATTTAAAAATATTCATCGACACCAAACATGTAATTGTGAGTGAAAAGCAACAAAATGAAAAGCACCCGCGCAAGATGTGCCATCATCGGCCATTAAAGCGTTAACACAAAATTAACCCATTAATCAAAATGAAAAATCAATCGACAATTTAGATCTTATCGTCATCTGCTACCGTATTACAGCATACAGTATTTTCTCATTAAATGTTCGCAGCTTGAGACTGCGAGCATTTAGCTGCTAAAGGAAACGAAATTTTAGTTCCATTTGATTTTTACTAACAATTTACAATCATAGAGAAGGACACACAGTGAAAGATGAAGGAGAATTGAGGATCCCATGCACCGGTGGGGGTGATTATCGAACATTTATCTGCGAAAAGGCTCGAGCATTTAACGAGGAAAAACACTGTAGTGGTACTGTAAAACCTGTTTTTGTGCGGTGAATAGGGACCGCATAAAAGAAATCGTACAAAAAAATATTTGGAAATTTTATAAATACTTACATATAATAAACGATTTTGTACGATATACTACCTAAAATTTTTTTTATGCGGCGGACAGGGACCGCGTAAAAAAGGTCGCACTTAGAAAACACATCAATTATTTACGAAATAGATGAGAGAATGCTTTCAATTAAGTTAAATAATTAAATTAGATCTGGAAAAATTGTAAAAATATTTAATTCTTCATTGTACATATACATGGAGAAGTTTTCAAATTGTACATTAAATAGTTCGCTGCTACTCGTCGTAATCTAAAACGCGCAACTTCTTGCGACGAATTGATCCAAAATCACTCTTTCGTCGCTTGAAGATAGGATTTCAGTTCCGCAACATGTATATGTACACTGATAGGAAACAATAAACTGGTGCCAACGCCGCTGAGATTCATGTACCGCATAAAAATAAATCGCACAAAAATAAAATCGCGCAAAAACAAAATCGCATAAAAAAGGACCGCACAAAAACTGGTTTTACTGTACGTGTACCACTGGTTGCACATTAAACGAGGGGTTCAGTGGAAAAGTGGTCTAAAGTGGTGACGAAACGTTAGTTTCGAGGAAACAATGCGTAAAGTTGATCTCCATTTAAAAAATCTACATATTTCTAAGAAATAAAACAAGTCACTCAGTATTCTCAGGAATACTTTGAAAATCTTATACCAAAATTTTATACCATTTATACACATGAAACGTCTTAGTGGAATAAGTATATAAATACATTTTACTTATTATTTTATTATAATCGTTACAAAGAAGTGTAATATTAAATATGATTAACGTGTAGGTAAATAATATAACAATATTATAATACATATTTGTAAATCTTCGTCACCTTTCTGAACGAAATCGTCCGTCTTAACAGTAGGTTTACGGGACCCGTCAATTTGACGGTTTCGGGAATTCATCAGAAAAATTTGCACAATTACTATTATTTCTAGCAATTTTCGTTGACTTCTATAGATGGAGTGATACAAATATACCCTAATCTGTTTTCTTCTCAGATCTGCAATTTCAAATTCTATATGCTGTATATCTACTTCTTAGTATATGTACATTAGAGATACATATACAATAAATATCCGTAAATGTAGTGTTAAGTGCTGATACGAACAATCGGCCTTTTTTTCTTAACCAGTCGGTTTCGAAAAAATTAAAGGTTTTGGTAAATGAATTCTTGAATTTCGTTAGAAAAGATCTTTCTTTGTTCATTCTAATCCATTTTAGATTCCTCCAAACAATATTTTGTTATCGATCGATCGAAAATGTATACAATTTTTGGTCACTTGTACCATTTTTCCTCTAACGGATAGTCGTGTTTTGCTTACAACTTAAACTAAAATTCAACGGTTGCCGCAATAGCAACAAAATATGCTTACGTTATTTTTTTACATATGTAAATACATATTTTAATTACCATTTTATATACTTATAGCAAATTTTTCAAAAATTAGCCCCTCAAATATTCCTAAATGGCACGCGAATTGAACCCGATTGTATCCAATTTTTAAATTATGTTCACTGGGCTGTGATGACTTGATTCGTTACATAATCTCGATCTGGGATGAAGAGGGAACGGAAATGTGTAGGTAATTTTCTTGCTTTTTTTTTTATACGGAATATTTTTCAGCCAAAAGTGTTCTCATGTGTGTAAATTGTAAGAGATATTACTTAAGCTGGAAAAAGAGCGAACAAACCAACCCATCATACCGCCTATAGATGGATTTTTACTCTGGGGCTTTTGTCGCTTTACGCGTACGTAAAAGCCCAATAGTACGCGTAGATTCGAGTAACTAATACCACATTACCCTTGTCGTGATCCCCATGAGATATTACTTATGTAGAGGTACCTAATGCGTGAGTGAGATGTGTGTGAGTGTGTTTGGTGTGTCATTTATTTCTTTCCCGATTAGCCTTCTCAAGTTAATTCTAATGCGTAAAAAGGACCTTTTCGAATGTTCGATACTGGTAACCCCCACCAGTTACCCTAATGAGTATAGAAGAGAAGCGCGTGCCCACCAAAGACGATTCTTACGATTCTTACGATTTATGATTTTATGACGTGACGTGTATTCAAGTTTTTGTAATTAACCCTTTAAGTGCGGAATACTCGCGGCCTATGTGGTCTGTACAGACAGCGTGCGGCCAGCGCTGACGATCGCTGTGGACGGAATACTTTCTCGCTAGAACTCTTACAAGTAACAAGATTTGCCTCGGTTAGCGAAACAGATGCAACTGTCCACGAAACAGATAGACAATTGTTATAACAAAACATTGTTGGCATTTGTTTACTGTTGTTGCTAAATAATGCATTTATATTTATCTCACACACGCATAATGGTATTACTTCTGCGTAGGTGCTTGAAAAAATTGACAAACGCATATATGTGCCCTTAGTCCACATCGATAGCTTTCGCCAGACGCATATATGCGTCCATAGAGCTCAAAGGGTTAAAATAAAGATATCTCCTACAAAATAGAGTGACACAAATCTCCAAAGTGGCACGTGACATAATCACGTATTGGTTAGGTGGTATGCAAGAAGAAGAGGTTGAGAACCGCTGTTGTAGTGGAAAGATAGGGAGACACGCTTAATTCTTAGCGATAGCAAGAGCACATTGCCTGCTTACCTGAGCGGCGTTCTGTGTCAGCTTGAGAGCGAAATCGTAGTACACGTCCTCCGCGTAGCGTGCCATCTCTTCAGATTTCCTGGTGGATCATGGGATACGATAAATGTATCCTCCGCGCGGAAACGCATCAACGGACACTGTGTTGGGCGCAACGGTACCGCGTACCTTTTATTCGAACCGACTTAGTCGCGGGAACGTTTCAAGGATGACTTCGTCTTAATGATCCGTTCTTCCCAAAGTTGCACCAGTACGGTTTCGGATCACGTTCCTTCACGTTGTCGACGCAGACAGGCCGCTAAGTAATTGCTCGTCGAGAGGACAGATAATGAAGTTTACACTACGAGTTAGACGCTTGTGGTTTTAATCAGGCGATTAATTTGGCAAATAATTGTCTCCGTTGAAATTTGTGGCGGATCTCTTACTCGAAACGGCCAATTTATTCGAGATGAAATATCTCGAAATAACGTTTCGTTGACGATATGAGTACCTTTTTCTTTGTCGCTGAGAAATACTACACGTTGTGCGTGAAAAAAATAAACGTTGAATGAAATAGTTCTGGAACTAGTCGGTGAAATACGCAAAGAGATTTCTACGAATTGAATTGTTTCACGTGCAACTTAACACGTACAGCTTGTATAAAACCAGAATAGTGGAAAATGAGAGCCTTAGCGCGTATAGTTTGAGATTAAACCTTTGCACTAGAAAGGCAACGGTAAAAAAGCTAGGTTAAAGAAAAGCAAGGTCAAGTCCTTTGTCCCTAGACCTACAGTGACTTACGAAACTGATGGAATACTTCTCTTTATTGTAGTTTTAATTTAAACGAATTATAGTGGCTGTCTATGAATTACAATAGTTAATTAAAAATGCAGAAGATATGAAGAAGAATATTTATCAGAAAAGTAATTAGATATTATAATTGCAGCTTGATAAAAAATATTGTTTAATCATTAGATCAATTTTATGTGCCGCTGTATTTGTGAAATTTATAATTAAAAAAGACACGAAATACTGAAATTAAATATTGCTTTGGGAGGGTACCATTGCTGTGTAGTGATACACAACCTTATACACAATTATAAATTATTAAGCGTATGCAAAAGTAGATATTATAATTGCAGCTGCACTTGATAAAAAATATTGTTTAATCATTAGATTAATTTTATGAGCCGCTGTATTTGTGAAATTTTAATTAGAAAAGATACGAAATGCTGAAATTAAATATTGTTTGGGTGGGTACCATTGTTAAATAGTACAATTATTAAGTGTTTTAGTCTTTCTTCAATCTTTTTTTATTTATACATGATACAAATATTGTAAATTAATCTTTCAAATAATTTCTTCACATTTCAGTATTCTAATTTAGATAATATCTTGTTAACTTTATAAATATTCAAAAAGACCAAAAATATTCACAAAACAATTGTTAGAATTAAAATAATTATACTATAACACTGAAAAAGGAAGAATAAAGTTTTTGCATACACATCTAATAAGATAATTCAGTTAGAAGTTTAAGAGGATTCAAGGAGTGAATATCTTTTAATCTAGAATTCATTCAATGTTTAGCAATAGATAGAAAACACACGATACACAATTTTTTAGAGAGACCGTTCTTGGAAAATCATTACACATCATTAACACTAGAACTGCTGACAGTTAAAGTATACTTATTTGCACCAAACGAATCAAATTGAAGATTGTATGAAGGAAACCAATCTTTATTTATGCCTTATTTCCTACAGAAAATCATAGTAAATTTCTACAAACATTCTACCATAATAAGTTTATAAAAAATTACGAATTGATCATTTCGACCGCTCTGATAATTTTAGTGTTAAATTACTTTATACCGAACAATATTCAAGTATCCTTTAAATTTTAATTTAAATCTTTAATATTCAAGTATGCTTTACGCAATGCTTAATTTTACACAAAAATGTGATGTAATTTTTATGCTGCATTTTTCGTCCAACATCAGGATTTTTATCATAGAAATCCGCACGTAAGCTCGTTACTCATAAAGTATCATATTCTTAAATATCGTTTCATACAATTCAATTAAATTGAAAATTGTATGAAGGAAACGAATCTTTATTTATGTCTTACTTCCTTCAGAAAATCATAGTAAATTTCGAACATTTCACCATAATAAGTTTATGAAAAATTACAAATTGATCATTTTGACCGCTCTGATAGTTTTAGTGTTAAATTGCTTTATACCTAACAATATTCAAGTATTCTTTAAATGCTACTCAATGCTTAATTTCACGCAAAAATGTGATGTAATTTTTGTGCTGCATTTTTCGTCCAACATCAGGATCTTTATCATCATAGAAATCCACATGTAAGCTAGTTACTCATAAAAGTATCATATTCTTAAATATCGTTTCATACAATCCAATTAAATTGAAAATTGTATGAAGGAAACGAATCTTTATTTATGTCTTACTTCCTTCAGAAAATCATAGTAAATTTCGAACATTCCACCATAATAAGTTTATGAAAAATTACAAATTGATCATTTTGACCGTTCTGATAGTTTTAGTGTTAAATTGCTTTATACTTAACAATATTCAAGTATTCTTTAAATGTTACTCAATGCTTAATTTCACGCAAAAATCTGATGTAATTTTTGTGCTGCATTTTTTGTCCAACATCAGGATCTTTATCATCATAGAAATCCGCATTTAAGCTAGTTACTCATAAAAGTATCATATTCTTAGATATCGTTTCATACAATGAGAGGTTATTATAAAAGAACAGAGATTATTATCAATGTAGTTAGTAATTTGCCAAGTTATTTTACTGCAACGACACGAGTAACGTATAAAAGTACATGGTAGAAGACTGTGCCAAGGTAAATCACCATATCCTGATTACACTTTCACACCTCGATCAACTTCATTGGACATTTTACTTCAATACATTACGTTGTACATATGTTTTACAATTTAATACTACCTAAATTTAAATATGGTGTGCCTGATTTGGAATATAAATCTGATGTTCGTATAACCAACAACCACAACTATTGCTACCTGTTTAGGTTCACTGATTTTGTCGCTGTTTAATAAACTGCTTTTCTTCAACCATTAACACTAGATTTACTACTAGAACTTCATGAGTAAAATTTGCAAAAACAATTACTATTATTTCTAGCAATTTTTACTAACTTTTATTGATAGAGTGATACAAATATACCCAAATTTATTTTCCTCTCAATTCTGCGATTTCAAATTGTGTTTGATGTATACCTTATTTCTTAGTATATGTATATTGGAAATAGATATACAAGAAATGTCCGTAAATCTAGTGTTAAACATAGTTGTTAGGACTTGTATCTCGAAAAAAGAATAAAATTTCACACTTTTTTCTTTTAATTTATTAATACATCTGCAAGTAGCCTTTTTTAGGCCAACCAACAGATTTGTTGTAATCTTGTGTGAAGAAACAAGTGCAATCAAAATTATATCCAATTTAGCAGTTAATTATGGAAGTTATGCATATATTATTGTAAAAAAGTAATTTATTAATATGTTGCAAATTCTTATGGATTTGTAAAGAAATTTATAAGTGTAAAATGGTACTGATTGCATACAATATAGAAATATGTATAAAACAGAACAAGTAAAGTGTATATTATAGTATTTAGAAGATTAAAAAAGTCTCTGGTTAAGTTTCATTTTTTTTGTTTTATTCATAATAGTCATGAATTTACATGAAAATCCACGGTCTGTTTATTCAATAAGCAATTGCGATACTGTATTTATAAGTGTGCGTAATATTGCACGCTTTTCCCTTTCATAATTACATTATAAAATCCAGAATATGAAAGGGTTTTAACAAAACTGCAGGTTAAGGAATACAAAAAGTAAGTTTCTTATACGTACAGTGCATATTTTGTATCTGTACTTTATTTGTAGGTTAACATAATATTATTTGTCTATCTTTAAAGAATTTATGAACATCAACGACGTAACTGCAACGTGAATATTAAAATATCCAACGTTAATTTAAAAAATATTGAAATTTTATATTAACAATTAAATATTATTAGACTCGTGCAACGAAGTCGATACGGTTTTACGTGTAAAATAAAAAATCTTCTCTTAATTATATATTAAAATCTTAATAACATTGTTGAAATTCGTTGTATTTGTCATTGTACTCTTATGTTAGAGGAATCTCATGCCATGCTATACGGTACTAATAATTGTCTTAACACTATTCTAAACAATATGAAAATTTATTATAGACCCATTGACTTCTTTTCCATTCATACTAACTATAAATCTCAATTGTTACGTCGTTTAAACTCTTACGATTAAACTGTATTTTTTTCTATGTACTCTAAAGAATCTTTTCCCATAATAAATAAATAAATAAAGTATTGTAAGATTTAGAATAAACTTTTTACAAAAATTGTCAGTATAATTCAGATTAATCTAAATTTTCATTTTGTTCAGTTAACAATTTTGTGTACAATTTATTTGTTTATACATTTTTACCTCGTGTTGCTGTTTTATATATGTTTAATAGAATTATCCAAATTCTTTTCTTTACCTCGAACGAATTCGCGAAAAAATGCTATTCTGTGTTATTGTTCCGTTCATACGGTTCCAGTGTTTTTATTGTATTTCTTTGCTTGCCTGTAATATTCAGCCAACCATAAAATTTTGCAATCGCAATTTAAGATATCTCTGAATCACTACACTTCCTTGACCAACCTTCGGCTACTCTTTTGCGTTTCCCACAGCTGTGTAACAAGTAATGTTCCACTCGAAACAGGATATATCGCATCATACACGGAGGCTTGACTTGATTTATAAGTGTCTCATTTTTTGCGGATAACATACCTCCGGCTGGTTTGATTGTTAAATATTAAGTTCCGCGAATCGTTGCTACAGAGGTTTTCCTGGATTCATATTTCTTTCGAATTATGCGAAAAATAAAAACAACGCGCATTTTTTGAGAGATTCAATATCAATCATAAAATTTTTAAAAATACAGGCAAATAAATCTATAAAAAATAGAAACAAATTAAACTTTAAGTACCTATTCTATTAAAATAAAATGCATAAAATGCATTAAAGTAAATTGCTCCATGAGCTGCAAAAATAGACATGCGATTTTTTTTTAAATTATCATTTTAACATTTTTTGATTAGATACATTTTGTAAGAGTAATCAGCATAACACATTTTAACAGTTGTATTCAATGAATGCTATAGCATCCATGATGATATTTGAATCGAGGTTATATAAAATTAAATCAATAATAATTAGTTTTTAAATTTGAATGCTATAGCATTCACGTCCGCGAGCGTGTTAATTCGTAGTCTATGAATCAAATAATTAGTTATCGAGTAACACTAATTTAAGTTTACTTATCTATGGTTAAAATGTTTAACTTGTAACATTTAGATAACTCCAGAAAGTATTCCTACGCTACACTACATATAAATTCATTTAACTCTAAAATTCCGATTTGGATGAAAATTTTTACATCTTGAATGTAGATTTTTACGATAAGAATTTTGAAAGTATATAGAACATAATAGTATAGGTAAACAACTAAACAACATTCAAATCAGTGCGAATAATGAATCCCCGGAACTAATCATAATATTTGAATTCGCACTATTAGAATATTTGAAATGCAGTTTGGAAATATGCTATTTACTAGCTACTGCCTGCCGTGAATGTGTTAATTAACACTAGGTTTGGGTTTTCGGCTCCACGAGTAAAATTTGCAGAGACAATTCTTATGATTTCTAGCAATTTTTGTTGACTTTTATTTATGAAGCGATACAAATATACCCAAATCTATTTCCCTCTCAGTTCTAAAATTTCAAATTCTTTTTGGTGTATACCTATTCCTTAATATATGAATATTAGAAATAGATATACAAGAAATGTCCGTAAATTTAGTGTTAGTCATTAAAAAAGATCGTTAAAAAAGATCATTTATGAGTTTAATAGACGGTCCAAATTTTTGAAACGTTTATGTTTTCCGTAGATGATAAAGCTTCTTGTGCACTGTTACATTTTTAAGATTGTTTAATTTATTTGGGATGATCAACATTTCTTCTGTTCTCTCTATGCTTTCAATGAGTCACGTTCGTGGAACTTACTCTTGGGTCACCCAAATTCTTAACAATAGTTATTTAGGTCTTGTGAGTCACTCAAATACCTCGGATACTTAGTTACCTGAATCTATTGTGCATTTAAATTTTGAATGTCTTATCCTCGGAATAAACTGCTGCTTTGAACTATTAACCCTTTGCACAGAAGCAACCAAAGATAGTGGCCAAAGAAATGTAAATGTTAAGGAGAACAATAGGACCAAGTATAGTTAAAAGGAAGATATTTAAGTATTTGTAAAGAGATTTATGTATTCTATTAGTAGGTTAGGTTATTGGGTTTTCTTTTTTTTTCTTTGTTTTTTTTTAGGATAAAACTAGGTTTATAGGAAAACAATTACTATTATTGCAGAAAAAAGGTTCTTAAGATTATTTATTATTACTAATTAAATGTTATTTTGATATTTTTGGGATATTTGTTCGGGAGCACCTAGAACCCCAACTCTGATTTAAAAAAAAATTTTCAAAAACCTTCCCGGGGATATACCTAATAATTTCCCAAATTTTTACGGCGATTGGATGTATGATTTTAAATCTATCGAGTACAGACAGACACACCGACACACATTCATTTTTATATATATAGAATAACTAGAATAGGGTAGAATGAGGAGAGAAGAATAGGGTAAATGGATAGGTTAGGTTCGGGTTAAATATTGCTAAATAATAAGAAAAGTGTAGCCGGAAACCATCTAAAACCGAAAGGTGCGGATTATGTACAAATAAATAAATAAAATAAAAATAATTAACCCTTTGCACTCGAGAAGTGACTTTTAGTCGTTTATTGATACTAACTTCAAAAATTCTCTAATTCGAAATATTTACTAAAATTCGCCTACATTATACATAATTTAGTTTAGTTAAGTAATATACTAAAATTTACATATATGATTATTTAACCTATGAGTCTAACTAATAAACAAATTAACTAAAATCTGAAAATTTATGAAACTATCATTTGGTGACTAATAGTCACCTCTCGAGCGCAAAGGGTTAAACAATAACCCTATACATTTTCTGTTGACCAGTTAACACTAGACCGACGATTACAGTGTATTTATTTGCATGGAACAGATCAAATTGAAAATTAGACACAGAACACAAATTTTTATTTATACCTTTTGCAGGAAATCATAGTAAATTTTGGAAACTTGATAAAGTGAATTTATAAGCTCGCTATAAATAATCATTAATCCGTCATTTTGATTGCTCTGGTAGTTAATATTCTTTTATTAACTGCCGCCTGGATACTTTTATGAAAATTCTATTTGCAAACTTTATATTTTAACACTAGATTGACGGAGTGAGTCCATTTGACTCATTTACGATTTTGTCAAGTTCCAGTATCATGTGAAAGGAACAGAAGTAAGGGCGTTTGCGCTAAATGTAATAAAAATATCTGCGGAAAATGTATTTCAAAAACAAAATATATATATAAAAATTGTTTTGTATAAATCTTCTGTAAGATAAAGTTTTATTTCTTTTTAAAACTTCAATTTCCATGTTTGAGTCAAATTGACTCATTTCAGGCAAAATAAGTATATACCCAACAGCCGGCAATCTAATGTTAATAAACTTCTGTATTAATAATTTCTTTATGCTCCACCTAAACTATCTAATTTTGGTCAATCTTTCCTTGAAATACGTATCGCATCTTAATGTCATTTCAGAGAACTAAAATTTGTTCTACCTTTTTTATAGGGAAAAAGAAAACAGAAAAATATCCTTGTGAAGCAAAATTATTAAAAATGTAACAGTGCTTTTATTCTTCTTACGAATACACAATAATCGAACAAAATCAAATTTCTACTGCGCAATCAGCAGATTTCATTTCAAAATGTTCCATTCAGCCAGCTTATATTGCCAATCCATTTCTCTCCCTCTCGATACGCTATCTAAAATTTAATTATTTTACGTGTGTACATATGTGCGATGAGCTAATTCTGTTTCGAGAGCCTGTCACACATATGTGACGGTTTTGGCAGCAAAAAATGAAACATTGTTTATCATTATTCCCCATTTCATCGTGGAACCAAGCGTGTTAATCTCTGCCGCTTCACCTTCAGATCAGTGTCGCAGATCAATTGCTTTATTTCTAATGCTAGCGTCTCACTTGCCGCCCCAATTGTCTTTGGTGCCATCAAATCGAATTCCTCGTCTGCAACATATTTGTACTAGCAATTATAAAGATGATCTACGTTAAAAATTTACAAAAAGTTATATTAAGCCAAATCACGAGAAATGAAGATATGAATTTTGGAAAAGATTTTTGACTTAGTTCACCTTCATAGTTATCGATTCAAGCAAAAATGTTACTCTTTAAGCATTGTTGTATTTTCCAAAATTGCATTAAATTATGTTCGATCTTCGAACAACGCCATTTTTTTATCTTCCTTTTTTTTTGGCAAAAATGAGGATTTTCATAACGATCCACTTATGATTAGATGATGAGTATACGGGAAAATGATGGGATGCCAAGATTTAATATTTTTCAGAGAAATATTTTCAATACAATGTCACAGTTTCACATTTTCTCGAATATCAAAATAGAACTCAGAAAAGAATTTAATTCGAAATGCGACATAGTCAGTGATAAAAAGCACATTTAACGTATACTAAAAGATGTTCTTTAGAATTCGTTAAAATTAATATTTCTCTTTTTCCGTGGACCCTTCATATGTATAATGAAGGGTGAAATTATTATGCATAATAATAAAAAAATACACCTATATAATAATACAAAATACGTACTTGCAAATTTGTTTTCCTAATATTTTTCGTTTTGTAATTAATTTCTTAAACTTTTTTTTTATTATAAAAATACATGGCAACATGCATGTAAATCTATGAAAAATTTCACACGAATTTTCAACAACGCCACTGAATTATTTACCTTAAAGTTCTTAATCGTACTGTACAGAATACTATATAATACTCGTAGGAGTAAAAGTAAAAGAAAAAGTTTAGATCTTGCAATTTATCATACCTTTACTATCAACTACTGTACCGCCTGCTTCGCGAACGAGCAGCACTCCTGCTGCAACGTCCCAAGGTTGAAGGTGGGTCATGTAAAAGCAGTCCAGCGCACCTTTTGCTACGTACGCCAAAGCCAAAGCGGCCGATCCCAGATGCCTGATACTAATTAGTCAAACAAATTATAGATATTAACACTTTTACGTCCGCACGATTCACAAAAATTTTCTTCTCTGTCGCCGGCAAAGTTTTTTACAAAGTTGTTCGTTAAAATGTACAAATATAAAATATAAAATTCATTACAACATAATAAACTTAGCTGTTTTTTATTAAATGATACGTATAAATAAATGTTATTTATCGAAATTATTGAAAAAAAAACACTAAAATATATTGTACTTTAATTATAATATATTCTTTTATGAAGCTTCCCTTGAAAATAAAATGTCTCCACTTTAACAAAATTCTGTATTTATTTAATATTTTGCTTGTGTGTAATGGTAGGTACCAAAACAGTTCCCCAAATGTAACACAACTTTGCAACTTTTACACATAAAATTTGTGGTTTTTCTAATTGATGTAAATAGCATACGTGACATTTTCTTTTACGTTTATTACTTGGAGAAATTGGAATTAATAAGCAATAATAAACGGGATGCAAATGGCACCACCTTGGGGTCATCGGCAAATAACGACCGGCTGGCCAATAGCACCTCGTTGGTGTCATCGGACGTGAAAGTGTTAACGAGTTATTTGAACATTAGTGTAAAATGAAAGTATTTTTGCGGTGCGATTCTATGTACAGGGTGTTCACTTTAATGATTCGCACGAGTTTTAATCCTCGTGTTCTGTTCTATTCAATTGTGTATGACCAGAGGATGTCCTTAACACGTTCGTCGCCACGTCATCCATATTTGGGTGACACCCTTCTTCTTAAAGTTAAATAGGATTTTAAATTGGAATTTTAAAAGGAATTCAATGGAATAAGCATTGAAGTATAATATATAATATATATAATATAATAATATTAATATATTAATTATAATATATAATTATTAATATATATAATATTAATACATATATATAGAATATATAAAATTAAAATTTGTACTGTTTTTATATATTTTTACCTCAGTTTTCTATGCAATCGGATTTGGGCCTAGCGAGAAACTCAACCGAATCACGCTGGGCGACGAACGTGTTAAATTGAAACTTTGTTTCACATTTCTTTGGAATTTTGATCTTGGATTCTCGTTTTTTAGGCTCTGTCAGTTTGTATACACAGATAGGTCTCGATTAGTGCGAGTAATAAATTCTAGGAATTAATCGCGTATGACCAGAGGATGTCTTTAAATTGAGACTTTGTTTTACGTTTCTTTGGAATTTTGATCTTGGATTCTCGTTTTTTAGGCTCTGTCAGTTTGTATACACAGGCAGATCTCGATTAGTGCGAGTAATAAATTCTAGAAATTAATCGCGTTATTTTTTAATCGCGTATGACCAGGGAATGTCTTTAAATTGTGACTTTGTTTTACGTTTCTTTGGAATTTTGATCTTGGACTCTCGTCTTTTAGGCTCTGTCAGTTTGTATACACAGGCAGGTCTCGATTAGTGCGAGTAATAAATTCTAGGAATTAATTACCGTTATTTGAATTCGCATTATATGAATACTTCAAATATAATAATTGATACCAGTTTGATAGAAATGTAAAACATTCATTTTCATAAGTCTACTAAATTACAATGAAAATATATTTGTTGGTTTTTAAAATATTTTTAGCGACATAAACTGTACTCTCTTTCCCTTGAAATGTTAAGCATCCATTACTTTATTTTATTATACTATAGTTCGAAGGATATATTCAAGTTTCTCGAGTGTAAACAATTTTGTTTTCGTTCCTCGATATCGCTATCGCATTCTTCTCGCATTAGCTGAATTTTCGTTCTAATTAAACACGACCTGGTATCATTCCTACCAATTGCACTAAATCGAGTATTGTACTGTATGAACTCACATTAATCGAGATCTATCCGTATAAAAAAAAATTGTGTAATAAGATAGACGAAATATTTTGAAAATAGTCATTTCAGAATATACAACTTTAACCGTCTAACAAATAATTTTAGTTTTTTTTTCATGAGATGGTGTATACATATTAATTCTATAATGTTCTATAATGTAAAATTGTTTAAGCTGGAAAATTGTTTTTCATCTGCATATATAGGATTATAATTATTGATTTTCCGTTCCATCAATTTTTTTATATTTAAAACAAAAATTCGGCCCACAGAGGGTTAACTTAATATTTAAGTATCTTAATGCATTTAACATACGAAAAATTCACAACTAACAGAAACCTCGGCAACCCTCCAGAAAACATTTAAGATTTACCATAATTATAATAAGTTTCCATCATTTTCATTTATTCTTAAATCACAAAAATAATTATAGTATTTACTTACCCTAGTGTATTGTTAATAAAAGCTTCCAGTCTGCCCAATTTGATGTCCCGGTCTCTCGAAGAGAAGCGAATCGAGTATAATTCCAGTTCTATCAAAGATTTTTTCAATTCTGAAAGTAACAATCCGTTTAAAATGCATTCAACAGCTGGAATCTTTTTTCTAATCAAATCGTTATCTTTGTTCCTTTGTCAGACGAATAA
This sequence comes from Tetrapedia diversipes, assembly GCA_033822845.1. Classification (NCBI taxonomy): domain Eukaryota; kingdom Metazoa; phylum Arthropoda; class Insecta; order Hymenoptera; family Apidae; genus Tetrapedia; species Tetrapedia diversipes. The sequence goes on along the minus strand of JAOPTO010000956.1, from coordinate 137,154 downwards.
CAGGCATTACTGAAAGGAGCTGAGCTGTTGATTACGCTTGTTATTAAGAAACGATTGAAAGCTATCATTTATGGACGCGTAACGGTTAAAATATTTTAATTGCCTTCGTTACGTAGTTCTAGGCACAGGTATGGATATACAGTGATTTCAAAAAATATTCGTACATCGTATAATAGGAAAGTTCACCTAATCCTGAAATTTTGATTTCAATGAAACTTTATTTGTGTACAGAGCATAGTGTGTCCTGCATGGAGCAATTTTTTTGGCGGCAAAATATCTTTTAAGGGGACTGATAACGAATCTCAAAGTTTCAATGATTGTTCATGCTTTGAATACAAGCTTTTCTGTGTTCTTTTCTTATGACAGGGCGATAGAGTATTAAAAATTAAACATTTTCTATTCGAAAGGTTTTGCTTCATCAAGTACCATTACAAAGTTATCTTTAAAAAATGAGAGAAAACATAGAAACTTCAACGCTGGTTTCACCACTCTAAAATGGCATTTAGATGAAAAGAAGAGATTAATTCATACGTATACTATTATGATCTACATAACCACAAGGTTTTATTAAATACTTCTATCACATTCAGAATTTATTTGTGACATAGTGTACGAATACTTTTTGGAGCCACTGTAGATGTTTTCTAGAAATGAATTGTTGCATTAAAGTGTTGTTACCAGTAACGCGAGAAGTCTTGATAGGTTTGTCATTCAGAAATGCTCCTTGTCCTTTGATCGCGGTGTACAACTCTGAAGTCATTGGATTATAAATAATTCCTACGACGAGTTCCTTGCAAATTGTTAAACCAACAGATATACATGTGAATGGGTTCGAATTTATGAAATTCAGAGTGCCGTCTATAGGATCTATGATCCAAGTAGGTTTGTCTGTTAACACCGGTTTCTCTTTGGTACTGGCCGCGCTCTCTTCGCCGATGAATCTGTTGAAAAACGCATTCTTCGTCACGAAGTCCGGTTGTATCCTTGGAATTATAATTGAATTAGCATCGAGTGACTCACTCGTGATCGGGAAATTTCGTCTTCAGACTCTTTATCAACACCTCTTCGATCTTTTTATCGTAATCGGTCACCACATCCCATTGATGTTCCTTCACCTCTACGATTTTTTGCCCTTCAAACCCGCATTTAAATATCTGGAAGAAGAAAAGAGAAAGCGAAACGCAGATAAAAGTTATCTGATAATTGTTGGTTACATGATAAGAAAAGACAAATCATATCGCCTACCAAGTTTCTTCTGTATCTAGGTTAATACCGATGTGTTCTATAATTCTTTGTTGCATTTATTTCGTTGCTTTTTAAAACATTTATTCGCACGAAACTACGTCTACCAGAGAAATACATTTAATTTCGTTGAAGTGAATTTTTTAAATAAAATTGGTAACTCTTAACATGGCAATGTTTAATAAAGTTTACATTTATTGTAAAATAATATTGATAAGACATGCTACTGTTTCTTTGGCGTTAACCGTTTTTACTGTACTCCTAAATGTATAATTTATACATTAATATGTTACATGCACAGTAGGGCCTCCCTTATCCAAACACCCCTTATGTAAACATCATACCTCGATATTCTATTATCCGAACAAAGCCTCGTTTAATGACAGCACTTTATTTTATTTAAAATTATGAAATCTCACAGCGAACAGGATATAGCATACATAAATATTTAAACAAACTGTTAACCTCCTTAATATGCACTTAAATACATTAAGTTTAACATAAAAATTTTTGTTACTCGAAAATTCTTTTGTTTGAACATTTTTGACACCCTTATTAGTTCATACACCGTGAATCGTAAATCGTTTAAAATTTGTCTGTCTTCTTTCAAATTTTATTCGAAGTTTCATGATACATCTGGGATCCAATAAAGACGGTTAACAGAGCACTGACGTTGTTTTAGAAGTTCGCTTGTCAAGCAGGATAAAGTATCATCCAACGCTCCGCTTATTCGCCTCATAACGTAAAGAGAATTTCACCAGAGGAAGGAAGTAATTAATTATGATGATGATGATTCACCTCTCCCGCTTTCAAGGTTAACTCCTTGGCAGCCTCAAAGTAATTCCTGATATCCTCGCTCGTCATGTTCACCGATGCCACGGAACGACTGATCGATTGAACCGCACGAACCGCACGCCGAGATCCTCTTATCCCTATCACCGAAGATACAGAATCGCGCGAATATAAGTGGCTGAACCTAAACATTCGCAGAGCTGCCCTTATCTGAGACACCGTAGCGCGCGGATCAACGTGTTTTCCCGAATTTTGAGGTTTTCTGTTGAATTTTTTACGAATGCCACACGTCTGAAGTTCGAGTCTCGATCAACCGATCGTTACTTTCGTTTGAAGCTATCTTCGTTCCATTGAGCCGTTTATTTTGAAAGTAGCCTAAGTCCATTTTTCAAAGAAATCGAGTTAGCTACCTTAATAGTTATCATTTTTACATGATCTTTTCATTATGAAGAAAATTGTTACTAATATATTTAAAATTACTAAGATTTTGTTACACGAAAATTTGCTGGTTAATGAAGTGATCAAAAAGCTTATTTTGAAAGTGGCCTGAGTCCATTTTTCAAAGAAATCGAGTTAGCTACCTTAATAGTTTCATTTTTACATGATCTTTTCATTATGAAGAAAATTGTTACTAATATATTTAAAATTACTAAGATTTTGTTACACGAAAATTTGCTGGTTAATGAAGTGATCAAAAAGTTTATTTTGAAAGTGGCCTAAGCCCATTTTTCAAAGAAATCGAGTTAGCTACCTTAATAGTTTCATTTTTACATGATCTTTTCATTAAGAGGAAAATTGTTACTAATATATTTAAAATGACTAAGATTTTGTTACATGAAAATTTATTGATCAATGAAATGATCAAAAAGTTTATTTTGAAAGTGGCCTAAGCCCATTTTTCAAAGAAATCGAGTTAGCTACCTTAATAGTTTCATTTTTACATGATCTTTTCATTAAGAGGAAAATTGTTACTAATATATTTAAAATGACTAAGATTTTGTTACACGAAAATTTGTTGGTTAATGAAGTGATCAAAAAGTTTATTTTGAAAGTGGCCTAAGCCCATTTTTCAAAGAAATCGAGTTAGCTACCTTAATAGTTTCATTTTTACATGATCTTTTCATTATGAAGAAAATTGTTACTAATATATTTAAAATTACTAAGATTTTGTTACACGAAAATTTGCTGGTTAATGAAGTGATCAAAAAGCTTATTTTGAAAGTGGCCTGAGTCCATTCTTGGTAAGAAAACGCATATTATTCACTTAATGATTGCCATTATTTTAATAGGAAATGTAATAGGAAAAATAATTTAATGTTTATCATGATTTCTTCAAATCCCTTTCACACACACAAAATGTAGATGAATAGTAAATTGTTTTGTAATAAATTTATGTTTTTTATGTTTTGTACGTTATGTAGTTAAAAAATGTTTTGAATCGCATAAATTAAGTTTCGGAAGTGTTTTAAAGATATGTAAAATAAATTAGGTATTGTTTTTTTCAATTTGAAGCATCTTAAATTATATTGAATGGACTTGGGCATCTTCAAATTTCATAATGAATCTGGATATTAATTTTGAAAGTGGCTTAACTCCATTCTTGATAAGAAAACGCATATTATTCACTTAATAATTGCCACTGTTTTAATAGGAGCTATAAATTTAACACCCTTAGATACACTTAAGCAGTATGACTCATTAGTATCCTATACGTATATTTTTAAATTCATTGAAACGCAAACCTTTAAATATCTCGATTTGAAGATAAATGGGGTTAGGCCACTTTCAAAATAAACAGCTCAATTCTCTGAACCCCTGAAGATTTAATCATATATTATTATTAGGTGTGCAAATTAATTCGGTGCCTTTGCATTTAACGCTTTGTAACTTCCTTTCAAATCAAAATACCTTTTCTGCCCTATGGTGATTTGAAAGAAGCAACATGTTTGTTACTATAATGAAAGCGGTTGTGTTCATATTAATTTCAGTTTCTATTAATATCATTCAATGATGGTCCTTGATAATATAAAAATTAAAAATTATTTTCATTTTTTTAAGATAAGTGTTACACTCATAATTACAAAACGCACCATGTTAAATTCTACTTTATCTGAAAATGATTATGATATGAAGAAATAAATCTAAAAATTACTTTTTATATAACAATTAGAGTGAATTATTGCTGTTTTTATTATTTTCAAAAAAAATAACTGCGCCGCATTTTTAGTATATATACAAGAAAATTTCTTAGCACTCAAACGGTTAAATTAATCAACGACAACTCGACATAATTTCACTTAACCCTTTGCACTCCGTGGTCCCCTCTCAGGGGACGTTAGAATTTATTAGTGATTTCGGGGAATCAACTTATCCCAGCGCAACCTTTTCAGAAATGCATGTTTCTGTGAAGTTTTCTGCTAAAATGGCACAAGATATCAAATCAAAATATGGTACAGTTACCAAGATATATAAAAAAAATAGTGATTTTGAGGAACCGAGAATATGTCCATCCAATACGTTCGAAATGACGCCGAGTGCAAAGGGTTAACCCTAGATTCATAAACATCGCGAAAAACGTAAACGCTTGTAACTTTTAAAGCGAAAGAGATAGAAAGATGAACTTCGATTGCTCGGGATAAGTATTGTGTTCATTTTCATTCAGGAAAATTAATGATCACTAAACAACCTTTCAGATTTAAAATGTGTTTTATTGGACCCTTGTATTCTATGAAACGAAAATCATCAATATTAACATATTATTGTTCGTCTGAGAGACGAATGTTTATGAATCTAGGGTTAATAACAGTAAACAATTTGGCGTTCGACAAAGAGTATTCGAGGCACTGCATTCTTTTTGCTTTTGAATCGAAGTAAAATGCTTCTGAAGCTAAAGAAATGATTTGTTCCGCTTTTGGTACTGACGTTGTTACGTGTAAAACGTGCAAAGAGTGGTTTCAAAGATCGGACAAGCACGTTCAGAATAGACAAGAAATTTTAGGAAAACTTTTGAGAAACGTTTGAAAAAGCTAAAACAAGGACTTGCGTTGCAACCAGGTGTTACTCACCGATGCTTCTCGCAACGTTTACTTCGGTTAGGAAAAATTCAGAAATTAGGAAGGTTCCGCACAAAAAAGGCATTGAATTAATTTGCACACCTAATAGTTATACTTTAGACCTTTGGGCTATATTGTCTAACATCTTTTTGTAACCTTTATTTGAATAAAGTTGTTTTACACAAAAAAATAAGGATTATTAGTATTACATACAGAGTTGGTCCCGAAAGTATTCGGCCACTTTACAGTATCAGGTGAGTTCATGTAAAATTACAGGTTTGCAAGTAAAACGTTGAAACAAAACTTATTTTTAATGAATGTCTTTCTATTAATTGATTCTCCTATGTCGAATAATAATTTTTTAACTTTTTAAATCACTCGCTAACCTGTAATTTTATACAAAACTTGCTTAAAACGTGGTGTGGCCGGATAATTTTGAGATTAACTTTAGATATGTAGTGTGCAAGAAATGCTCGAGTACTTTTGGTACTTCTGTGAAGAAATAGGAAATCTTTTTATAAATCCTCTTGTGAACGTTTAATTTTGAATCTTCCCTCGCAAATTTTATTTCAAAATTTCGTGAAAAGTGGTAGTAACTTTTTTAATATTAAATTTATGATATATCGATATTTTTTCATTTCTTTAATAAATTAAAATATTTATCAAATGAAACTTGAATTTTTAGAAAGTACAATTACGTTTAAATTGTTAATAACATTTTTAAAAAAGCATCAACTAACGTGAAAATATAAATAGTTAACAAGTAACACTTTATCACTCCCCTTTCTATTTTTCATTCTTTACGAATGACAGTTTTATAACAACTAATGTTGAATAAACATGTTCATTTTTTTTTAATATTCTTAATTAAATATCTAATTCTGTAATATTTATAATAAAATGGTTTACACTGTTTTTACACAAAACAGTAATTGAAAATAATTTGGACCGCAATATAAGAAATAATTTTCTCAATTTTGTCTCATTATAATTGTATTAATTTAAATTTAACCAAATTAAAATAAATTTTGCAAGTGAAATTTATCACAGATATCCTTATGATATATTTCAGTTTAAAAAATGTTTGTAAATTGTGCTTATTTATAATTATGCAAAAAGTTAATATATTAATACAAGATTATTAAAAATAATTAAAATCTTCATCACTTGTACAAATAAGTTTTAGTATTTTAATCTTTATTATGCAATGTTTTTATATAATCCATTTACATTTACTTACATAATGTTGTTTCGTTAGCTTTAATTTGTGATACATATGGAGGTGGTTATAACATTGAACGGTACTTATAAACAATCTAGTACTAAGAAAAGAAACTAGAACTTAGCAATTATCGCAATTAACATCAAGAACATACAGGTTGATGATTATTTAGTACTCCAATCCGACATCTCGTGTGAAATTCATTTTACATATAAATTATAGTTCTCTTACAATTGTGATTAATTTGAAGCGTGAACACAATCCTACAATTATTTCAAAATATAATTTTCTAGTTGACAGTAAATTAAGAAGATGAAGATGTGAACTTTAGTCAAAGCTTCACTACTGGTTAAAAACTTTGGGATTACTTTCCAGTTTTTTATTTACAGTTACTCCCTCGCTAACGTTCGCTTATTTCCTTCGATAATGTTCACAGAGTCATGCCCGCCAATTTTTGGAACCGTTTCGTATTATCTGCAGGTCTTGATCACTGACGACTGATTTTGGACCTACAGTATGAATATTTCTTTCTATCACGTTCGCGCTCCATTTTATTTGATCGATTTTACCCTTAACGAACGAGGGCATTTTTCTAGAACAATGACCAATACATCGACCGATTTAAAAAAAATTAATTGCTTTATTTCCAAAGCGAAAAAAGTGTATAATTAATATCACTTTATTGGATTTTATGGAAATTTTCAGTAATAATAAGTATATGAACAGATATGTCCATACGAAAGGATGCTGAAGTGAAAATTACATAAAAATAATGGGAGTTGAAATAAACGAATAGATGTATGTATGTAATGTATAGATTTATTTATTTATTTTTTATAGATTTACAATGTATTTATACAAAATTACATATATTTTTTTTTAATGTAGTACTTCTCTCAACAGTCCCCAAAAATTTACTGTAAAATGATTATTTAAACACTTTAATGTATTTACCGATCCGTTTGAAATCAAAACCGAATAGAAATACAAAATTACTTAGAAACACAATGGATAAGGTTCAATAGCAATACAAAATACCGTTAACTCGGAAACAATCAGTAAATCATACTTCTTACCAAAACGAGATTTCTCGTTCTCGAGCGTTAATGTGTTAACATTTAATTTTTTAATTTTTCTTATACTGAGTTTCGTTAAAACACAATGTCAGTATGTAAATTCATATAGAGATCTAGAAAGTTTGTATCTCTATAGAGACAAAAATTTCTTTTCTTTATTTTTTTTTCTTTTTATATTTTAACTTATCTGTTTCCTTTTTTACGCTCTTATTTATTTTTCACAATGCTTAGGAAGAAATGCATTGTAAAACAATGTGAAATTATATAATAAATACTTTCGGCAACGTGAGCATTTTATAAAAGCTAATGCATTACATTTCTCTTTTCATTATGTTTTCGAAAAACATATTTGATTAACTCTTCACTGGATGCATCGATAATGATTTTATTATTAACCCTTTGTGCTCGAGAGATGAGTGTTAGTCACCAAGTAATAGCATCGAAAATTTTCTGACTTTAATTGGTTTTTTTATTAGTCAGACTCAGAGGTTAAATAGTCATATATGTAAATTTTAGTATATCGCTTAACTAAATTAAATGACGTTTAATATAGGCGAATCTTAATAAATATTTCGAATTTGAACATTTTTAAAGTTAGTATCATTAGACGATTAAAAGTTACTTCTCGAGTGCAAAGGGTTAAACGATATTTTCCTCGCGTAATTAATAGTTTAGTATTTCTTTGCAATATACATATGATATCGCTCAGAAATGTGTTACCTTCGTATAAACGGACGTTATAAAATTTACAAAGGAAACATGCAAAAAGCCGATTAATAGGCTCCTGATCGGTAGAGTGTTAACATTAAAAAAAAAAATTGATCTTTCTCTTATTAACCCTTTGCACTCGAGAGATGACTACTGGTCGTCTAATAATATTAACTTCAAAGATTTTTAAATACAAAATATTTACTAAGATTCGCCTATTTTAAACGTCATTTAGTTTAGTTAATTGATATACTCAAATTTACATATATGACTATTTAACATCCGGGTTTAACTAATAAACAAACTGACTAAAATCTGAAAATTTGCGAAATTATCATTTGGCAACTAACAGCCGCTTCTCGAGGGCAAAGAATTAATTTTATAATATACCATGAATTATCATGCCCTCAAAACTTGGTGCCGATAACTGATTTTGGATTAAAGAATGTATTTTTATAGCATCTTCCCTAGTTGAGAGTTCACGCTCGGTTCCTAAAACTTCTACGGCATTTTGAATCTTTTTAATAAAAATTTTTACTCAACTATGGAAGATATTACATTCACAAAACGTAGTGTTTTTATAAAGTGTTCACGTTATCGAAAATGTTTATATTTCACGTTTTTACGATGCATTCCTTCTGAAGCATTTTGGCAAATAAATGTAACAAGAAGCAGATAAATAAATAAAAAAAATAAGAAAATAAAGAAAAAAAGAAGAAATGGAAAGAAATTTTTAACCTCTATCTAGATTCGAACTCAAAGATCTTAACACTTTGTAATCGAGCCACTTTCCCGCCGAATAGCGCCGTGAAGCAGGCATTTTTCAGACTTTTTTGCGTCAAAATAGCCTTTACGTAAAATAGTTATATCTTTTGAACTAATTGAGGTTTTTCAGAGAAAATTTGAGTATATTTCTTGAAAAAGAGTGCTCTATTTATTTTTTATGTATAAAATATGTTATTCTGTTTTTTTTTTTTATTAACAAAATTACTTTAGCGTAGGTAAAACTGAAAGAAAACTCTTTTACAGTCAAGAAAAAACGAGTTTTGTCGTCTCCCACGCTTCAGTACTAAAAGGTGACAAACGAGTTTACGCGAATTCCCACCTACAATGTGTTAAGATAGGAATCTTCGTACTATTAGCAGTCGCCAACGCCATTGTTACGATGTTTTGATGAAACTCCATATAAGGGAAATCTAAAAATTAAATGTCCACTTATTTTCGATCTAGAATCACCAGAAAAAGTTTGGATAAAATTGACAACCTTACAGGTGCGAAATCTCCTTGTGAGAATTGTCGATTGTTATCTTCTCGATTTCGGTTGCTTCCCGAACTTGTCGAAAACATTCGCTGTAACTGAGATAGTGAAAAGTATTTATGTAGTCGTACGAGTCATCGTTACTCGTTATGTTTCTGGAAGTGGTGGGGATACCTCTGTGATGATTAAACGTGCAAAAGGTACGTTAAATAAAGCATGCACTGCTTTAATTTACCTTTCTTTTTTTTTCTTTTTTTTCTAATCATCCAAGAGAAACTCAAGAGCCATATGTGGTTTACATAAGATTTACATCTACACAAGAATTTTAACTTCGTCGGTTTTGCATGGAATAATGCAATCAAAATTGGTCAATTAGTTAGAAGTAATTATTTTGCTTATAAGAATGTTTAAGTACAGTTTTTAAGCTCTGTATCTTGAAAAAATTAGTGATTAGTAATTGTGTTGCACAATAATATGAAATTAAATTTTAAATGGTTTTGTAAATTGTTATTCGTAGCCCGCTTATTATTACGACAAGATACAGTGATTATGCCATCAGATATCAGTCTGACAGTTTTATAATACTATACTATTTCTTTGTGTTGTTCTATAAATTACATTTGTAAAATCTTTATTATATTTTCGCGATGTATTTTGTTATGCATATAAATATAACAAATACAAGATCACCGTTATTATTTTAATTGAAATAGGTAAGAACAAATTTTTTACATCGCTATAAGTTTTAAGTCACTCTTGTCACTCGATAAAGTTCTTTCAAAATTATTTTTACTATTTAAGATAAGAACAATTTATATTAAAGTTAATTCTGTTAATTATAGCAACTTTTTATCTTTCCAGTTAATTACGAAATTGTTGGTAGTGATTTAAATAAATTAACGATATGTAAATTACTTTATTAGAAAGATCAATAATTTTTTCAAATTATTAATGAAAAAAAAAGCGATGCTATCTTCTCAGATTCAGCGATGAATTACTTTACACTGAAATCGTAACAGCACTTCAGTTCTTGTTGATCACTCGTATTGTCTGTTTAAGAGATTAGTTACCACCATATTGTAAACTTGTTTGATTTGAAATAATAGCACAGTTCGCAGAAATTCTATTTTTATATTAAAATGATTTATCTCCGCTATCATGTTCCATCCATATTGTCTAATATAAATATCTTCTTTTTTTTTTCGTTTTATGTACGTTGTATGGCTAGCAATCATCATATACCTTTGATTCGTCTGATCAATCCAACGAAAATTTTGGATTATTTTTGAGCGTCACTAAATCGTTTTGAAGTTTTGTTTATACTAACATTTTTTCATAAAGATTTTTATTTTCCTTCTTCTGTCAAATTCCATTCAATAGCGCTACAAAATGTATTACCTAGTAATATGAACAAATTAGGAAAAATAATTTAAAGTAAGTTTAATTTTGTATACTCTTCCATGTTGTACAATTTTTTAAAATACATCTAATTTCAGAAATCAAATTTTGACACATTTCATGTTACATGGATTATGGATTATCTACAATAGATACCTGGAATAGAATTCTATTTAAACGAATAGGAATGGTTTCTGACTTACTGCTTAAATAAAGTAGGTGTAACAAAATATTAAAATATTAAGAATTCACGTAGCTTTTATTTTTCAATCGGTTTCTAAGATTTCCGTTTTAGATCGACAAATATGAGTTCAAATGAAGTAAATGTAACAAAATATTAAGAATTTTATTTCTTCAGTGTTTTCTGAGATACCTTCTTAAGTATAATTTTAAACTTATACTAAAATACAGTGATCTGTTACTTAAACTTACAATTTTTCCTAAAATTGTCATAATGTATCATTTTATTATGAAGCGCAAAAAAAAATTTAGAAACTCAGAATATAGTAACATACAATTAAAATATATCATTAACATTTTATGCATACATTAATACTGCATCCACATCTGCAATTTGTGTTATGGGTGGATTCCGTGTAAAACGCACTATACAAATATGATTAAAATAATCTTCCATACATCTTAGTCAAAAATGCACTATTATTGGTAAATGTAGTAAATTTGTATAATTATTTTTTGCTTTAAGTTACTTCTGCTAAATTTCGAGAACTTCTTTTTACAGATAATTCCTATAAATTATAGAAAATAACTACATTAAGAAAGTGTAAAATGTAAGACGGTTGTGAATTGTGTTAGAATATAATTTTTTATAACTAAATGACAATATCATAGGGAATAATTGAAAATTAAAAGCAAAGTATTGTAAAGAGAGGCTATTTTCTGAATACTGGTATACAAAATTTGATTATTATAGTTAAAAACTTAAGCTAGAAAGATATTTGATTATTAAGCACAAGTAACTGTCAACTTATGAAGCTGTATGAAAATTGATAATTTCATTATTTAGAAGCCACATGCCAAAACAATTACGTTAGTTAAAAAATAGTTCAAAAACTTCATCAAATGATAAGTATGAAAAAAATTTCAATCAATAAATTTATATGGGAAATCTAAAATTAATCAACAAGATTTAAAATGCGTTTTATCGAAGTATTTTAATATTGCTTAACTATTATATATTTATTTACGAAAATAATATCTTCTTCATTCTTTTTTCTATTAATGAATAAATAGTTCATGGATTATTTTGCATTCTCATTGTGAATTTTATCTTTTTAAAGACAGTGCTAATAAAATAAGCCTGCCTTTGCTAATGTTATAGAATCAGGGAGGACCTGGCGGGCCGGTCGGTCAGAACTCTAGTTCACAAGCTCCTGGAGGACCCATGGTACCAGGACAAATGGGACCAAATGCACCCCAAGGAACAATGATGCAATCTGGTCCAAATCAAATGAATTCAAATGGACCAGGACAAATGAATACTGGTGGACCTGGTCAAATGGGCCCGGGAGGTCCTCAGATGGGTCCTAACGGTCCAGGATCGATTGGACCTAGTCATATGGGACAAGGAGGTGGTGGACCACCAGGGGGACCTCATATGGGTCAAGGTCCTACACAGATGGGACCAGGAAGTGGACCTGTTCCGGGTTCACAGATTGGTTCTGGTGGACCTCCAAGTTCTCAACTGGTTCCTGGAGGACCAGGACACATGAGCGGTCCACCAGGACCAGGCCATATGAATACAAGTGGACAAGCAGGACCGGGTCACATGAGTTCAAGTGGTCCACCTGGAACGGTACATATGAACACTAATGGTCCGCCAGGATCGGGACATGTTAGTAGCGGGGGACCACCTGTGTCAGGACACATGAGTACTACAGGACCACCAGGTTCAACTCATTTGAATGCAGCAGGTCCACCTGGAAGTCACCTAAATAACGGACCACCCATACCAAGTCACATGAATGCTGGTGGCCCACCAGGATCTGGACATATGAGTGGCAGCGGACCAGGAAGTCATTTAGGTCCCGGAGGACCAGGTCAGATGCCACCAGGTGGTCCTGGTACTCATAACATGGGACCAGGTGGGCCAAGTCAAATGGGTCCAAATCAAGTGGTACCTAATAATCAATCCCCTATGGGGCCTAGTCCTATGGGGCCTGTTGGTCCAGGAGGACAAATGGGACATAATGGGCCATCGCAGATGGGACCTAACGGCCCTGGGCAAATGAATATGGGAACTCCTTCATCACAGATGGGAATTGGAGGACCCGGTGGACCCGGAAATCAGTTAACTGGAGGACCAGGTGGTCAAATGGGACCTGGAAGTGGACCTGGGGGACAGTTAGGTCCAAACAGTATGGGACAGTTAGGCCCGGGAGGTGGTCCTGGAGGACAAATGCCACCAGGTAATGGACCTGGATCCATGGGCCCTGGAGGTGGTCCTGTTGGACAAATGGGGTCAAGTGGTGGACCTGGAGGGCAGATGGGTCCAGGAGGTGGGCCTGGAGGACAGATGGGACCAGGAAGTGGTGGCGGGAATCAGATGGGACCAGGAAATCCTCCTGGAAATCCAATAACATCTGGAAGTGGGCCTAATGGGCCAGTGGGTCCAGGAAATGGACCAAGTGGACAAATGGGATTAGGAAGCGGACCTACTGGTCAATTGGGGCCAGGGAGTGTACCTGGAGGACACATGGGCCCTGGAAATGGTCCAAGTAGTCAAATGGGACTTGGAAATGGACCGAGTAATCAAATGGGACCTGGAAGTGGCCCAGGTTCACAAATGGGTCCAGGTGGACAAATGGTTCCAGGTGGTCCAGGAGGACAAATACCACCAGGTGGTCCTACAAATCAAATGGGACCTGGTGGTCCAGGAAGTCAAATGGGACCAGGGGGTCCAAATAATCAACTGGGTCATGGTGGTGCAGGCAATCAAATGGGGCCAAATGGTCCAACCGGACAATCATCTTCTGGTCAGATGGGTCCTGGTCCTCAAAATCAACAAATTGTTCCTGGCGGTCCTGGAGCTGCTGTTAATCAGATGAGTCAGACTGGACCTGGTCAGATTGGTCCCACTGGACCCGGAGGTCCACCTGGTGCCGGACAAGAAAACTTGAATGCTTTACAAAAGGCTATTGATTCTATGGAAGAAAAAGGGCTTCAAGAAGATCCACGTTACTCTCAGTTACTTGCTTTAAGAGCTCGTCAAGGTAGCATGGGAGAGAAACAAACCTTTAGTTCCCAACAATTACAGCAGTTGCGGTATGTTATATGGAATATATTGGTTAGTTAATTGATTGAGCATAAAGTTGATTATAAATTATCTCAACAAATTGATATCTTATACACTATTGATTTGCAGTGTACAAATAATGGCATACCGATTATTAGCAAGAAATCAACCACTGTCACAGCAGCTAGCACTGGCTGTTCAAGGTAAATTAAATAAAAGAATGTATTATTCTTTTTATACTTTAGGTGACTACTCTATCTTTTGTATTATTTTCCATATATGCACTATATATATTGCACGTACATGTGTATAAGATATCCTTAAAAAAAAACCAACAAATTTCTGTCATACACAAATAAATAAATCATTATATACAGTAGTACACCCACTTTGCTTAGAACTTCATTCATACAGTTATTTCAGGACATTTTTCTAAAAATTATGAACTGTTTTCTTCAGCCACCTTGCTCGTATTTAAATAGGTTCAAAGTTAAAATGAGAATTTATTTACTGTAGAAAGATGCCTAGCAAGACGATATAGGAACAAAAGAAGTACTCCATTCACTTTTTCCGGGTTCTCTCATTTTCCAAACCTTCAATTCGCTGACATACTTACAAAATCACCATACTTGAATGACACATTTCAAGTTCGGGCATCAATATATGAAACCGTGAAAAAGACAGTCATACTGCATTAGCAAAATATGATTAATTTTACTTATATTTTATAAAATTCCACAATATCTTTAATACGTACAAAGATATATGAGATGTAAGCATAAAAAAAATTATATAAAACGTAGAATCTATAGGAATTCTTATGAGTATTAAACAATAAAACCTATCATATAAATACTACAAAACAATGTACACTGTTTAGTCTTCTATATGTATTTATTAGAAGAATTAGAATTAGAAGAATTACTGGCTATATATATTACAAAAACTTGTCGGTTTTTCCCAGGATAAGCTACACAAAATGTCCCAGGAGATAACAACTTCCAAAGCATATTTAGAAAGTTAAACAGTTAAAGTAAATTTAAAACGTTCACATACATCATGAATCTTGGTTCATCTGTTATATATTTATTTTAAGAAAATCTGTATTAGAAGTAGTTCAACTGTAATATGTGAATTTTCAGTTACCTATTACTGATTAGCTCTTATTTATATCATCGTAAATAAATTGTGTTTCATCCATAAAAGGTATATACGGAGAATTTCTATCGCCTAATCTTATAGAAGAGATATACTTTCCGGGGTTGTTAGGAATAAAAATTAAAGCATTGTATCATTTTGTATACTTTCAAGTGTAAAACATTAATTCTTGTTATTTTCTTCATATATATTTGAGTGTGAACTTCATTTAATACTTCAACAATTCGATCACTCTCACGATGTTCACATTCAATACGTATTTGAGGAAGAGGACCAATATTTGTTTTTAACTTTTAAACATATTTCGAAATGTAGAATACTGAAGCGTCCGACAATTTGAATACTCCCTTTCATATTCTGTAACTGTTTCATTGTTCTCGTTAAAAAAAAAAAAACTGTACACCAATACGATATTGGGGTGTTTTATATTTGTGAATTTTCGAAACGTTGTACATACTGAACAAAAGTCGAAGATTTGTAATTCAGAAATACATTAAATCAATACATACAAAAAATTTTCGCTGATAGTTATGAGTTCATGTAACACTTAATATAGAAATTAAATAATACTAATCTCGAAAACGAATGAACTAAAATTCATATACACATATGGCCCTTCTGACTCAGAATGATTTACTAAACATGCTGGAATAGTTACTTGATTAATTCCTGAAACATTCTTTATTGACTGCAGTTTATATATTCATTCAAGTTGCTTTACTTTTACTGCTTTAGGTTATCATTTATACAGTAGAATTTCATCTATTTATAATCATTTAATAGTGCAATGTATTGTATGAATTATTTACATTATATATCTTAAAACTTGAATTGTTATTTAGATGATAAATCAAAAATTGTGCTTGCATTTGTCATTATTTAAGTATGCAATTTATCGGCTGCTAATGTAAATTATTTTACTTTGTAATTAGATGCTTTATTTTCTGTAAATTGTACCTGAACAGTTATGTATTTGTACTCTGAAAATACAAAAGTAGAGTAGGATGATCCATGGTGGGGGTTTGATGTAAGATTAATGTAAATAGGTGGAGCTCCTCCTCCCCCAGGTATGGTACAACGTCCCCCTATAGATCCATCTCAAGGACCCACTACAACTCCAGGTCCACAAATCTCTGGACCAAACGTAATTGGTCCTGCTGTTCCTCCTAGACCAGGTTGTCAGACACCACAACAACAACCTCCTCAACCAGGTGCTAAGACTAATAGAGTGACCAGTGTAGCAAAACCAGCTGGTTTAGACCCGTTACTTATCCTGCAAGAACGCGAAAACAGGTATTTATTAAATATGATAAAATAATTTCGAGTCTGCTTAAACTATTAAAATTAATAGAAGTCACAAAAATTATGTGTATCCGCATCTGTAACAAATTTACATTTAATATGTTAGTAGAAGTACAAGTAAATATTCATGAAGGAAATAGATTTATTTATGTATAATCATTCTTAAAAAAATTATGATACCATACTTATAATCTAATATATAATTATCAATGTGTTATTAATAGAGTGGCAGCGCGTATAGCGTTACGCATGGAACAATTAACTAATTTGCCCACTAATATGCCGGAAGATCTTCGTATCCATGCACAAATTGAGCTACGGATGCTTAGGGTACTGAATTTTCAAAGACAATTACGATCGGAGGTAATCATGAGGGACATTGTTAATATTATTGTATTACTATAAATATATATTTCAGTTACATTCATTATTGCTTTAGATTTTAGCATGTACTCGAAAGGATACTACTTTAGAAACTGCAGTAAATGTAAAGGCTTATAAACGTACTAAAAGGCAAGGTCTTAGAGAAGCCAGAGCTACTGAGAAACTCGAGAAACAACAAAAATTAGAAGCTGAACGTAAACGCAGACAGAAACATCAAGTAATTATATCTTTAATTTTTTATTGGAATTATTAATAAATGTAACAGTAATATGTAATTTTTATTAATTTGTTGAAAGGAATTTCTTAGTTCTGTACTTCAACATGGTAAAGATTTCAAAGAATTCCATCGAAATAATGTGGCAAAGTTGGCTAGACTTAACAAAGCTGTTCTCAATTATCATGCAAATGCTGAAAGAGAACAAAAGAAAGAACAAGAGCGTATTGAGAAAGAACGTATGAGACGTCTTATGGCGGAAGACGAAGAAGGTTACAGAAAACTAATAGATCAAAAGAAAGATAAGCGATTAGCATTCCTGTTGTCTCAAACAGATGAATATATCAGTAATCTCACTGAAATGGTAAAACAGCATAAGATTGAACAAAAAAGGAAGCAAGTGGAAGAACAAAAACGTAAAAAGGTATATATATATTTTTTACTTCTTTAAATTGTGATTAATTAGTTTAATAAATTTTATATACTACTTCAGCAAAAAAAGAAGAAATTACAAGATGGTGAGGGAGGTGAAGATGGAAATGCTAATGAAGATACTCATGTTGGAGTCATTGAGACAGCTACTGGTCGTACATTAACTGGTGAAGAAGCTCCACTCATGAGTCAGCTTTCAGCATTTTTAGAATCTCATCCAGGGTGGGAACCAATTGAAACAGAAAGTGAAGATGATGATGATGATGATGAGGAAGACAATGATGGCGAAGAAAAAGGAGATCATAAAGAAAAATCTGCAGGGGATTCTGAGGAAGAAAAGGTTAAAAAAACTATACATAAGGCCAAAGTGGAGGATGATGAATATAAAACAGAGGAACAGACATATTACAGTATTGCACACACTGTACATGAAGTTGTGACAGAGCAAGCATCTATTATGGTCAATGGGAAGTTGAAAGAGTATCAAATAAAGGTTCGATGCCCACATATTTTATATTTAATAATATTGTTGTGCTGCATATATTACATAACTTATTAATTTTAGGGTTTAGAATGGTTAGTTTCATTATTTAATAATAATCTTAACGGTATACTCGCTGATGAAATGGGTCTTGGTAAAACAATTCAAACGATAGCGTTAGTGACTTATCTTATGGAGAAGAAGAAAGTTAATGGACCATTTCTTATAATTGTACCATTGTCGTATGTATTATTTCAGTTTTAATATTTTTAAGTAAAAAATTATATCATAATAAGTTAATATTATGTTTTTAATCAATTCTTTCAGAACTTTATCAAACTGGGTTTTGGAATTTGAGAAATGGGCTCCCAGTGTTGTAGTGGTGTCATATAAAGGTTCACCGGCTGGTAGAAGGGCAATTCAGTCTCAAATGAGAGCCACTAAATTCAATGTTTTGCTTACTACATATGAATATGTTATTAAAGACAAAGGTGTCTTAGCTAAATTGCAATGGAAATACATGATTATTGATGAAGGTCACAGAATGAAAAACCATCACTGTAAATTGACTCAAGTACTAAATACACATTACCTGGCCCCTCATAGGCTTCTATTAACAGGAACACCATTGCAAAATAAATTACCTGAATTGTGGGCATTATTAAATTTCTTACTTCCCTCAATCTTTAAATCCTGCAGTACTTTTGAACAATGGTTCAATGCTCCATTTGCAACTACTGGTGAAAAAGTTGAACTAAATGAAGAAGAAACTATTCTTATTATTCGTCGATTACATAAAGTATTACGTCCTTTCTTATTAAGACGTTTGAAAAAAGAAGTTGAGTCACAGTTACCTGACAAAGTGGAATACATTATCAAATGCGACATGTCGGGATTGCAAAAGGTTCTCTATAAACATATGCAAAGTAAAGGGGTGTTGTTAACAGATGGTTCAGAAAAGGGTAAACAGGGTAAAGGAGGTGCCAAAGCTCTGATGAACACTATCGTACAATTAAGAAAGTTATGCAATCATCCATTTATGTTTCAAGCTATTGAAGAAAAATACTCTGAACATGTAGGCACACAAGGAACCGGTGTCATCACCGGACCTGATTTGTATCGTGCATCTGGCAAATTTGAACTGTTAGATCGTATTCTTCCAAAATTAAAAGCAACAAATCACAGAGTATTATTATTTTGTCAAATGACACAATTGATGACAATTATGGAAGATTATTTAAGTTGGAGAGGATTTATGTATTTACGATTAGATGGTACGACAAAAGCTGAGGATAGAGGAGACTTATTGAAAAAATTCAACGATCCTGGTTCTGAGTATTTCTTGTTCTTACTATCAACACGTGCTGGTGGTCTCGGATTAAATTTACAAGCTGCAGATACTGTTATAATTTTTGATTCCGATTGGAACCCGCACCAAGATTTACAGGCGCAAGATAGGGCTCACAGAATTGGTCAAAAGAATGAAGTACGCGTACTTAGATTGATGACGGTTAATTCAGTTGAAGAAAGAATATTGGCTGCGGCTAGATATAAATTAAACATGGATGAAAAGGTTATACAAGCAGGAATGTTCGATCAAAAATCTACTGGTTCTGAGCGACAACAGTTCTTGCAAAGCATCTTACACCAGGATGACGCTGAAGATGAAGAAGAAAATGAAGTACCAGACGATGAAACAGTTAACCAGATGATCGCACGAACAGAGGGTGAATTTGAGATATTTCAAAAATTAGATTTAGAACGAAGAAGAGAGGAAGCTAAGTTAGGCCCAAACAGAAAATCTCGATTATTAGAAGAAGCTGAATTGCCTGATTGGTTAGTGAAAGATGATGATGAGGTCGAAAGATGGACGTACGAAGAAGACGAAGACAGATTCCTTGGACGGGGATCGAGACAGCGAAAAGAAGTTGATTATACTGATAGTTTAACAGAAAAAGAATGGCTCAAAGCAATCGATGATGATGGCGCTGAGTATGAAGAAGAAGAGGAAGACGATAAGAAGAAGAAAAAAACACGGAAACGAAAGAAAAAAGGCGAAGAAGACGATGAGCCTATACCAAAAAAGCGAAGAGGAGCAGGATCATCAATTGATCCAAAAATGAAACGGGCTATGAAAAAATTACTTATGGTAGTTGTTAATTACACTGACAGCACAGATGGCAGGCTTCTTAGTGAACCATTTATGAAATTACCATCTAGAAGAGAATTACCAGATTAT
The DNA here is from genome assembly GCA_033822845.1 of Tetrapedia diversipes. Lineage (NCBI taxonomy): Eukaryota > Metazoa > Arthropoda > Insecta > Hymenoptera > Apidae > Tetrapedia > Tetrapedia diversipes. The sequence continues at coordinate 116,939 of JAOPTO010000956.1, read as the reverse complement.
TATGAAATTATTAAAAAGCCATTGACTATCAACAAATTACTTCAAAAAATTGAAGAAGGGAAGGTAAATATGTTATTTTTGGAAATAATATTTTTCTCTTAATAATTATCATATTCATTATTTTAATTTGTATTTTACATTTATTATTGTAGTATGCTGACTTTGATGATCTTGAAAAAGATTTTATGCAGCTCTGCAAAAATGCACAAATTTATAATGAGGAAGCTTCACTGATACATGAAGATTCCATCGTTCTACAATCTGTTTTCACGAATGCACGTCAACGTATCGAAGAGGAAGGCAATAATTCTGACATAGATGATAAAGGTATTTTTTACTATTGTAATCTTATGGAACAAAAAGAAAAAGTATTACAAGTGATTTCATGTCTGAAATTTTTATAAGGTGAAGGCGAAGAAGGGTCGGATGCAGATTCTAGTGTAAGAATGAAAATCAAGTTAAAAGGAAGAAAGGGAGAAGGTAGAGGAGGTCGAAGAAAAAGAGTCACTAAAAAATATATATCAGATGATGATGATGATGCCGATGATAACTAAAGATTGTATGTGAATTTTTAGAATAGATAAGATACCGTTTAACTTAGCTATTTCAAATTGAATTGGTATCCTTAAACGCAACTATTATTATTAAATTGCGGATTTTTATGTACATTCAAATTTATACAAACGCAATTAAAGTAATGAGATATAAGTAGAGATTGTTTCACCCTCTAAATATTATAACATGCACTTGGGATATTTCTATATTATGTACATTCTGTACCTTTTGCCACACTTCCATTTTACGTGAATGTATAAAAATCCGCAGTCTAGTTATTATATAGATAACTTGTATGAAATTTTATAAAAACATGATCAAATATTATAACTTGATTATAGTATAAAAATACTATTATTAGTCAAGTTATAAATTTCTGGAATCATCACTGCTAAAAATTGCATCTTCGTGTCTATGTTAAATTAAACTCTGTAGATTTGATATGAAATGACACGAATTAGGATAGATAATAGGTAATTTTTTTATTTGAAACAAATTTACATGCAACTTGTACAATGTACAGTAAGATTTAGCATTAAATAGTATTACTACATAATTTTATTTCCTTTCTTGTCAAATTTTATATTCATAAATGAAATTAATATAAATGTTACGTAACATTTAAAAATGCATCAAGGAATAATAAATAAAATCTGAATAAAATTTTAAGTATTCTATCCTTGATGACATCGACATGTAAAAATGGTTTATTTAATATCATTAGGTACTCAACATCAGTGTCAAGTTTGCCATTGACTGACATTTTATGAGCAAATATATAGACATGTAATTCAAAGAATGTTGCTATTGAAAGTTTATTTTTTAATGTACCTCGAAATAGATTAAGAATACAAAAATTATTTTATTTTTCGGGATTGAAACAAACGTTAATACTTTCAATATTTGCATATAATGAAAGCAAATGTCATAAAGAACATCTTGCTTCTTAAACTACAATATTTCATTGTTAAATGACAAAATATTATGGTATTACGTATTGTGACGACAATTTATTTCATTTACATTACATTATGACTTGATCTTATATATACAAATGTAAGTAAATAAATGTTGAAAAATTCTAAAAAAAGACTCACTTGTATTCATTTATTATCACGATTTTATATTATTAAATAATCACATTTAATATTTCACTATGGCTTATGCATTTAGCGCGTGATACAAACAATTTTATTTTCATATGTTTTTAAAAACAAAATATCCTTTTAATACTTTCAATGGAGTTGATATGCATTGTGTTGTATAGTCGAAAACGTTTTTTATGTTTATACGTTACTTAATTATTTAATTTGCTATATAAACATACATTAGATAATCGATTTAATTGTTTTAAATAATAGAATCCTAATCTGGTCATTTTGAATGTTACTGCTTTTTTTCTTTAAAATCCTCAAAGCATATCTAATATTTCTGTAAATGATAAATACTTAATTATAAACATAGAAACGAAAGAACATGGAAGATAGAAAAAAACTATAAAGTATTACTAAATAAAATAGTATTTAACAGCAATATTTATTAAAAAAAGAACACAAAGTCAGAAAAATCATATAATCAACACATATTACACAGCCAAACATCCGCTAGCAAATTCTAGGTAATATTTAAGTCTAATGTTCAATAAATTTTCGATCCTTTTAATTCGTTGTATGTGATAGCTATCTATTCTGGAATTAGTTCTTATCGTTGTAATATAAACAAATATATGTCTACTCTGCCATAGTAAAAACATAAAATATAATATTGTCGTATTGACTATTCATAATTTGAGGCTTAAGATCATATTTGAACAACTAGTGAAGGAAACAGAATTTTAGAAAATTCCGTATGTTTTCCTCCCATTGAGTACGAATGAGATATAAATATTTATTATAAAATATTGAGACCTAAGTACCTTTACGGACACCATAGAAATTGTGTCAGGCTTGCAAAATATCAGGTAGGCTCGGGCAGATATCCGAAACATGATTTCTTGGTCTGTTCTTTTCGGACTTCCGAAAGTACCGGACTAATTTGAACAAAGAAAAAATTTTGACCTTAACGATAAGTAGGTACTTGAATAACTGTAAGTTATTAATTGACTATAAATCCATAAAACAATGCAACAATCTTGATTCTGTTCGCTTGCTTATTTTTTCTTCGCGCAAATCGATTCGGAAATATTGGAATGTAAAAGTATTTGAAAAGTATTTGAAAATATGGGAAATGTTATAATTATACAAAATTATTAGATTGCCCGAGAATTCATATGGATTAAGTTCCCGCCCAATGTTTTTTTTTCTAGATTTCCAATTTATTCCTAATGAGATAAAAAAACATTTAATTTCAACAATTTCTAATACAAAACCATTTAACAGTAAATAAATAAAAAAGTAAATCAACGAATCTCACATTACAATAATATATTAGAAGTAATATTCTTTATGTTTTGCTATTAAATTTAACCCTATTTTATTTAATATTAATAAATATAAAAAATTCAAAGTTTATTATAAAAGCATTTATTATGTACATTATTTAATTCTGCCAAAGTCTTAAAACTTTATCTTTTCCACCAGATGCGACACGTAACCCATCTGGAGACCAATCCACTGCATAAATTTCATCCGCATGACCAGGCAAATCCTGACAAAGTTTTTTCGTTTTTAAACTCCATACTAAAACAACAGTGTGAAACAATTTTATCCAACTGAATTTATATTTAAGCTTTATTTTTGCAGCAATATTTTTTTCACTGAAAAGCATTAATCTATTGAGTTAGCCAAAAAGTAACATTGAAATCTTCAAAACAAGGTTAATTCCAGAAAATTGAATCTAAACATAGCAATTCGTTTTTAAATCATGCTTTGAAATATTAATAATTATTTTGTTAGGTATTAGTACCTACTATTGAAAAATAAAATGACACCATCTGCTACAGCAATTCAACATCAGTTAATTCAATATTTATTTTTAAAGATCCAGATAACCTTTCATATTTATTTATAATTCAAACTATTTATGTTTTAGTGCAAAACATATTAACATGTATGTAGCAGATTTCATTATTTTCATCAATCATTATATAATTTTTGTTACCTTTTAAAGTAGAGTCTGCACTACCACTAACAAGTAAACGAGAATCTGCACTCCATGAAATCGAGTACACAGCTTGCACATGACCTCTTAAAGAAACTATATATTTTCCTGTATTTGATTCCCATAATTTTATAGACTTATCAAATGAAGCAGATGCAATTATACGACCATCAGGTGAGAATTTCACATCATTAATTAGTTGTTGGTGACCTGTCATTCTTGCTAAAATGCAAAATAGAAAAATTAATATTTTTATCTTATGATAATTATTACAATAATAAATTAATGCTTGCAATAATAAAATACCAATGAATTTTTTTCCCTTTTCTGGCTTCCAGAGAAATAACGTAAAATCATCAGAACCAGAGACAAGTATTTCTTCACCTACAGATTCATAACATTTCTTTGCATATTCTACAGGACTTTCAGTTTTTTCTTGTTTTTCTCCAAGATAAAAAGGACCAGACCTAAGTACATAATCTACATTTAGTGCTAACGCGTTCACCCAATGACCATGACCTTCTAAAGTCCTACACAGAATTCCCTAAAGGTATTCAATCAACTTTAATGTGATACATAACAACTTTACAATGTGGCTCAAGATATTTTTATAAGACTTACATCTTCAGCTCTCCATACTTTAATAGTTCTATCTTGTGAAGCAGAATAAATAAGACCCCTTCCTCCCCACTTAACACAAGTTACACTTTTTGTATGACCAGAAAGAATACGTATAGTTTGTGAACGTACTGTGTCCCATATTCTTAAATCACAATCCTTAGAAGCACTAATCAAATACTGACATTCTGGATTTTTGTGAAATGGTTCCCAACATAAAGAAGTTATCCACATTTTGTGTCCTAGCATTGTTCTTCCTAAAAATTCATTACAATTAAATGCAATTTGAATTCAGTGGTATATTTTTAATAGAAGTAGATCTTTAATAGCTTCACCTATCTGTTTTCCTGTTTTTGGATTCCATAATAAAATTGTACCATTTTTACATGCAGATGCAAGTTTAGTACCACATGGAGACCATGATATACATAGTACCCAATGTTTATGACCCTGACATGTATAATATGGAGTCTGTGTATATATATCCCAAAATCTAACTGTTGTATCTCCAGAACCACTTGCTAAACATGTTCCATCTGGTGAAAAAGAAACTGATATTACAGCCTCCTTGTGACCTAAATACAATAAATGTTTTCATTTTGTACAATGTATTAATATTAGTATTATGTAGTTATATCATGGTATATAACATACCTTCCAATGATCCAGTACAACGAGTAACTGCTTTAACTTTAAAAACTGCTTGTGGTTGATATGTAATTTCAACTACATCTTCACTAATACTAAAATTTTCTTTGATATTATTTTCCAATTTATCAGTAATTTCAACATCGTTTACATAAAAAGCAAAAGGTATTGGCTCTTCATTTTGCAGAAGTGCATTACAAATTACTTGTAACTTTTCAGCTGTAATATTTACAGGTAAATCCAGTAAACCTCCTGGTAATATTTCACCCTTATCTGATTTAAATCGCGATAAAACTCGTTTCATTTCTGTTGTTTCTGTTAAACAAGCTTCATTGCTTTGCTTATTTTCTTTCTCATGTTCAAATTTTCGTTCATTCATCTTTAAAAATTAAATGTAATTATTAAGTATGTTCTAAAAAGGCTTAAAAATATTTACAAATTAAATTTTCTTTGATAACTATTTTTCAACATTATTTTTTTAATCATTATTCAACGATATTTATTATTACATATTATTGTTATTATTATTAATCATCGGTATGTAATAACACCAGTTATCCACGTGGTTAAGATATAACCTTTATCATTTAAATTAGTAAAACTACTTTTTCACTATTATCATTTGCAAAACTTTAAGAGATATTACACAATATTAATATAAACGTGTAGTGGTAATTCTATCCCAATCAGGGTACAAAAGAGATCTTAGAATTAATATCTTTTTAATCAAGAATTTAAAGACTCGTAGGCCGTGGCCGTTCTTATCATTTTAGTGTCATTCTCAACATTATCGACTCAGTTTAAAGTTAAACTTCAACTACGCAAACAAATTTTTATATACATAATCTGATAGAAAATCAACCGTATAATAATTGTTATTTAAAAAACAGTTATTAAGTTCAAAGATACAGAATTAATAATAATGTTTTGAATCAAATCATTATTTATACATATATGTATATGTATGTGTGATGTCTGACAGATGAATCGTGCGTTTCTTACAAAATTTGTTTAATAGGGTTGTATTTCTCAAATAATTTCTACCCGTGGATCTATAGAATATGTTGACTATAGTGATAAAATGGCGCATTAGTACACTGATTATTAAGATTGTATTCAAACAGAGTGTAGGAATATCTTTTAATTCAATAAACAAATAATCAATCTATATTATTTGGTTTTCTAATTCATATGCCATGAATTCATTTAATTCAAGAATTGAATCTGTTCAAAACATTTGTAAGCTTTTCGATGAAGATACCAATTGTACTGCAGTTGATAAGACTACCGGAGAATTTTGCGGTGAAACTGAAACTTTAAAAATTATTGACGAGTTTCAAAAATTGTATGAAACTCGGATTGAAAATGTCGATCGAGAGCTCGAATGTGAATTTGATCAAATTTGTGTAAGTTCTACTATAGCTAATAATTAATATTATTTACTTTTATTTTTATACAACATTATAATTTATTTTCATTTTTATTTTACTATTAATTCAATTTTACTTTTATATAATAGTATTATATATTACCAAAAAAGTTAAAAGTATTAAAATAAAATAGAATACAAAACAATATGTTTTTAGAAATTAATTTAATTTAATTAATTGTAAATAAAGTTCATTAGTATTTTCAGAATATTGTTTTGATAGTAATGATTTTTAAAAGTAATTTATTTATGAAAATATATCAATTATCAGTGTAAAATCTAATCCTTATTACCATAACTCTTATCAACAATTAATATATTTATTTCTAGATGAAACTAGAAATTTCAAAGGAATGGATAAAAAATTTAAGAGAACAAAATGTTATGTTAGTACAAGTAGTAGAGGACTTAGAACAAGCTGCTTGTAACAGAGTTAAATTATTAGAAGAAAAATTAAAACATTCATCGATGTTAGTTTCTGGAAATGTGACAAAGACAATGCATACAGATAAGGTATCATTATTTAATTTTAAAAAAGAAGGGATATTAAACTAAAAGAAATTAAGTTTAATGGAAAAAATTATTATTATAGGCTATAAATATACTTTCAAATCGTGTAAGTGATTTAGAAAAAGATGAAGAATACATGCGACAAAAAATAGAATTTCTTCAAAGTGATATCAGAGGATTATTAGAATTAATACGACGTGCAGCACAGGAAAATCATTGGAATTTAGATGACATAAAATTTTTTGAAATTCAACCAAGTGATATACCTGTACCTAATAAGTAAGTTTTTTAAATTAAATAATTATAAAAAGTAATAAATTGTAATTGAGAATATATAGATATTTATTTATATAAATTTGTTAAACATTTATCAGAAGTAATTATATAATAATAAATTTATATATTACAATAAAATGTTAATTTTTTTATCAAAATCAAATAATATAATTTCTTTTATACTTTTGCAGTTGTACCTGTGACCAGGTAAATATAAATATAGATGCTGATAAGAAATTCAGACTTAAAATACAATTTAATAATGAGTTCACGAACAAATTAAATTATCCATTAGATGGAAGTATTTGCATGATACATCCTTCTTATTCAACCACTCTTTAATTAAGCTTGTTTACATTTTACTATATATATATATATATGAATGTATATGTATAATTGTTATATATTATTTCTTTTATATTTTAATTTCCTACACTCTTTTTGATAAATTCTTTGTCAAATATACTATATAACTTTTATGCAAAATAAATGGTGGGTATGTAATGTAATCATATATAAATTGTTGTTTTTCTTATACTAAGAACTTCGATAACATTCGTTAAAAATGATAATTAACTTTGCAATTTTAAAATTAGGAAGACTTAAGTCATGAAAAGGTGCAGACTTTAAACTTGCAAATCAAACATCTTCAAGAAAATGAAAAAAGAATGATTACGTAAGTGAGAAAAACAGATTTAAGTAATAGATATTTTAATATTTATGTATTAATACCATATTTGTGCTAATGATAATCTTTCTATTTTTTCTAGTTATCAAAAAGAATTAGAAGACAAACTGACTGATTTAAACACAAAATTAGAAACAAAAGAGGATGCCATTAAAAAATATGTTTGTCAATGTCAAAACTTCAGTGATAATCTTAAAAAACGTGCTAAGTTCACAGATCAAATTGCATGCAGTTCATTTGTAATAAATGATCAAGAAGCTTTTGATGTAAGTTAATAATTATTTAATTCTTATGCACTGTTGAAATAATTACTATAATATTACTAATTGAGTTATATTAACTCACATTGAAAAGATATACTGTTTAAATAAATTTAATCCCATTTCATAATGAATTAAATAGAATAATCTAAAAATAATATAGAGAGGATTAGATAGATTTTATTCATAAACATATTACAAGAAAAATAAAATTATTTTTAAATTATTTTTATTATGAAATCAAAAGTACATATAAATTACTCATAAATTAGTTCGTATATTTTTAACCTGTTCCTTTTTTTTGAAAACTGTAGTCAGATGTTAACAGTGTATAATGGTTAAATAAATTAATATTTATGATTAAAATTAAAAAAGAAATGTGCATATATCTATATATACATGTATATCTACATATGCATATATACACACACATATTTAAGTTTATAAGAAAATGAAGTAATAAATAATAATGCAATCGTGTTGAAATACTTTTAAATATTTTCTAAATTGATATGATGATAAATTATCTTTAACATTTTTATTACTGTTTAGATTATACTAGTGACAAATTTTATGGAAGATTTGTTACTTGAAAAAAATCTAAAAACAAAAAATTTGCAGGAACATTTGCAGAATGTGGAATCTAATCTGACAATAGCGCTTCGCGATAATAATAAAAATATAAGTAATTTAAAAATGCAATTGAATGAAAAGTGCAAGACAATTCACAAAATAAAACAACAAATGGCTAATCTACAGAAAGTTTGTGCTTTGTTTGCATGTATGTTTTACTTTTGCATAGTGATTTAGTTATAATTCTGTTCATATCAACTGTTAGGAGTCAGTAAAGAAGCAACATGCTTTAACAGCTGAGGTAATGGAAAAAAATGAAATGGTAATGTCTTTGCAAAAGCAAATAACTTTGTTGCAACAACAATGCCATTATGCAAACATGCAAATACATTTTAAAGAGGACATCATTAAAGAAATGCGAAAAGAACTAAAACAAGTAGTAGCTAAGGTATAAATAGTTATTTTTGCATTTGTACATAAATAACAATAGTATTTTTTATTTTCAGTGTCTGTATTCTAGCTTCTTTCCTTGTATTTGTAATCATTATAATAAAGCTGCTATTGACCAACAAGAGATGGAATTTTTTCGTAAATTATATGAGAAAAGTGTAACTCCAGAAATAATGTACACATTTGTAAAACATAAAAATATTTCATTTTTACAGACCTACATTGAAAATATATATTGTAATAAATTATTAGAAAATGTATTTACAATAAAAACAGAAGAGAATAAGTTGATAAGTAAAACAAATTATCGGCAAAGTACTGAGCACAATAAAATTGATACACATAAAAAGTTAGACAATATTGATAGAGAGATCTTGAAATACAGTAAAAAATTAACACCTTTTAATTAAAAACAATACAGTTTTTGAATATCAAAGATACGTCTTAGAGAAGTCTGAAAACTAATAAATACTTATCATTTCATATAATAATTGGAGCATTGAATTTATATATTAATGTTTTGTTTATAAGTTATTAATAATATATTTCAACATGATTGCTTTTTATTTTATATAAAAATAGATAAATATGTGACCTATTTTAGTTCATTATACTATTATCTTTTTCTTACTCACATTTCCAATTTCAGGAAACTCGTGCTGTACAAAGTATTTGTGTTGATGTAAAAACATATCATGATGTAAGTAAAAATAAATGTACATATATATGTATGTATATATTTTTTGCATTTTTTATATACTTCAAAGAATAATAAGATGCATGATATGAAAACTCATTTTTTAAAAATCTGCTATTATACTTATAAGGTTCTAAACAATTAGTAAATATACCTTCTTTTTAGAATACTAAAAAATCAGAGAATCCTATATATCAACAGGTAGTACATATATAAACACTGTTGAAATTTCAATGTTTGAAAATTGGTATATTAATGTTAAATAAATGTACTTTTCTTCTTAAATAGATTTTTACTTTCAGAATCAAATTGTATCATATTTGAGTAAAGTCAAATCATTGATGGAACAAGAAAAAGAAGATCTTAATAAACTAAAAGTAGAATTGGAAAAAACTATAAAAAAGTTATGCTGTGAAAAAAATGTTGGTAACTTTAGTATATTATATATTTTAGTTAAAAATTTAGTTACATTTATTTTAATGAAATATACGTACAATTTGTGTATGTTGAATAGAATAATGTATATTTCTCTGATTAAACAATTCAAAGAGAAAAGCTTATACTTATTTTTTTTTTATATTTCATCAATAATAAATTAAAAAGTATATTTAACTTTACCGATAAAAATATATATTTAATGTTGCTTCTAGTTAAAGATCTTATTGATAAAAATTTTTCAGTTGTCTCTAGTATCGAAAAGAAATCGCAAGAAGAATAATTGAATTTAATAAGGAATTCTAATATTTATAGACACACAGAGTTTAATCAGTCCTAATAACGTGCACATACAATATATTCTTTCAATTGTAACAAAATATAGAAAAATAAAAATTTCAAATCATTAGCATGAATATTCATATAACTGAAAGATGTTTATTGATGTTGACATTGTTTAAAATTATTATGTTGGCAATAAATCAATTGTTTTATTCTTCATTATTTATAATTATGATTTTGAAGTACTTTTAAGTATATTATTTCTAAGAAGTAATATTTAGTTTTTTCAACTGAATAGGAACATGATACAACAAACAACGAATGTAATGTGGATAATGTTAAATCTAAATTAGCTAAAAATATTGAATACATAAACAACATATACTTAAAAAAAGAGGAATCAATTGGGATGATTAATTCTTTAGTATGTATAGTTTTCTAATTGTTTATTTTGCAAAGAAGCAATTACAAAAATATTTAAATATTCATTACATTTTCTGTTGCATTAGCTTGAAATGGAAAACAATTCTGTTAATATAGATAGTTTAAATTTGCCAGTAAGTATTCTATGCAGTAATATTTAAAGTTATAAGATAACATAACTAACATTTTGATAAACACGTAAATAATTAAATAAATAGAAACTGATTATATATTTTAGTTGTGTACAGATGTTAATCAACAATTCAAGTTAATGGATATATTTAGAACATGTGCTGTTGAAGTACAAGCTACTATGGATGACATCAAAGATGAAATGAATATAATTGTTTCATCTTTTAAATGTAGACATCAAAAGGTAAAATATGCAATGTCACTATATTATAATTAAATATGATTAGCATGTTTAATTCGTATATAAATAATAACTTTCATTTTTTGCAGTATATTGATTTAAATAAAGAAGTCTTGAACATGCAAAATCAATTAACAAAAAGTCGAGAAAAAATAGCAAAAGCAATTAATAGATTACAATTACGAGTAAGACATTAATTATTTAATATCATCATTTTACAGTTAATGAAAACGTTCTACTCGTTACAGGAACAAGAAAGAATAAGACATAATGACAGGATTACTTCAGGAAAAAACAAATTGAAAGACATAAAAAATGAAATAAATCTTGCTGAGTCTCGAGTATCAGAGTGCATTACTGATCTGCAAACCAATGTACAATACAAATTTAATTTTTTTTATCAATAAATCAACTTTTCTTTTTCAGTAATTAAAGTAGTAATAGTATTACAAATTTATAATTATTTTAGGAAAATATGTCTCACTATACAGAGTTATGTACTTGTAATGACCTTCTTTATTCAATAATTGAAGAAATAGAACAAATGTCATCTAGTCTGCAAATATTTCAAGTACAAGTAAAGTTTTGAAATTTTTTACCAAATAAAAGACATTGATACGTAAATATCAAATAACTAATATTTCAATTATTTAAGGGATGTTGTATAATAGAGGATCTTAAAAAGTTGAAAAACCAATTTTGTGAAGTAGATTTGTCTATGAAAAAATTACAAGAGAAAACGGATGAGGCAGTTAGTATATTTATTACTTAAAGTACAACAAATTATTTGTTTATTTCAGTTTTATTGAATTTATTATTTAATTTGAGTTTTATTATTTGTAGTTGTCAGAGCATGATACAGTAGAAATAACACTTTTACAAAAAGAACACAAATTACAAAAACTGGAAGGGAAAGTTGATATAATTCAATCAAAAATACAAAATATATTGGAATCATTCTTTTCTTCAAACGAACAGGTACAGATCCGTTATTTCTTAAGTTAAAACAATATTTTATGTAACTTTATTTTAATTGTAAAACAGGTGTCTAATTGTGATATGATGGAGGTTCAATTATATACTCAGGTAATATTTCACATCATTTAAGCAGTCTATATTATTAACACTCATTTCACCAATAATGATTGTAAATAGAAACGTTATTTTATTGTAGACTATAAACGAAATAATGCAAATTAAACATGATGTCTGTAAATTAAGAGAAGAACATGATGAGTTGAGGCATAAACTATCACAAGTGAGGAATTTATCAATTATTTTAATTATGTGTACATAAAGTAACAAATTTATTTATAATGAATATTTTATAGAAATCACATTATGTTGAATGTGATAAAGAAACGTGTTTGTGGAAATGCAGATTAACTGATTTACAAAATGAAGTTAAAATATTACAACATGAGGTATATAATTTATTTTTATTTTCTAATACAGTACTATTTTATAGTTTTAACAATAATTGTTTACTGATTGTAAATATAAATTTTACTACTATTGTTACTACTGTAATTCAAAAATAGTTATTCTTTATTACATTTATTATAATGTTATAATATTTTATAGCTAAAGTGCAATGAAGAGGCAAATCATTTTTTAAGAAATAATATTCAGTCTATGGAAGAAGAACTTCATGTAGCACAAGCAAAAGAAGATAGTTATAGAAGGTCTCATTCCAGAGATAATATGGAATTGAAAAAGAAAGTCATAGAATTAGAAAGTAGTGTAAGTACAAATCACTAAATATGCAGTATACAGGTTGTTTTATCTAAATATTTTTAAATATTTTATGTATAATTCGGATGTAAGAAGTATACAAAGAATGAACATATTACAAAAGATATCTTTATTCTCAGGTTACTTTTCCAAAATCTTCTAACTTACTGATATTTTTTATATACATATCTTGTTTGCTGCAACAATTATCAAAGTCTACATTTTTAAGTTTTAATATAGAAAAACTGATAAATATGATTTCATGACATTAAATGACTATATTTTGATACTTTCATTTCAGTTCAATATCATCATACAGATTTGGTATCCTAATATGATTCTTACAAAATTATAATGATTTAAAGGAATTAAATTCATTTTCAGGAAAATTATAAATTTTAAATTTCGTTATTTTTGCAGTAAATGATTAATGTATTCTTTCATTAACACTTCGCAGCTAACATTAAAATGTGTTTCAAGATACATATGTAATAATTAATAATGTAATTTTAAAACGTTTCGACGAAAGTCAGAAAAAATTGTTTACCAGAAACTATTATATTCGAATAGACGCAACAAGAAACATACATTTATATTCTCTTACATACAAAAAGACATAGACGACTTTGGAAACCATAAAAAACAGAATCGATCTTTTTTTTACGTAGTTATAAATCGTAAAATTTATAATTCAGAGACTGAAACTCCACTGAACTTAAGCGAGCATGGAATTAATGTATACATATACAACCCAACCTATTGTTTTCTTGCATGTTCCAATCCGATTTTGATTTTATCTTAGTTTCAATATTTTTGTAATTATAATTTTGGTTTTAGTTACTTTATGTAAAAATAAAACTATATATAAAAAATATCTCACAATTCGAGGTGTAATCTAGTGTATCTCATAAATAGATGTGTTTCTTGTAACATATTTATCTGTTGACATCATTCAAATTATACATAAAATATTTTTTCTATTATTACAACTAAAGAAATGTTTAAGTGGTCTGTTTTAGAAAAATACCCTGTGTATTTCGTACTGTTGAATTATCAATTATTTGAATTCTACATAGATTTAAATTTTAGCTTAAATTTCAAAAAGAAATTGAACATACTCTTAGACGACAATTAAATAATACAGAAATAGAATTGAAGAAATCGAAAGAATTATTAAATTCTTCTGTAAGTTCATTTTTTTAAACATTTTACTATATTATTAATAACAACATAATCTGAATTTATAATAAATACTTTCCTGTATTTTATATAAAGCACAATGAATATAATTTGGAAGAATCATTACTACGCTGTGGATGTTACCAATTTAGACATGATACAATGGTAAATATTGCTAACTGCTTATACAAAATAAATATAATTGTTAAGTTGAAAATAATGAATTTGTTTATATTAATAGACTGCACCTCAACTATTCAAGACGTTACAAAATACAATAAGGTCCACAAAAACTGGCCTTGAGGAACTTAAAGCCGAATTTAAAAAATTGGTTTTGTATAAATTTCTTTATAGTAATTTTACATTTGAAATAGATGCATAAATATATAAAACTATAATAAAACTTACAAATAATAACATGTATCAAAGTTTTCAATATTGTTATTTTAAACTAATTTTTTTTTACAGATCTGTGAAGATTCATCTAATCTCTGTTCTTCTGCGAAGTCATTAATGAATTTACTGGAAAAATTACAAAAATATGAAAGTGAATTAGATAATTGTTCACAAGAAATTGAGAAACTCAAAAATGCATTGTATTCTAAAGACAAACTTGTAAATATTATTTGTTTTTTATCCTCTTAGATAAATTTTAGGTCTAAATACAGTATTTTAAAGAATATTTAACTATATATGTTTATAGATAGAAAACATGGATGAAATTATTAAAATTCAAAAAGATTCGATTGTAATGACACAAGTTGAATTAAAAGAACTTCATCAAAAATTT
Organism: Tetrapedia diversipes; assembly: GCA_033822845.1. Lineage (NCBI taxonomy): Eukaryota > Metazoa > Arthropoda > Insecta > Hymenoptera > Apidae > Tetrapedia > Tetrapedia diversipes. Next base: position 101,920 of record JAOPTO010000956.1, on the reverse strand, counting down.
CAAGAAAAGGTATGTTAAAAACAATTTCTTTTATTTTAAGCAACAATTTTACAATGTTTAATAACAGTAATTCATTATATAAAATATTTCAAAATTATGAGAAAAGCTGTAACATGCAAATACTTAAAAATAAAGAAAAGATTCTTTTTTTTTGTTTTGTTTTGTTTACATACAGTTTAAGATAAAAAGAATGTGGAAATTAAGTACACAGAACTACAGAAAAAAATATTTTTTAGGCATATGTTTTGAAATAGAGGAAGTAACTAAGAACTCAAAATTTATTTTGTTCACTTATAGGTTTCATTTATGACAACAATGTATTTGTTTCTCCTAGAACTTTCCTCATAATTTTAATGTTATTTTAATTTTATTAATACTTTAAAATTAGTATTTATTAGTAATAAAACTATACAGACATGGTTTAATTTTTAAACTGCATAACCATTTAAGTTCCTTTATTACTATATGTAATAACTTATAACATATTATGCTTTAAATTATTTTATACGTTGTATACAATAGAAAATCAATATTATACATTATTTATACGAATTCTTTTATTGAAAATGTGGTAATTAATTAAAGATTTGATTTTATCAAGATTTATGTTCAAAGGTATGTAAATTAAAGATATTAAAATTTTAATACAGTATATAATATAAACATTTTTAGATTGATAATCAAGATCAAATAATTTCTCAGTATGAAAAGGAGAAGAAAGAACTATTAAGACAGGTTTGTATTACTTTTGTAATATTGTTGAACATTATTTCACAAATATTAATGTTTACGTACTTTATTTCACTTTAAAATAAAATTATTTAATTCCTTTTAATTTTATTTTATATGAAATTATGTTTTTTCCTAATGTATATATAAATTATATAAAAATTTCTTCCTACTAATTAATCAAAAGATATCTCGTTTTCAGAATGAGTTACAAATTCAAACAATTGGTCACTTACAAACTGCAGTAGTAGAAGCTAAAAAATGTATAGATCAAATGGGACATAGAACTGTGAGTGATATGAATGACCAATGGTCTACAAGTTCATCTCCAGTGTACAACCAGAGCATTGTGCATGATGTTTAAATGTAAACTTACAGTAGTTAAGTGTATGAAAGTAACATTCAGTTTATTTGTATAAAACAAGTATTTGATGCATTTTTGTTAAAAAGTAACAATTTGCAATATATTATTAATATTTTGAATGCATTATAAGTAACTAAAATAACAAATCGAATCTTTTATAAGATTTTATTATATTTTTTTAATGCAATATCTTTTTCTTAATTTATTGAATCAAATAATTATTTGTTATTTAAAGTATTTCAATTTCTATAAATTCCAAAGCCTAGATTATGTGATGTATAAAATGTTATGTATAATATATTTATAAATAATTGAGAGTCTACTTTTGTAAATATTGTTGATTGTTAAAAATCTTATATATATAAAATTCTATTTTAATATTTCAAAATAAATAAATTTATATTTCTCTATAGAAGGAATTATAGTAATTAATAATAATTATAATTTAGTGATAAAATTAATTAATATTTATATGTTGCAATAAATGGTTGAATAAATAACATGCATGTATTTTGTTCTACATTTTGATCGTAGTAATAATTTTAAACTAACATTAAACTGATATTTAATTTCAAATGAAATTTATAGAAATTGTTTAATTTAGTAATGAAATGTGGTGTGTAAAAGCAGCGTTTGTGTTTAGTAGTGCTCTTAATGTGAAATTATTCCCCATTTTGAAGCATTATTTGTAGGAACGCAATCGAATAGCCTATAATTTACAACTTAATGAAAAATCCGAAGCTATACGTTTGTTGACAATATATGTCGAAGAAACTCAAAGTCAGTATAATGAATGTTTTGCAGAGGTATAGTAGATATTCTTTTTTATTACAATTAATTTTATAAATATTCTGAAGATATGAATTATTACTCACAAAATTAATTGTTATTAATAATATTTTCTTTTTATGTAGGCTGCTAAACAAGATAATTTATTAGAACTACAACGGTGTGCAATTCGTGATCTACAACAAAAAATTACTTGTATGAAATATAACAATTGTTTTGTTATTATTCTCATTCATACAACATATTATTCAATTTTTAAAACAATACAGGTAGAGAAATCTAAAATGGTGTCATAAACAATAATACAAAATTGTTTTGTGTATGTGCTCTAACAATAAAAAAAAAATATATTTCTTGTTATTGGAGTTTTATTGTATTTTGATATTTAGTTGTAAATATTAAAATTAGTATTCATGATAAATATTAATATTATATAATTGTACTAATAACTAAAAATTTTGTTAGGAACAACTGGGAACTCATGTAAATGATATTCAAGCTCTAAAAAATAAGGTATAATTAAGTATTATAAAAGGCTTCTTTTAAACTATGTTTCACAGAAGATGTTAATTTTATTTCAGATGGATGCTTTGATACAATCAAAATGCTATTTAGAAAATAAATATTTAAATGCAAAAGCATTATGGCAAGAAGCAGAAGGAAAATTACAAGAATTAAGGTAATATATTAGTATAAAATTTTATGAATATAAGGATATAACCGCGTTATAAAAAATGTTTAATTATTAATTTGTTTAGAAAAGAAATATTGAAGACTGAGCACAAAATAAAGATTTATGAAGATAAAGAATGTCAGTGTAAAATAGAAGTTAAGGATAAAAACTGTACTACAGAAGATGTATGCAATTGTGACAGTTTCATTCATAATAACAAAGAACAATATAAAAACTTATATAAACACGATTTACAGTCTGAGATAGAAATATTAATTAGAGAAAATGAAGATATAAAAAAGCAACTCCAAAAATATAAATTGGATTTTGATATAATTGATAAGGAACTCAAGATAGAAAAAGAGAATGACACGTGTATTCAGAAAATCTCATTTGAATTACAAAAATTGAGAGATATAGAATGTTGTTTACAATATGAAAATGAACAACTTAAATCTGATTTAAAAATGCAGACAGAAAAAACAGAAAGCCTATTGGAGAAGCTACAGTCCAACCAAGAAAATGCTGCAAAATTTGAGATATTAATGAAAAAATTAGAGGATAAACAAATACAAGTATACTTAACAATAATTTTAATTAAAAATTGTAATTAAATAATAAAAATAGTAATTGTTTTATTTTATTCAGATTAATGATTTAAATAATCAAATTACAAATAATGAAATTGTTATGAAAAAGCAAGCAGAGATTATTGAGGAATTCGAAAAGAAGTTAAACACAAAAAATCAACAAATAAAAGAATATTTATCTGAATTAAATGAAACAGAAGAAGAAATATCAACTTTACATGATAGAATAAAGTCTTTGAAAACCATGTTAAAAGAAAAATCAGATGACATGGCGAAGTTACAAGCAGATTATGAAGTGATGAAGGTGTGTGTATATGTTTTAGTATTTGATCATTTTATGAAATTTTTTATGCAATCAATTATTTTATCATATGCATATAAAATTTTTAAATTGTTTTATTACAGAATGATAATTCTATATTGAAAATGGAGAATAGTAGTTTTGAAGATAAAACAAAAGAAGATGTTTGTCAATTGCAAATAATGGTATAAATTTTAAATTCATAAAGCCTGGGGGCTGCATGTGATTCAGTAGAAATAGTTATAGAATGAAAATAAACCATTCTTTTTTCAAGTGTATTGTAATATAATTATAATTATTTATCAACAATTAGAACTAATCCAGCAAGTTATTTCAATTAGTGTAATTTTGTAAAACATTTTTGTAAAATAGCTGTTAGTATTAGTGCAGTCCCTAAGGGCTCATCCAACAGTCAAGTTTGAGACCACAGTTTTAATAAATTTTAATATCAATTCTAAGATTATGGAGTGTTTTGAAATAGTATTAATATTATTTTTATTTCAGTTGAAAGAACTTCAGATGCAATTATGTTTTACTGAAGATAATTATTGTAGAGTTACGGAAGATTTCAAAAGAACACAAGAAAAATTAATTAAAATGACAAAACGAGAAGCTGATTTGCAAGAATGTTTAACAAACATAGTATCTATTATTTTTTAATATTTTATTCAGCTAAAAATTCGATTACTGTTTTAATTAAATATTTTAGGAAAAGGATTATTGCTTAAAATTATCAAGTATGGAGAAAGAAAAAACAAAGCTTGTTGACTGCTTAGAAAATCTCCGACATGAATTGAAAGAGATTCAACGAAATTATTCATTAAAGAATGGTGAACATTGCAAACTACAAGATATTTGCAAATCTTACGCAGAACAATTAAACATTTTACAACAACAGGTGATATAAATTAATTTAATACTTTTATTTTCTAAAGGTTACTTATTTATTATATTGCATAATAGTAATTTTAAATGTTTAAAACATTTTAGGTTGAGAAAGAAAGAGAAAAAGTTAAAGAAATAGAAGAATCAAATCACTGTATAGTACAACAATTGCAAGAATGCATGGAACAAAATCGTACTCTTGTTAAAGAAAAAACTATGGTAGAACAAAATAACTGCGAAATCATATCAGAGGTAACAAAAAAAATATTTAATTACTTTCAAAATGACAATTTTTTAGTATATAATTTTTAATAAAAATTGTTTCAAATGAATTTTCTTTAGTTGCGAAAGACATATAAATTATTATTAGAACTAAAAAGGGAATGTCAACTAAAAAATAAATCCCTGGCTTGTGTGTCAGCAGAATTAACAGAAACAGCCATAAGTAGATCAGAACTTTGCAATCAATCACATTATGTTGTTTCTTGTATTCGTATGTGGATGGAAGAACAGCAAAAATATTTAAACAAGCTTAATACCAAATTGAAGTCACAGCAACAAGAATTATTACAATTTACATTTGAAAAGAAGTAAACGTTTTTGAAATTCCTGAAATCTATCTTTAGTACTTTCACGAATTTGTAACACTTTTTAACAAATTATCAAAATCTTTTCAGAACATTATTAGATGAAACAAAAAAATTGAGACGTATTAATAATGTGTTAATACAGAGACTAAAAAGGTTGTACAGATATAATAACAGGAATGTTAAAAATGTTTGTGTAGGATGTCAAATACTACCACAAAATGTTGACATACATCTTCCTATAAATACTAAATATTTAGCATTACAGAAGGTAATTTCATTTATACATATTGATATTAAAATATTAAAATTGATAAAAATAACTTGACATGTGTATAAGATCATATAATTTATGATAAAAGCTAGTAAATTAAAAGGCATAAACTTTTGTACAGAATTATTTTATAAAAGACATATTTTTAAATGAAAAACATTTGCATTTATCTTTTAAAATTGTTTGTTCCCTACTTTTTGTTTTAAATACCGTTATTTTTTAACAATTGTTATTGATTATTGTTATTATAATTATCTTTTAAATTAATCTATTTGATATAAAATATTCCTCATCTACTATAAATTTCATATCCGAAAAATAAACTTTTGCTAATAAAAGCCAAATGGGCATTTTGAAAAATCTAAGAAACAAATCTTTAACACAATAATGATACACAAAGATTGACATTTTTAATTGCTTTAAAATACCTATTATTTTATTAATTCTAAATGTTCTTTCTTTATACTGCTTTTTTCCATTACTCTAATACTTGAAATAATACTTCCATTATCATAGACTTCATTTTTTTTTAATGATTTTATATTTATTACCAATAATATAATAATCATACCTGTAATATTACAGTAACAAACAGTTGTTAAAGATATGTTATTTAATATTTAAAGTATGAAAGCATTTTTTTGTACTTTTGGTAGTTTAGTTAAATATTTTTGATCAAATTAGTAAACTAATTCAAAATAACATAAAGTTTTATAGTTGAAAGTAATTGGTTTTTTTAAATAAAGATATTATCATTAAAAATCTTCAATATAAATATTATTTATTTGCACAAACAATTTTTAATAACCTGATCATGTGAACAATTTTTGAAATCATAAGTATATAATTAAATACTAATTTGTTTAAAATTTCAGTTTATTAAATTATAGTAATTATCATTATGTCTAGAATAAAGTATAAAAAATGCTATTTAACTTATTAATATATTTTCAATATTAGACTACCATAATTATTTACTTTGTACATTAGTTTTTTAATTATTTTATTATTAAAATAATTTGCATTTTGAGTTTTACTTTGCAGATATAAATCATAATCTAAAGTTGAATTTGAATTTGAATCATATTGTAATGTATAATATTATAATATATTAAATTTTGATTTGTTTATAATAAATTAAAAGTATTAAGTATGTTAATTTCGAGTAGAATACGTAAAAGATAACATGATAAAACAGCACAATTTTTTATTAGAATATCATTTTATTTTATAAAATACCCTAAAATTGCAGAATGCATTTCTATATTTTTAATTTATCATATTATAGAATTATATTTTATTATTCTATAGGCCTCTTAAAAATTTATGATTAACTGTAATTTCAATATTTTCTTTCATTTAGAAATTAAATCTTACGAAAACATCACGGCGCATTTCAGTATGTGGCAACGGTTGGTGGTTCCCTAAAATGAAATATTTAGCAAACGAATTACTAAAAAATAATGTAGTATGTGATAAAAATTGTTTTACCAGGATGAATACAGATATTGGATCAGAAGAAAATCACGATTATGGTTATCAATCATCTACTAGTAAATGAATATGAATAGAATATTATGACTGCTAAAGTATTTTATGACAAAACTGCAGACAATTACTTCGTATTTATATGAATATGCATGTTTTATAATATAAATGTATATTGAATACACAATTTATTTGTCACTGTATATTTTATTAATCTTTTGTAGCTGAGTTTTCAGAATTATGTAATTTTAAAGTAAAATGATAATTTGGATGACATAGAAGATGGAGTAATACAAGATTTTCTATGTATATTTTGTGAAATAATTTGAACAAAAGCTTGTATTCGTTTGCAGTAAACACTTCCAAACTTTTTGGAGGATACTAAAAAAAAAAATTAATAAATTAGTAATCATTAAATATTAATGTCTTGATAAAGATTAATGTAAATACTTCTTAAATTTTTATAATTTATAAGATACAGATAAAATTACATTATTTTAATTAAACAAATTAAATATTAAATAATCAAACACAGTTAACATTTTTAAATAGACTCCTTTTCTAGAAACTTTCCTTTTTAATTCAGCTTTTTTCACAATGCCTTTTGTGTATATGCATTATTGTCACATTTATTGAATGTTAATATGAAATTTTACATTAAATGAAAATAATAAATAAATAAGTAACAATAAAATATTGAAACAGCAAAACTGTACTGAAATTCATTTTTCATTGTATTTTACTTATAATTATGCTAAGTCACAAAGTTCTTTTATGTTTTTGTAATAATTTATATGATATATTACATTGCACTCCATACTATTAAAAGATTGATTTATAAACTCTATAATTCTTCTCTTTTTAAACAAAAAATGATGAATTTGAATTATGTACAAAAATATTTTATCTGTTGTCAAACATCTTCATTCCGTGGTTGATTATCATAAATTAGGAAAAGATCAGTGATAGTTATTAAACAATATAGTAAAAAAGTATACAAACCAAAATAACATGTAGTAAAATGGTTTTATAAAAAAATTGATAGACTTCTTTAGCTGTCCACCACGGATAAGAGAGAAAAAATAAATGCGTTAAATACACAATCCCCAAACATGCAGAAATACTTTTCTCTGTGAATAAATTTAACCTAAAATATAATTCGCAAATACTCAATTATTTAAATATTCATTTACAAATTGCAGTTAATTAAAAATATATGTCGTGATTTTATATTATTATACAAATTAATAACCGAAATTCTGATTTTCTATATAATAATATATTAACATATTAATAACAATACCTAGTGAATTTAAAGAATTCCCACAATACCTTCGTTAAAACAGTATTATTTTTTCCTATTATTTTATTCAAAAATTTATTTTCTGCAAAAAAAAAATATATATTTCATTTTATACGTATAGTTAACATTTATATTTATTTACCAAAAAAAGAACATATTATGTTCTTATTCTCTTGATGCTTTTTTAAATAAGTTATATCCTCTTCTGTAAAATATTTCCAAATACATAAACTTGGATGTGGTGGATCAACATATAGATTATAAAGAGGATTTTTTGAGTAAACCCAGGGTCCACACAAATCATCATAATTTACTTTTGATTCGATTTGAATTTCTGAACAAATGTTTCGGGTAGTATTTCTTTTAATATGTAATATTTTGTGTTCTGATAAAGTTGAACTTTTAACATCTATAATTAATTCTGGGTGATCCTTTTGATTATTAGATTCAATAGATTCTTCTCTTATAAGTTGATTCGACATTATTGAACACTTTTTACTACAAAGAATATTACATATATTTAAAAAATAGATACATGTAAATAGTAAATTATGGACATTTAAATCCGCGAAGAAAATCAAAATCGATAGGTCGAATATCAACAAATTAATGATTTGTGTTGTTCGCTATTAGTTTTTAAATATTAACATTAATGTATTTTATACATAAAATGTTATATACATTATATATTTCTAGAATATATATATATAAAAATATTGATAAGCCTAATAACAATTTCATGTAATTTTTTTAATAGTTAAAATAATTTGTATAAATGGATACATGTCACCAAGCATCCTAAATATTTGCACCACACAATATAAGCAACATAAAAATTATTTCCGTATGTACCTAAGTAATTTAAAAACTTATTGCAAGAATTAGTATAAATATAAAATTTATGTATATATAATTAAAAATATTTAAATCTGAAAACGTGAAATTAAATGCTATATTATTCGCTTTAGCAATTAGATAATAGTGACACTAAATGCACAATTGATATTATTTAAGGATACAATATTGTAATAAATATTTCAAACACATATGAATTTTATGTACTTGATACAAAATTTACAACACTATTACATTATATTTAAAATAGTAATATAAATAAAATTAATTATTTTTAAATTTAAGTGCACAAGCTCAAAAAATAACATATTTAAAATGCTGTATAATAAACAAGTTCATTTACAGAAATGCGAATGTCTCCATTTTATCATATTCAAAGCTTCAGAATTTAAAAAATCTTTATATATGAATACCAGGTTTTATTTTGATTACTGGTGCTTATCTATAGATTTGGATTTATGTTCTTTGAAGTTTTCATGTAACCATACATTATCAAGTGATAATATATATTTAGACAAATTTTAAAGAAAAGTATATAACTTAATAAAATGTCATTTGCACTGTTATTTATAATTAGAAATATAGATTATGATATGAATGATGATTAGAAATTTAAGATAAAATATGAAATACATAAAGATATTTTTTATAACGTAATATAAAACTTCAAATATATAATTTTTTAATATAATAAATATTATGGTTAGTGAATAAATTCATCAAACAAAGCGACTGATTTCTAGAGCTATTATTTTACATAAAATTCGTTCAATTTATTCTGCGGTAAGTATGAATTTTCTATAAACTATTAAATAGTTCTGGATGAGAATGAACGATGAATTTGACGAAATTCTTTGTAATATTCACAAGTTTATTTTTTCTTGCGTAATCATTTATAATTTATCATGAATTATCGAATAAAATTAATATACAGTATATTTCGGAGCAAGAATTTGTTATACACGTTTACAAACTAAGAAAGTAAATACATAGGTAATCATAGCAGCAGGAATGGCCTACTATCTTACAAGATGTTTTGCGTGCCAAAATTTCATCATACATTGTATGTTTTAAATGTATATCATCATCACTAATATTAATGTTATCATTATTTATCAACGTTACCATTAATATTATTATTATTACTTATTACCATTAACATTACTTATTAAATAAATCATATTTATTACATATGATTTATATTATTATAATATTTATATATTTATATATAACGAACACCGCCCATTACTACTAAAATTACAAATGGGAGCTTCTTCTGTCTCTCTCTCTCTCTTTTTCTTCTTTTTTTATAGATCTGATACTCAAAATAGATGTTATATCGTCGAATGCAATGTGATACACGTATTTTTTTCATTAATTACTTAGGAAAAACGTTCATCCTGCACAGTTCACCTCCCATTCCATTATAGTGGTTTTTCCATTGTTTTATATTCCACTCAAGTTCATTGCAGACACACTCATGGTGTATTTATATTTGTTGATTATGGTACAAATCTGTAAACAAAAAGTAGAGTGTGTCTCCTACAATAAACCACATAAATTATAGATAAATTATAACTAGATTAAACAGACTATATCTGCAAAAATAGTAATTACTGTTAATTGCTATGTTACTTTTTACAAAAAAGAATGTATTTATACATCCATATTATGTAGAATACAAAAAAAGTATATCTTCTAAAAAATTATAAGGAGATATTAATTTTAAGTGAATACTACATACTTAAAAATTTATTACATAATGATTAATTTTTTTATTGAAATTAAACTAATACAGTACTTTTCACAGGTACTGAAAACAACCTATAACTTTAAGGATTAGTTTAGTTTTAAGGTAAATATTTCGACAATAGTATTTCTTTCTATAAATTAATAGTTTTATTCTTACTGAATAAGGAAATTCATATACACAAATTATATATATTTAATTCACATAAGTTTTATGAGTAAATTGCACTAAAGTTTAATAACTTTATTTTTCAGTTACCAATGCAATTATGAAGAATTATCATATACAATATAAGCCAATAAATTTAACATATATTATTAATTAAATGCAGTTTTAGAAAACAATATAACTGGCAACAGTACTTCATAAAACGCGCCGGTTAGAAAATATCTATAAAGAACTTTTCCGTTCTTAAATTATTTTGACAATTTAAAAAATTATAGTAATTAATTATGTACCTATTACAATAGATTAATTACTTTATACCTTTTAATTTACTTGATTTGTTTGTGCCTTTTAATTGACAACTTAATGTAAAAAAATATTGTTATGAAATAGAAGTAGTTACGAAATAGATTAAGAAATTAACTATATTGTTATTTTAGGAATAACATTAGTAAAGTTTTAATAATAATCAGTATTAGAATATTAAAAATAAAACAAAATGTTTACAACATTTTTACATTGCACTATGTAATATTTATACAAACGTGTTTTCTAAAGCACTTACATTTGTATTAATTAAATAATGATTTACAATAACAAATCCATAACAAAATTGTAAATAGATTATAAACTTTTATATAATTTATGTTATAAAGCACATTATGTATGTATAAATCAAATAATAAGTATATAAAATAAATGAAGTAAGAATAGTATACATTGTTTTCAAATGTAATATATATATCTTCTATAGCAGTAGAATCTTACAGAATTTAACATGTGAAACATAAATAAAAAAAATTTGTTGTTAATTCTAACACAAAACTTTAATTATGTATCATTTTCGATTAAATGCAAATCCAATGTATGTTTTAGACGTCATAAATGATAAAGCAATAAATTCATCAGAAATATACAAGCAGAAAAAAATGATGCATTCAATTTATACATTATTATTCATTGCAATAGTAGTTGACCTATAAGATTATGCAATGTTCAATAATTTTTGTTTTAAAGAAACAATTCATTAAATACTAAAATATTTGTAATTTATAAATTCATCTTAGAATTATGCTAAAACAAATTTATAACAGACAGAAGTGTTGATGTAATTATAAAGCTTTTCAAAAAAGCTTCATTTTATATAACTTTAAATTACAAACGATTTTGTAAGAATTAAAAAGACATTACTTTCTAACAAGGTTACATGAAGTTCATGATACCTGTGTATTTCATTTATTATACTTCAAAAATTCCATATATTTATATATGAAAATAATTCTCTAATGCAAATTATTGATTTATTCAAATGTTTACGTTTTAATATCTGATTTTCTATACATTCAATAATGATTTAAAATAAGGGAACATTAATTCAGATTTTGATATTTATGTATCGTTTTTTTACTTATTTAATAAATATTAAGACTAAAATAAATCAGAAGTACATGCATTAAAAATATTAAACATAACAAGAGATATACTACAGTAATATCTGTTTAAACATCCCATAAATTAATACAAAATTTTGCATATGTTACCCATAAAACACGTAAATTTTTAACTTAATTAATATCAAATCTTCTATCATTGCAAAATTATCAGAATTTCTTCATTAAACTTCTTAATAATATAAAAATATGTCGACTTAGTATATTAATGTACCAAATATTGGACTCATATCTGAGTAGCTGTTATGTCCTCCATTATCATTAATCACTAAGATAACAAACTTTAACTAATATAAAAATATATACCAACATAGTATTTGACACGTACAGATTTGGATAATCACTTGCAACAATTGCCAGTTGCTGCCTTTTGTCCTTCTGTCTCAACTAATCGACGACCTTGGCCACTTGTACTTGCATTTCCTGATTGTTCATTCTTTGGAAGTTTTTTAGCTGCAATATAATATAAATTTATTTAATAAAATGAAATAAATTAGTACAAAATATAAAATAAATAAATTAGTGAACGACTTTGAAGAAAACTTACAAATTTATGAACAATTTTTATGCTATAAAGTACATATGGTATGTAAGTTTTATATGGTAATGCAATATGAGATATTATTTCAAATCCAGACGCTCTTTCTACATTACTTAGATAAAATATTAAATAAGCTGCTGAAAACAACTACAGAATAATAAACTGCAACTGTTGTCTCATAAACACAACATATAATTTAAACAGAATTTTATAATTTTATGTAAACTGTGAATATGTTATTCACACTTGCAACTCTTTCAAACAAAGTTTCAAACAATGTATATTAAATGTTATGGAAACACAAATACTATATAAACTTGTATAAAATTTATTTTGAAGAGATTCTTTTCTTAATACATACTAAAAAGATTGTACAATTCTTTTTAAATAAAAGAAGCAATGAATTATCTTACCAATTGCTAAGAATATGTCATTAACGTTCATTGCTGTTTTAGCTGAAGTTTCCATGAAAAGAAGGCCATTTTCGTCTGCATATGTTTGAGCTTCATCAAATTCTACAACTCTTTTATTTGCAAGATCTGCTTTATTTCCAGCTAATGCTATTACTATACTTGGACTGGCTTGTCGTTGCAATTCCTTCACCCACGTTTGGGCTCGCACAAATGTATCCTGTAGTTTTAGTAATAGAAATTATATACTCGAATTTTAAAAATACATATAAACATAAAAACAATTTATAGTAAATATAAAAAAACATTCTTAAAATGTGTTACTATTTTCTCTTAATATAAAACCTGTCATCTATAAATATAGAATTTTAAAGCTATGCTGTATTGTATGTATATTAACTTGAATATAACTATTTGATATTATTTTCCTAAATAATTATTTATCTTGAATATTACAGATAATCTTTAACATGTGTAAAATGTATCTGTAATTATATTAAGTATTAAATTTCATTGCTGTCTACTTGCCTGGTTTGTTATATCATATACAACAATGGCTGCCTGTGCACCACGATAATACATTGGTGCAAGACTGTGATAACGTTCTTGTCCTGCTGTATCCCAAATTTCAAACTTTACAGTTGTATCATCCAGACATACAGTTTGTGTTAAAAATGCAGCTAAAATGAATAAAATACTAATATAAACATAAAATTATTAAACATTAAGTTAAATTATTTAGTTAACCATAATTTATTATATTTTCGTTTAATCAATATTGTACATACGTATATACCTTTAATATTTACAAAAATATTAAAGCCAATATTCTTACCTCCAATAGTACTTTCTTGATACTCGTGAAATTGTCCTTTAACAAACCTCAAGACCAGACTTGATTTCCCTACAGCAGATTCCCCAAGAAGCACCAATTTAAACTGACAAATTTTCCCTTGTGTTGAACCATTTGGCCTCTGGGCTGTACCCCGATTAGCCATGATCACCTACATTAAGAAACATTATCAGCATTCAAATATATTTAACTTTATTATAAAGTTAAAAATGCATTTCTTTATTTGTATTAATTTCATGTTATGTATTAAAAAATTTCAAAGTTTGTTATAGCATTTATAATAGAGAATATTTGACAATAACTCAAAATTACATACTTTATTATTTTTACATACAATTATATTATTAATTTTGTTTTATTTCTTTTTTCATTACAGCATATCAAATTTTCTATAAAATACTTAATTTCGTTATTTTTATCAGAGTTTTGTTACAATTTACAAAAAAAAGAAAGATATTAAAAACATGATTTTATATTTATAAAATCTTTTGTTAAAGAATGAAATTCTTCAAATTTAAATTCTCTATAATATTTTACTTATTCAATTTTTGAAAAATAATTTCTTTTTGTAAACAAATTATTAAAAATAACATTTAAACTACATTACATTTTAGCTACACAAAATAACATCATAAACAATAATTATCCAAATTGTGAGATAATCTTTAATTCTTTATTCTTGCTTAAACCGTTAAATCAGTAGATAAATGTCTATTTATACTGGAAATCCATGTATAATAGATAAGACTGTCATCTGCATACCAAGTAATCAACATCTAATTAAGTGTTTTAACTTGAGCATAATGAATTGATAAATATGTATAATGAATCATAAATTCTTCTCACAAACTTTAAGATATTTTAACACATTGAATACAAAATTATACACAATTTTGAATTATTAAACAAATAATCTATCTCATAAGTGATAAAAAACACTTCGAAAACTATATTAAAGTATAATACTAAAAGTGAATGGTTTTCATAACAAATTCATATTTTATAATAGAAAGAAGGAAATAACTTTACAATGAATAAAAATTAGAAAACTGATTAACTTATAAATCTTTCTACAATGTTACAAAAATATTACATGAAATCAACAGAAAACTATGTTCAAAATGTAAAAATAAAACAAATCATAAAAATAGAAATTAATAATTGCATTTTATTAAATATTTTCAATGTATTTATCTCTCTAATTTTAACTTAATCATTTTTTTGTCTTATATAAAAAAATTTTAAATGATTCAAAAGACATTTATATATGTTTTTGTAATATTATACAAATACATAATATAAAATTTAAAACACTATCATAAATGTGTGAATATTTTTAGAAAATTTTATATTATATACAGTTTGCAACAAAATTGAATATAGTAAAATATCATGTCAAAGTTAAATCATTTTGGAGAGGATCGACAAGGACTATAAAAGGTTGACACCCTGTTAAAACGCATACATGTAAACTCATCAAAGAAGAAACTCAAAAGAAAAATAACAAAAAAAAAAATCTTTGTGTACACAGAAATATTTATAATGCAAATAAACAAAAACTGGAACTAGATGTCAATTACGTTGTGAAAGCTGCGAAATACATGAAACTTCGATGAATTTAAAGAGAGAAAGACAGATTTTGACTCGTAGGAATACGTATATAGAACTTGTATATTTTGTTGCGATTATTTTCCATAACTCACTTACGAGTAAAATTGCAGTAAATAAAACAAATGAAAAATAATAGTATACACGATTTAAGCCATTAAAGCAGGGACTTTGTTAATTACATTATCCAATTAGTTCACGGAACGAGTCTTGGCGAATTGAGCAGTCCAGTGTTGCTTCGTGATAATGTTACAATTGATAAAACTGGACAGCCTCTCTAAATAATAAAGTTTAGCCTGTTTTCTAGAAATGAACGATAAGAATCGGTAACACGATGATTAAACATAACTTTACGACGATCACGGGATTTGTGTAACTCGCGGTCGACGAAAAGGAAAGAGGTCTGCATCGCGCAAACTGTCCGAGTACAGGCTGACAGGAAAAACGTTCCTAAGAGAGAGAGAACGAACTAAATGAAAACACGCACATCACTTACGTGTACTTCGATCAAAATGAAATTACGTTAAACTTTCATACCTGCTAACCGATCCCAAACTTATCTACGTAACCAACACCTCATAACCTTCAACGAAATGGCATTATTGAAAAATCACGAGAAACCGTTAAAGCGGTGAACAGGGACTGCGAAAGAAAGAAACCGATAAGGATAGATAGAGTTCTGTGTACGCGCGCGCGCGAATTCTCACAAACGTGCACATACATGCTTACTCATGTTCTTTCTTTCTTGCACTTATTAATACCCAGTCTTCTTTTCTCTCATTTGCTTATTTGCTTAATCTGCGTTCGTCGTTCGCATACTGATATACTACTTTTCGTTCTCTTTCTTATTCATTTATTCATTTATAATGTCTTTCTTTCACTCACTTCAGCTCTATCTTTCTTTGTTGAACTCATTCATTCATTCTTTCTCTTTTTCTCTGTCTCTTTTTCTCGAGATAGTAGGAGAGAGGACAAGAGAGGCAAATAAAGGGTGTAAGCGATGCGTTAGGATAGTTACAGCTCTGAGTACTTGTCACCGCCCGTGAAACGTCAGCAAGATCTGAAATATCGAAAATCCGAAAGCCACAGAATCCTATAAATTAAAAACAGCAAAAAAGCAAAATCTAAAGGAAACGTATATCTTACGATATACAAAATCTTATCGACATGCCTGCAATAGGATACATATCAAAAAGCGAATAATGTAGATGTAGCATAAAGCGCATTCTACATTTATCGTAGATAACACTAGTCATAAACATAATTGCTTCACCCGCGGCAATGAGTTATTAAAAAAAAAAGATAAAAATAATGAAAAAAATGAAACATTAAAAATGCGTTTCAGTGGTAATAAGCAAAGGGACACCTGGTAAGATTGAAAAACCGAATTTTCAATGCTTAACCTGCTGTGTGAGGAAGCTCGCCGTCGAATAAGAATGCGGCACTAGCTCTTTAGACCGTCAATGGGTGCACAACACCGCGCGACGATGATTAATGTCAATTCACTGCCGCGCGTCAGATACGATCACTTGTCTTCAGTAAATCGGCCCACTAACCGAGCATAGATCGTGCAATCTATATAGAATGTGTACATTTATGACAGCTTCGGTTGGTACACACTGGCAGATACACGACAGTACGAAGCTTGTTTTTTCACACTCCCTTTTTTCGTTTGAAGAATATATCTTTGCCACTTTTCGCGAAATAACAATTGTTCTGAATGGCACTTTCCTGATAAGATAAACGGTACTAATGTCTCTCTAACCTAATGCAATCAGATTTCGAATTGAAGTTAATCGCACCAAAAAGAAATAAGATATGAATCACGCACACGGTATACACAGTGCTGCGACACTTTCATTTACAATATTAAATCCGAAAGTCACGGTCACGCGAAAATTTACCACTGATCAATCAGTGAGTCAATTACCAGCTATCGTGCGTGAAATTATGAAGAAACGACGAACAGACTTCAATCTCGGAAGATCCTTCGAGAGTACTTTTCTTCAATGTCGTTTTCTTTTTCCTCGAATCGGAAATGGCGCATTTCGATGAATACGACTAGAATACAGCGCCACTAGCGATCAACAATACTATCTCGATTTTATAGCATTTCTTTAAATACATATATTTAAAAAGAAAATTAATTTTCGATTTTAATACACTTTATTCCTTTTTCAGATGACTTTTAGTTTCATTATGATAAATTAATATTTAAATTTTGTTGTAGTTTAAAACACTTCAGAATTTTTATTTTATACCTTCTCCAGTAAATATTTAGAATACTTATACAATCATTAAGTGCTGTCTATAAAATTAACAAAAAAAAATCTGTTATTAAGAATTCAGTAAATAATAAAGTTAAATATTGTATAAAAGATAAACAACTATATTTTAAAATAATGGCAAATATTTCTAAAAAGATTCAACTACATTTAATTTTTTATATTTCAAAACGAAAAGTATTAATACTTTAATAATAAATATTTTTATTTAAAAATAAAATCAATTATAAACAATTGTTAAAAATGTAACATATTTACTTTTCAAGTATTAAATGTAGGAAATATAGGAATTTCACATATAACTATTAGCTACACTGGTTACGGTTGCTTCAATTGATTAATTTTGAACATGAAATTTAGAAATGGCCGCCAAATACCGGTTTTTCGTGTAACGATATTTCTTATTTTCAACTTTGTGAATGTGTTTATGCATATTAATAAATGCATGTGTTGAATGTCTTTGAAATGTACAAATAAGAATAATTTATACTATACGTACATACATATTTCTTTGTTCTCTATTTTACAAAGGATTTTATTATTCAAGCAATACTCCACAGAGTATATTTTATAAATAAAAATTTATTATAGTTATCAATTTTAATGTCAAATTGGCTTGTTAGACTTCGAAATTTTATAATTAGTTGTGAGATACCAATTAAATAAAATGGACAAGTATCAACACATAAGAACATTCATATCAGCGGTTTTAGAATATATTAAACATCCCAGTGAAACAACTGCTTCAGTTTTACAACGAAATCTTGGAGTAAGTAATTATATTATTCTATTATTTTAATCAGTTATATAATAAATTTTATTTTTTGAAAATGATACAAAAATATATGATTACTATAAATATAATAAATTTTGTAAAAAGTAAAAAAATTAATTTTAATTAATAATTGTATACATCATCAATATGCTAAACATTTTTTAACAATCAAAATTTGTTTGAAAGGTAATAAGTGCATCATTAGATTTGAGCATATTTGATCCTGGAACAAGCATAGCAGCAGAATTCTATGTTAGTCTACATGAGCTTATGAACTCTTTAGCATCTAGAACCACTTTAATTTGGAGTGCTGTTGATGTTTTACAAAATGCTTGTCATAATACTGCTGCAAGACAAGCTCTCATTCATACCTATAAATTTGCACCTATATTAGCAAGATTATTAGAGGTATAGATTTGTTTTATATGTTTTAAGATTTATACTTTTATTTTTACAAAAGCAAAAGCTGCTTTCATTCTTGAAACTCCAAATCATTTTTTTAAGCATATTGAACAATTCGTAATACATTGTATTCATACATACATTTTAATTCTTTTTTTAAATATTTGTATATCAAATTTTTTTATAAAAATTTTATAGGCAAATTTAACAAGCGAAAAGAGAATACGTGTATTAAAACTTCTTCAAGAATTGACATATGGCATAAAAATTTCTTGGCAAGAAGCTCATTTACCTTATTTAGTATCAATATTAACACAATGGGTAACACAGTCCAAGGAAGAAAGCATAATTGCACTTTCATTAGGTGTATTAGTAAATCTTTGTTACAAGAATCTTCCAGCAGTATATACATTAATGAGAACAATTGATACAAAGGCATTTATTCGAACATTATTAAAACTACAGCATTACAGTGTTAATATCAGTGTACAATGCTGTAAACTTTTAATTATATTAGAATATACAAATACAAACATTTCAGAAAAATATATATTAGACTTTGCTTCTGTCACATTCAGTAGTCTTATTACTGCAATGAAACAAAAAGATGTTTTGTTACTAAGACACATTATAGACTTTTTTGCTGATGTTGGACAAAATGAACATTCTCATATTGTGTTACTTACATATCCACAGTGAGTTTACTTTATAATTTTTCATTTTACTTTTATGGAATTTATTATAAAATCACATTATGTTTCTTTTCATATTAATTAGTTATGGCAGAGATGTAGAAAATGTACTGGCTACATTAGAAGATAATGCAGACCCAGAATGTGTTGCTCTTATGATGGAATTTTTATCATCTTTAGTAAAACTAAAATTATCTGCTTTAGTACCTTTATATCCTATGTGTGTGAAAACTGCAATGACTTGGGTTCCTGTTGAACAGGTATAATTTCATATTATGTAACAATGAGTAATAATAATTTATAACTTTTTGTTTAAATAGGTGTGTTCAAAAGCATTAGCTCTGATAAGAGTCACAGTAATTGATGCACGGCGAACTAAGACATCTTCTGAAGTACTTGCAGAACTAGATGCTTCAGTTTTAATGTTGATAATAAATACAGAAAACGACGAAGTACAAGGAAAATGTGAATTAACTTTAGAAATAGAAACAAAATTAGCAGAATTAATGCAATTATTTCAAGAGATGGTTAAAACTGCTACACTCAGAACGAAAGTAATGCTTTCCTTGAATGAGCAAATGATACGTAAATTATTAAGTCCAATGTTGGATTCTGAAACATGTGGTGATTGGCCTGGAAGTTTTATTCAAGTATTATACTTTTGGTTCTTAAAATATATGGTGTCCAGTAAAACTCCAACACTTAAATATCTCTTTTGTGTTAACTCTTTGAGCGCTGGATACTCTTGGCCAAAGTGCTCCTCTGACAGTCGTTGCGATCGCTGGAGACGAAGTATTGTTACTCGTACACTGGCAATTGCGTTGCAATGAGCGGAACATTGAAAAAAATGACAAACGTATATATTCGTCCATAATTCCCATGAGCAGCTTTCGTCAGACGCATATATGCGCTCATAGTCCCCATAAGTAGATTTTGTCGGACACATATATACATCCATAGCATTCAAAGGGTTAAAGAAAATTTGAGAACATAAAATTCTCATATTTTTTATGAGAAGTATTTAAAACACAATTTTAATGATTTCTTGGGAAAGCAAAATATAGTAGAAGGACAACTTCTTTTACAATTATTTTAAAACAATTAAAGTCATAATTATTTTTAATAGAAATTTTGTTCTATTGCACCTTGTTAAAGATATTAAAATGCAATCAAATATGTTATAACATTGTTGAATATGTAATATTTTAATAAAAAAGTAGTGAATTTCAAGATAATATACAATTCAAGATAATTTCAACATAAATATTTAGTATGATATCTTAAACAATTTAATTAATTAAATGCTATTTCATTAACAATATATTAAATTGATAAGAAACACAATATTTCTACCAAACTAGTTACCTATATTATTAAAAGTTAAGTGGCACTAATATGATCATGTATGGAATATGTGGTATCAGTATAATAGTTGTCCAGCTTATAATTCATAGTTAACAGCTGCTAATCATTGGCTTAACACGTTCGCTGCCAGCATACGAACAAATGATGGATATTAGTTGCCATGAACTCTACTATTCTGTCATTATTTATGTATTTATTTAATGCCATTTATTTATATACGGCGATATTATTATTATTATTTATGTACACAGATGCAATACATTTTTATGTTATAACATTATAAAGGATACATTTTATTTGTAATAATGTATAGGAAATCTGCATATACGGAAAGTTCGAAGTTACTGGCAACGAACGTGTTAAACATAATAGGTATATATCGTTTGATCAACATTAAATCTGATGCCTTTAAACTTTTCATTTCAAAGAAAACTGAAAGATATTTATTAATGATCCATGATTGTTTATACAATACATCATTACTAATAAAAATCACGTTAATAATATAAACAATAACTTCGTTACAACATAGTTATTAATCAGAATTAGTCTAACATTGTCTTAGAATTTGATTACCTTTTTAATATTTAAGGACACCTCTAGATTATGATATAAACATATTTAAATGCATTTTGATACTACTACAGAATGTAATAGAAAAAATATATTTATTTTTCTGCAAAAGATACTAATAATGTTGAAAAAATTTAAAAAGTGATCACAAATAAAAATTTTTCTTTTGCAATTGTTTGAAATTATACAAATTATATTATAAATATTTTCTGTATTATTAAAAACAAAGTAGAGATTTAGGTGTACAAGTTTTAGTGCATCACATATAATCTTTGGATAAATATCATTTTACTTCCTCTCTCTTTTGTTTTAGAATCCTAGTACAAATTTATGTATTCATGCATTAGCTTTGAGTGCTGATTTAGCAGCTCACAATTCACATTGGTTAACATTATATTCAGAGTTACTTCGAAAAAAGCAGATTCAAATGACAATGGCACATGCATTATTTGCTGGTGATACAGATATCAAACAAAAGGTTTTGCAGTTAACATCCACTGTAGGATTTCCCCAGGAGTGGTAAGTTCCATCTCAATATTATTTAGTTGTTTTACAGAATATCAAGGTTTTAATGGATACTATTATTCAAATGAAACATTATTGTATTTTCATTATTAAGTTTAAATATTTCAGCAACAATTATTTTAATTTTTATTGATAAAAACTCTAGACAAATTCACTATCACACACAAATTGTATCCCATGTTTTTGTGTGACAAGTGTTTCCGCGGTGGCGCTTTGTATGAAGCAATTGGAGCCCCTCATATTGGTACAAAGTACTCCTGGAGTAATCGCAAATATTGGAAGTAAATTGTCCATAAATGCAAATAATGAAATGGCTCCACTCTTTTCTTTCGCGCAAGAAGAACGGCTTGATGCGTTTTTAGCAAAATTAAAAAGAGCTTATGAATTAAATCAAATTGGTGATATTACTACATCAGCAGTAATGGAGTTATATGAATATAAGGTATATATCTTTCTTATAATATATTTTATTGTGGACTCAAACTATGCTTTATATTTGTTACATTTTTACTATACAAAAGTTAGCAGCTATGAGACATGCAGAACGGGCTATGCAATCTAGTTTAGAAGCAGCAAACAATCATGGAACTAGTTTGCAACATAGACTAGCACAAGTAGTAGCCGAATCAAGTCGGTTACATCAAATGTTGTTTGACACACAACAATGCTTAGAAGGAGTGAAGTCTACACTAACTGTAAAGCTTGCTGAAGCAGAAGAACAAAGTAAAAAAGCAGTTGCCATTAAGAAACAGGTTTATACTTTTTATTGCAAATCTATAAAATAGAATAGAATAGAATAAGATAGGATAAAATAGAGTACAATAGATAAAAATTATTTTCATAGGAAATCGAAGGATTGAAAAAAATAGTAAATGAAAAGTCTGCTAATATTGATCATTTAAATGTAATACTTGTACAACATAAGCACGAATTGGAAAATAATATTACCAGAATTGAAACGTTAACTAAAAAAATAAAAGAATTAGAAATCGAATGTATAAATGCAGATGCAAAAATTACAGAAATGGCTAATAAGAATCATGAATTGAGTAAACTACTTCATAAAATGCAAGAGCAGCTAAATAAAAAAGATCAGGTATGTTTATATATATTAATACAATACTTACTGTAATGCATACTATTGCTATAAAAGTATTGCTAATATGTATTCAATGTTAAATAGATAATAGAGTTAAAATCTGCGGAAATCCAGTCTAATCAAAAAGATATTTCTGCACTCAAACAAGAAACTCAGCAATTATCACAATTGGTGAATACATACGAGAAAAATATTGCTGAAAAGGAGGAAACAATTCAAAAGATGAGAACAGAATTGATGGATTTAAGTCGGATGCGAGACATGATTTTTGAACTTACTGCTAAGAAGAAGGAAGATTTAAGTGCAAGCTAATATTGTATTTTGTTGTAAAATTTATTTTCAAATTATCAAAACAATTTGATAGCAATTTTTAAAGAAAAATTTCTTACTGATATATTTTTAATATAACTCATTAAAAAATAAATTATACGTACATCTATGTACATTAAAAAACCAGCAATATTGATTGTATGGTTTATTTTGTAAATATGATTTTGTCCTTTATTATCATTATTTAAATATAACTTTACATTTATATGAGTAACCCATAAAACATGGAATACTTTTAATTATTCTTGAACACAAACAATTTTATCTTAAATTACTTTTACATGCAATTTACTTCATTTTTCGGTATGAAAACAAGAATAAGAAACTAAACAAACAATTTATATGAACTAATTGTTTCTCTTTTTTGTGTATACAAACACGTGTTACTTTTCTTTGAACTAAATACTTTTTATATAAATATCTATATTAAACAATATAGTTTAAATTAAAACATTGTTCTTTGGATTATAATACTAACATAATTAATCGATGTGCATCAAAGTTACCTTTAATAAATTGAATGAACTTGAAAATTTTTTTTTAAAAAAGAAAAAGAAATTTTTACATTAAAAAAAGAAATAATATAAGACTGTTTATAAAAGAAATCTTTTGTCTTAAATAGTAGCAAATTTTTTCGTTAGTAATACCAAATTATACAAGATTTTTATAATAATCAATACTTTTAATTATTCATTTATAACATTTTATTTCTTTTTTCCACTTTATTTTTTCTTCCTTTTAGAAAAAGTAAGATATTCAAATTTCTAAATTATTTCCACTAAATTTTGTTAATATTTTTACTTTTTTGTAAAATTGTACTGTTTTTTTAATTTTAAATTTGTGTATCTTTTTAATATTAACTATTAACATGGGAAATGTAAGCTACATTCTGTATGATACATATTTCAATCATTCAAGAACTGTGCGTGTTTATCATTCTTTGTCCTTATAAAACAAAAATGTAACGATTCATTTAAAAATTATATCTTGCATTATGCCAATCATTTTTATATGATTGTTTATATATATAATTCTTACATATAATCAAGAATATAGATCTTCAATATTTCTTATACATAAATATAAAAATATTTGCAATTTGCACTTCATAGCGAGATTGAAGTAAATTAAATTATTTCTAACTTTAAATATTAATCTTTTACATAGTCATTAAATCGAATTATATACCAAAAATTAACTAAAATTATAAATATTGTCATGTAAACAATTTCATTGGAATGTGTTATTGTTATAAAGTTCAATACTTGAATTTCATTAACATAACATTAAATGTTGATACAATAAAATTTTACATTTCATTAATGTAATTCAGTATCATTTTATCAGAATCAGGTGACAAATTATATAAAATGCAATATTTGTTAGCTAACAAGTTAGTATATCAAAGTTAAAATTAAATAAAAAAATTTAGATTTGAGTAACAGAAATGTCAATAACATTATTTATAATTAATTAAAATGAACTGAGTGTGATTTGATCAAACTGTAAATTACTCTGTGTGTAAAATATTTTATGTCTAATGAAATTTTGTCATCAACTGCTACCTCGGCTCCAAGGTTGTTCTGTAGCAGATGCAAAAATTAAATAAAAACCATTGGTTCCTATGTTTATTACTGTTGCTAACCAAAATACTGTATGCCAACGAGCTAGCGTTTCCTATAGAGGAAAAGATTAAAATTTTTATCTTATAGTATAAAATTCAATGTCAACAATAATAATAAATTATACAGGACGTTCATTTTAATGACCAGCATGATTTTTCAGTCATTTGCAATAACGTGATAAAAAATGTATGATATCAAATATAGTAATGGTGCTTTCACATAAATGCACATATACTCAATAGATTCTGTTTAGAACCATTAGTGATATACAAAGTCTGACTGGAGCACCTTTTTAAATAATATTCTCTTCATTCCCTCCCCTTTCATTTACTGAACCTTATCATGTACTAGGTCATTGAATTTGTTTTCTGTAGCAGCTTTGTGAAATATAGAAAAAATTATAGGTATCAAATTAAAAATTGCCATAACATTTTCATTTCACAAACAGCTCTGAGCAGTGTAAACCTCGATGTATATGTTGTTTATTAAAAATTTTTAATGAAAAAAATTCATGTGGATCATTAGAATGAATACTCTATATAATTAATTATACTAACGTGTCCTTGAACCAGTCTTCCAATAACATATGGAGCTAAAAATCCACAACCATTTGCTGCAGCATTTGTAAGTCCGTAAAGAGTTCCTGCATATCGTGGTGCTAAAGCAATATGATTCATCTGATTTCCTGCATAAACTGCACCCTGCAAAGAACCTAATCCTGTGAGCATCATCATAGCTGTCGTAGAATCACATTCGGCCCAAATAACGCCAATAAAACTGAGACTGGGCCCAACTGAAGCTACTGTATTCCATAATTTGAATGATTCTAAAGGAGATAAAAGCTGACGGGCAAGAAGAGCATCTGCGAAACTTGAAATGCCAAGTCCGACTAACCAAGAACTTAAATAAGGCAGTGCTGAAAGGAATGCATCTTGTTGTACACCAAAATGTAAAATTTTATCCATATATGTTGGTAATTCTGTTAAGAGAGTATAAAATGCCCATGCCTGTCCACATTGTGTAATAGTTATAGCCCAAATGGGCAGTGATGTAAATACTGATAACCAAGGAACTCCTGAATCATTGTCCTGTTTTTAAAATAAATTTAAGTTTTAATCAACAGAATAGAAGTATAAGTTTAATTTAATATAAATGAAATAAACCTCATCCTTTTTTTCCACACTAGCCTCAATGTATGCTCTTTCAAGAGGGTCAATTGTTGGGTGTTGTGAAGGTGTATCAAATATAAAAATTAACCAAAATGCATACCACACAATACCAAGACCTCCAAACAAGTAAAATGCAAGGGGCCATCCACCCCAAAGTTCTAATGAACACAGCCATCCACTCACTGGTAAGGATATTATAGTTCCAAAATTTGCACCTACATAAAAGCAAATGTGATAAATTTAATTCATCATATATTAAAACAAAAGAAATAATTACCTGCATACACTATAGCAGCAAATTTACTTCTTTCTAAAGGAGGTACCCACTGTGCTAACATACTATACATTGCAGGGAATGTAACACCCTATTTATAAACAATAGAAAATTTTTTAAGTTAGATGTAATTTTTTAATAGAGAGAGGAATTACCTCTGTAAATCCTTCTGCCACTCGTACAATTAAGAAAGGTATCAATCCTATATATGCTGCGAAAGGGCTAATTACAGTCAGCACAGCAGTAAGAAATACTCCTAATCCATATATTAGCTTCCCACCAACTTTCTCTGCCATTCTACCACCTGGGACGTTTGTAGTTACATAACCGATGAAAAATGCACCCAATATAATACCTTGTGTCTTTTCATCCCAATTAAATTCTCCTGCACTCTTTGAAAATTTACATTAATTTTCAGTACCAATTAATCGCCTTTTATTAAAATTGAATGGTAATTTTAAATCATATATAAATAAATTAAAGCAAATAATATTTTAAGAATACAAAGAAATAGTAAAAAATAAAGATATACAAGATGGGGCTGAAAATTATGTATAAACAAGTACTAGGTGATTTCTTATAAAAAAATAAAGAAGTATGAAATAAAATTCTTTTGTTCAAAGCTTAATTTTCCATAGGATCAAATTTCAAAATCTATTACATGTTTACATAGTTATGGTTAAAATACATTAGGGTGTACTAAGATAAAGTTCAGTTAGCAATGTATAACACCTGTGGCATTTATGCCAGTGATTATAAAAATGATTGAGGTCAAAAATTTGATGAACTAAATTACAAAAAATGAAAATATAAATTTTAGACAAATTTTTTGACTTGTATTACTTTCATAATCATAAGCACATTTATGAGTTACTAGATTCAACGCATATACAAGGGTGTACAAGACCAACATGGAGGCTTTCTATACTACAAAATTTTTAACCATCATACAATGTAAACATATGATAGAGGAGGAAACTGAGCAACCATAACACTATTCTTTTAAATGGGCTGTAACACTTTTTTTCCTTTTTTGTTTCTTTTTCGGTTCAAGCAATACTTCTCACGCTACTTAGCATAGCCGGTCATCTTAAGATGACTTATACAGCAAAAGCATTAAGAAAATTCAAAAGTAAACAAACAAATTGTTGCTACAGGCACGTAAATGTAAAATAACATGAAGGAGAGGTATTCCTCTGTTCGAATATCTCATTTTACCATATTATGACCGTAATTTTGCATATGTATATAGCGGATTCTTAAATTTGATTCTTTCAAAGAATATTAAGCTTTAAATTAAAAAATTGTCTAATTTTTTCTTATATGAAATCAGCTTGTGTCTGTTTGAAGGTAACTTTTAATCCATTCTATATAATAAATGCTGGATGTAGGCATTAAAAAGTATGTTTTGTCCATGTATTTGAATCATGCTAAAAGTGATAAGTTTGCATGAGTAATGTGATAATAAAGACAGAACTAATGTTAACATTTAATCTATATTGGTATCATATATGTATGACGTAATAGATCACAAATCATTAATTGATATGCATTACTTGATATACTATTACTTGATATGTATATAAAATGTGTAATATACTTCATATATATTTTCAGTTATTATTTAAAGTATTTATTTTACATGTAAAAATTTATAAAACTTTCAAAGAACTCACTGGTGTAAATGTTCCATTAATTGGTTTATCATTACTGCAAACATCTGTAGTATCATTATCATCATTATGGGATATTGCTGTTTGATTAACCATTGAAACAATAGCTACAGATAAATTCACTCTCATGGCATATACAAGTGCAAATCCTAAAAATCCTAAAAAGCCCAATGTGTGTCTTGCTTTCATACATGATTTTGTATCAGATGGTATACCTGTGAAAGTAACTGAAAATATAATTTTATAATCAAGGAAATTATCTCTTTGTATATTTTTTTATTAATATTTGATTATTTTGAAATAAATAAATATCTGTAATAGTTATATTAAAAGTACATAATTGTTTTATAAAGAAAATATTCTATTATTTATCTTTACTAAATTAATTCTCATATTTAAGTTTTCTTTACAATTTATAATTATGATAGTTTTATGATAATTTTTCAAAATAACTAACTCATATTTATGTACTAAAATGTACTTGAAATTCAGAATTTTTGTAAATATGATGGACATCTTTATATTAAAAAAAAGAACAAATTTACTAATAAATTTAGGAATACATTATGTACTGCAAATATTAAAATATTATTTCTTTTTATTTTATTTTAAATGTTAAAATTTAATTCAATTCTCAACAATATGTTATACTATTTTCAATTAACCTGGTATATCTTCTAATAATTTTTTATATAATTTTTGAGTTTTTCTCTTTCTTGACATTTGTTATTATTTATTTTTTTTATTTATGCACTTTGTAACTGCGAAATTATTCGTACACTATAATATATAAATGAATAAAAATTGGAAGCATAATTATAATGCGCATTTTTAAAAATGAATAACCATTACTAAAAGTTTCGAAAAGTTTTCGATCTTCGTAGTTTAAATAAATAATCTAGAAACTGACAGCTGACAGTATTGTGAAGAACTTATATATGTATCATCCAAATAATCCTTTGTTTCCAAACAATGCTCTCTAACACTAATCAAGAAGAGGTAGCAAATACAATTATAAAAAGAAAAATATTTGTACACGAAGAAAAGTAAATTGTTTGACAAATACAAAAACAGAATGACAAACCTTTATCCAAAGAATCATTGATGCACAACGGTTGATCGTCTCTTGAGACACTAGGATCTAGTACTTCCATGTTGTGTGCTATTTTACAGATACTTTCACAATAAGTTATCCGTTATTTGAAGCATTGAAATTATTTCCTAGTTTCATATAGTTACAATTCCTTTATTTACGCTATTAACATAAGTTAATAAAGAAATTTAATAACAGTACGACGCGTATGAAGTAAACTGTCGTCTGCTGTCACCGCTGGCGCGAATTGCTGCGCACTCACGTCATTCAAAACTAACACATACTTACACTTAATTGTACATAAAAAAAAACACCTGCGCAGGCGCTTTAGATTTTCTGGACTTTCTACAATTAATTATAAAGGATGAATTGAGATGTAATGAAATCGGTTAAAGTTATTTAATGTTCGATCATTGAATTTATGTTTTAATACATAGTATGTATTCTACTGTTATCAATCATAACCACAAATAATATTTTTATAAACTTCCTCCTTTGCAATATTTACAGTAATAAAAGGATATGGATATAATTAAATAAAAATTATGAAGAAATTTAATTATGAATCTATTTATTGTAACAAGATCAATCCGTTTGTAAATGGTAATTGTTGATAAGAAAACGAATGTAAAATAAAAATATTGAAAATCAAAAGATATTTAAGAAATTTAAGTATATTCATTAGTTTTTAGATTTTTATAAAATATTTGCAACATAAAATTCGTTTATACAATTAGAAATATCTAAACTATTTCAGTCAGTGATTATATGAATGTCAACAAACTTTTCAAAAATATCGATGTTTTACTGCAATATTAAATTATTAAAATATTTAGATATTTAATATTCAAAATAAAAATTTCTTACTCATTTTTTATTTTTAAATATATAAATATTTTCTATAAATAGAAAACACAGAAATATTTGTATTCTTTAAACATTAACTTCAATAATTTTATTCTTTAATAGAATTAAAAGAATTCAATATAAATTTATAATTTTAATAAAAGGGAAAATAGTGCTTTTTTTCTTAAAAAGATTTATGATCAATTACTACTTCGGTATACCTACTATCAAAAATTATACAAACTTATATACTTCATCATGAAACATTTCATTTAATTATAAAATGATTGTTAATATATAATACATTGAAATATAATTTTCAATTTTATTAATTCTATAAACTACATAAAACTATTGCATGTTTTTTAAGAAAACTAGCACTGGTTACAATGGAATATGTAAATATTTTTCTTATTAACCATATATTTTATTACTAGATTGCGATATTTTATTTCATTATTAATAATTTTTGGTCTTTATTGAAATTTTATAAACAATAAATATATATATATTACTAATTATGTAAATGACCTATAACCCTGCAATAAGAACATTATATAGTGTAATTTTTAATATTATAAACACTGTTTTCTCTAGATACTGCATTTTTCATCATTTCTAAATACAAGATATTTAAAATTATGTTCTCACTTTTGTAATACAGAATTGATACAAAAAGACTGTTGAAGATGTTAACCCGTTTGTTTTCGTTGATTATAAATACAATTATAAATTATTTTTTATGTGAACTTTGTATTAAGTTTTTTTTATTTGTAACAAATGCAAATTAAACGAAATAAATAATATATTGCACTGAGTCATTTCATGATAACCATTTAAGTACTATTTTCTTTTCCATGCAAGGTATTCAATATATCAAGTGATTATAAATAAAATATAATTTATAATATGGTTTCAGTAGAATATAATATGTAAGTACACAACATAGTAATAAAACCTTAAGAAAATATGATGTATAAAATGATGTCATCTTTTAATACCTAAACTATAAAACTTGTAAATTTATAATATTCCAAAGATGTAAGAAATTAATTTTTTACAATGCGTGAATCGTAATACTAAACAAATTAAATAAAAATTTTGTATTTTATGAAAAAACATTTGCTTTTTATAGTTACGGTATTTTTAATTTAATTTGTAAGACAATGATTCCTTTGATTAAAAATACTTCTAATGCAAACATATAAATGTAAAAGTGTTCTATCATTACCAATTTTTATTGAATTATATGGAAGAATAGTCAATTATATTAATTGTTACATGCTCAGCACTCAGCTGGACTATATAATGTATACTAATCTAAATCCAAAAGAACATTCAAGTTTATAAAATTATATTACTTTTAAACAATTTTTAACAGAACTACCCAAAAGAAACTAAAAATATTTGATTACATTTACGATTACTAAATACAAATAACATTGATTTTTTTCCATAAAAGCTTTCCATTTAACTCAATATAAAAGTATTGAATATAATATTGAAAATTGCGCATTTACAGTTTTGTTATGTCAAGGCAATTGTAAGTATTTAATATAATGGTATTAAAATTTTCATAAATTGTTATTTTTAAGTTACATGTATAAATAACAACAACAGTGTTTGACAATTATGTTACTATTTAGTTAATGATCATTGTAATGATGACTGAAATATCTGTATGTAAATTACATAAACATAATATGATGAAAGGAACGTCATACCACGGCAATGTAGATCAACGTTTGCTAAATGATGTTTTCTTTGGTAATTATGATAAATAATTCATTCAAATGTTTAAAATAATAATTGAATATCTAAAATAGTTAAAATTGAAAACTTTACATTCATATATATTTTTTTAGAAATAGATATTAAAATCTAGCAAGAAAGAAATTATAATCTGAAAAATCACAAGTAGTATAGTAATTATACTGCGTAATTATTACAGTAATTAATTCAATAACAATTTACTACTATTCTTAGTTAAATCGAAATTCTCTATACAAGATTAAAAATTGTCACTGAGCAAAATTCAATGCAATTTAATAGATATAAATGTATAACTAATTTACAACATACTATTAAAATTAT
This sequence comes from Tetrapedia diversipes, assembly GCA_033822845.1. Classification (NCBI taxonomy): domain Eukaryota; kingdom Metazoa; phylum Arthropoda; class Insecta; order Hymenoptera; family Apidae; genus Tetrapedia; species Tetrapedia diversipes. Next base: position 69,484 of record JAOPTO010000956.1, on the reverse strand, counting down.
GATTGACAGTAAAGTCGCAGATCTTGTACTAATATACAAGAATTTCTCTTGTGTAAAATTTAGTACATAAAATTTAATCCTCATATTTGACACACTGCATCAAACAAAATATATGTACATAATCTAAGAAATTATTAATGATAATGCTACATAGTTTAGTATATGTTTAGAATTAAATTTTGTTTATAAAAACAAAATTCAATAAAAATGCTACCAGAGCATTGAATATGGTATAATATTAGTACTAATAATATACATATACCAAACCATTTTTTAAGCTGAAGATTATTTTTGAATGCTCAAGTATGTTTTGATTACCATCCCACTGTAGAAGGAACATGAGAATCTACTGTAAAATCTTTGTACTGAGAAAAGACACAGATCTGGAAAAATATTTCAAATAAGACAAAGAAACTTAAAATATTGTAATTTAAACTAACCTTGTCTTTTAGTCGTTGACAAAGTTGCAATGCTATAGTAAGTAATACTAAAGCATCATTTAACCATGGAACACTACATTCTGCTTGTTGTGTTTCATATTTAACACTACCATGTGCATTTTCTAATTGATATATTGCTAAGACTAATTTATAACTTTGAATATAAAAACTAATAGCCAAATTTTCTGGAAGATTAGGATTTAATGATTTCTGTAATACAAAAATTTAGTGTACTTTAATAGTATATTAATACACAGATATATTAAAATTAATATGATAAATGATTTTAAACTCCTTCCTAAGATTACTATACGTTTCTTATTGATTGAAAATATTCACCTACCATATTCCGACTTTTAATAAGATCATCAATAGTTTTCTTTCTTGGAACAATTAAACTTGTTCGACTGCGTTGAAGACAACCAAGTATATTTCCTAATACATGCATAACTTCATCAGATGTTTTAAAAGGATAATGACGATCAATATTATCTATATGTGCAATAGCTTGTTGTAAATGATTAGCAGCATCTTGTATCTGTTGTAATTTCCAAGGATGCTCACTTTGTATACTTGTTCTCATATTAATGTTTTGCTGACGCTGTACTTTAAAATTAACTTCCTACAAACATTTTCTTCTTAATTAATTATATAATTACAAACTGAAGAAACAATTGTTACTTACTGCATTTGTGATACTATCACCAGTTAAAACAGCTACACATTTTACTTGATCATGTGGTGCAACAAATACAAACCTATCTGTTTTATTGTGTTGATTATTGCCAAATAATGTTAATGGAAATCTTTGTGCACATTCCTGTAGCATAATACAAAGCAATAATTTCTTGTTTTATTAGTAATTCCAGAAATACATATATTTTTAATGTACCATTAGAATATTCCTTAACTGTGATAACGAAGAATGAACTTCTTCATGAAGGACCCATTCAAATTCCATTTGCTGAAAAATTTTACAATTAAATTTTCATTGCTTTATTTAATACAATATTACAATTATAAATGTAAATATTATGTATTAAAACTATTTTAATTTTGAAAACCTTAGAGAAAACCTTAAAATAATTTCTATAGGCTTCAATTTATTAATACATTAATGTTTATGTGGTAAGTATTTTATGTTAACGTACATTTTTTGAAAAACCAAAAACTTAACTATTCAAAGTACAATTACTATTTATGAAACACTTTGTTTCAGTATTTATAATACTTATTCTTTGAATATTATTTGTATAAAACATATATGATAATTTAATTTACATTAAAATTATAAAATCTAAGTGATTTAAACTTGAAATAGTTAATGAAAATTGTTAAATAAAAGTAAATATTATATTTATAATATAATAAGAAATTTTTATTTCAGTTAGTTTGATAAATGTAACTGAATAAAGAATACATATCTGATTGATGTTAACAATAATCAATAAATTATTCTACATATAACTTTTGTTTTGATTGTAAATGTATATCTAATACCTTATTTGATAAATTATGGTATTTAAAATTATTATCAATTTAAACATATAACATACTCTACTCATTTCCAAATGACAAAGGAATCCTTCTATGTATTTATTTATATTCTATATGCTTTTAGTACACTAAGAACCAGAGTAAATGTTTCCAAATAATTATATTATTACAGAATAAATATTATTTATCATTTATATGTATCATTTGTAAATTCTTGAAATAACATTACCGAATTATACATTTTTATAAATAAGTAAGAAACAAATATAACAACAAAATGATGCAATGGAGGGAATATAACCACAAAGAACTTGTTTCAACAAGAACAGTAAGAGGAAGTTGATTAGTTCGACGATAGATAAGGTACACTATCAACACGAACCGTGAAACGACGAGGTCGCCTAAGTGATTAGATAAACGGTAGGCAAAGGCAAATAGCTTACGAGATTGCGAGCCTCCTCCTTCTCGCAGTCAGCCATTTTTCTCCACTGTTTGTAACAGTCGTTTCTCTCTACTAGTAACTCTACTTGCTTCCTAGTTACAAAGTTGTTGCGTTTAATCTTTAAGATTTTTTTCGTGAATTTATACTTTTTTGTTTGGTGGATCTCATATATCACTTGTTCTACAAATGAGCGTTCTTATTACGTTAAAGATAAATCTTATTATTTATTTCACGTATAATTTTGCAATCTTAGATAAATCGTTATCATTTTAAGATATTTTAATTGCCATCTATGATTAGTACGTAATAGTCATTACTAAAAAAATTCACACATCGACAGTCAAGTACAACTGAAAGCGTGGTATTCTTCGTATCTTTTTTGGAAAAAGTAAGACTAAGTTTATAATATATGAATATAAATAAGTTGAATATTTCAATATATTTAAATTCATTGGAATTACTCATTGAATTCATTAATATAAGGAATTAAATATCTAAAATATGAATTGTATAGTTATATAATTGTTGATGTTATATAACGTTAATTACTTAATATAATAAGATTTGAATTAATAAATGAAATAAAGATTTCTGTATTTAATGTATCTTATTAAAAAAGTAGATTTGTTTTACATTTTAATAATTATGAAATTTTTTTAACAAATGATCATTGAAATACAATAATAGAAAAAGATATTTCATATACAAATATTTACAGTTATTTATATAATCGTTTATATCACTTATTCTCATATGGATCTTTGTTCATAATATTTTACTTGTCTATATATACATAAAAACCATACTATATAAATAAAAGATGGTGTAGAAAATTAATAAAAGCATATTTTACAGTCATCTTATATATGGATAAAAATACCGACACATGTTTAAAAGTCTTTATGTATTCCTTTTCACAGAAACATTGGTTTTTATTTATTTGTATAAATAAATGTCTCTTAATTTTATCAATTCCGGAAGTTTCCAAAATATATTAAAGATATCAAAAAAATAAAAAGAACCGCAAAGAAGCTATTTTACATTTTCCGGTGTTATCATTATATTATGATTATAATTATTATAATATAATATTATTTTTTGAAATACTTATAATTATTAATATGTAAAATGAAGTATTCATTTACAATTGATCACACAATTAACTATGTAAATCATTAAAACAAAAGTAGAAAATAATTAATATGATTAAGAAAGTTTTAAAAACAAGTACATCTAAAATAATAGTGCTGATAGTAAAAGATTATGATAAGCCAATTAGTTTAGTAAAATATATAAAGTATTTAAAAATATTAAATACTTTGCATTTGCTACTCAAAGGAAACTATATTAGCAAAACTAATGAAAATAAACAAAAAGTTCAATACATTATTAACACATTTCTATGTGTTATAATTCCTTCTTTATTTTGTTCATGTAATTTTGTTTTTGTATACATGTTGTCTCAGTGTTGGTGATATAAATAAGCAGTAGGTCATTCTACCTGCAAGATTAAGTTTAAAATGTAGAAAAAAATATCTTTGAACATGTTTGGTTTTTGGTAATGATTGGAAAATTAATTATACCTAATTACTTACACCATATATTATTTATATTTTTTATACTCCTTAGTTATTAGCACATAATAAGGTAAAACAATTAATTTTTATTTAAAAAGGTATTTAATTAATGTGTACAGAATAAAATTTCTTAATTTTACTGATTACATTTCTTTATTACAGATCATATGAGTTTAAAGACTGTTCATGGTGATGAAATTAGACTTTTTTATTGTTTTATTAGTTAGCAGTTATTAAAATAAATTCAACAAGCTCAAAAATAAGCATTTCCTTTTATTTAGTATGGTGTTTCTTAATTTTTTTTGAACCATGTTCCACTTTAACACTTCAAAGATTTGGGTGCCTCCTTGTCATATGTATGATAGGCAACCAAGTTCTGAAAAAATAGTATCAAAAAATGTAACTATAAATTTTACTACATATATTGTTGGTAAAGTTAACGAATGAAATTAACTAATTGCTTCCAAGTAATAAAAGCTGCCCACCTGTGGAGCATATGCCCTATGTTGTGAAACTTATTTAGTATAATAATATAATGATAAAAACATTAAGCAACTGAAAAGAAGTTTTGTACAAACTAAATGACATGTGATACTACAATGCTGGACATTTGTAATTATTATGAATTTGTTGTGAACTATTGTAACTTCATGAAAAAAGGTCATAGAATAATCTTCTTGGGATCATTTCAAAGGTGAAACTTTCTAGTTTCATGTTTCTAAGTTGAATTTTCTTGAAGCCTCTCTAATACTACAAAATGAGTAAGAAATTGAAGGTGGTTTTGCTCTACAAATTTTTTCTGATTTTGTATAAAAACATGTTAAATTTAATGGAACACTTTATTCAAAGTGTTATAAAACAGTGACTAAACATTGTCAATGTTGTAGCTAGTCTGAATATTAATTTGAGCTACTGTATTTTAATACAATAATAAATTATCTAAAAACGATTTAAAGTTCCTTTAATAAAATGAGATTAGAAGTCTTTTTCTCGACAATTATATGTTCAGTATTAACATTCCTTAGACATTAATGGAGTAATGAATGATAAAAATGAGAATAACTGAGATGTAAAGTGAATACAAAGATTGTTTAATTTCTATAGTATACAGTTATTTGCAATTTGATGGGAATTAATTTGTGGATTGATTTCTGCTGTACATAAAGCAGCTTGTCCAATTGATTCAATTATTCTAGCTTCTTGACTCTATGATTTGACTTACAATAAAAGATAAGCCACTGATCTATCGAAGTAACTCTATTAATTGATCAACGATATGACGATACAAATGATTTTTAATGTTGTGATTATTCAGTGTAGAGTTTATCTAACATTATACAATTACACTTTCACTTTCCATATGCTTCAAACTTGTCTTTACTACTTTAACACATAGTGCATTATTCTTCAATTGATATTATTGATGTGTACATGCTATTCCAAATATAACAGAAAACTATTAACATCATGTTAATTAACTATTAACTATTAACATCATAGAAAACTATTCTCTGAATGAGATACTGGTATCAATAAAATATATTTATAAATATTATTTAAGTATCAGTAGTAAGATAACGACTGCACTAACATAAGTAAGTTAACGGAGATGTAACATTAAAGAAATATCACTGTTACCTATTTTGTACAAAATTAATTCGAGCTCGAATGTTTTTATCGTCGTATCTATTATATATTATAAAAAATGGTGACTTTTACTTATTGAATTTGCTTCGATTACTATCTGTTGATAAGCAAAAAATTACAAGATTATACATAAAAATGATGTAGATAATATCGAAAACTTATTTTTAAAAGAATCTATAAAAGATTTAATGTTATCACTGAGCTTTAAAAATTGAATCAGTGTTAAGAGAATACTATATATACCATTGAAATAAGTAGTGTATAAGTGAAGTTTTTTAAAAACAATATATACATTTAACAAATTTTCAAATTTATTTTCTTAGAAATGAAATATCCTGCAGTGTTAACAAGAAAAAAGTGTGTCAAATACTTGATCAAATTTTTTGTAAATTAAGCAGTATACATTCTAATTTATTATGTAATTGTAAATACTGAGTGTGAGTACAAAAGTATAAGTAATGTATGGCAGAACTAGTTAGAAACGTAATCAAATGCGTGCGCATGCAATGAATTTTCAAAATTGATGTGTAAAAAACGAATTATTATATAAAAAAATTTGATTCTATTTCTTCGACGTATTTTTTGTGATCAGAATAATTATTATTTGGTTGTACCAGCCATCTTGGGACGTTCTATATATGAAAATAAAATAGGTATTGTAAATAAAGATTCATACAAAAAAAAGTGATACAATTAATTATTTCGATAATTATAAATGTTGCAGTTATCAAATCGATAACAATTGAAACCAAAAATTTATTTCAGTTTTCTATTAATTTGTTCGGGAAGTTTGCATCGATTTTTAATTCTTGTATCAACCAAAATGTTTATATAAATAAATAGTTCAAGTATTTATAATTCACTTAACTGTATCTTAGGAATACCTAGGTATGTTGATTACAACACATACGTATAAACAGGTGCAAAATCTTGACATTTCATTTATTTTGCCAAAGATCTGTACTTGCGAAACAGATATGCATGTTAAAGTGTACGGAGAATCATTTTTTAGATAATTTTAAAGTTCCGTTCTTTCAAAATATGAAGTCAGATCATTGAAATATTTCAGATATTTTACATACTTTTCAGAAATTTGCTCGAACTTTCCGGATAACTCAATAATGTAAAAGTTCAATTTTTCTATCATAAATTTTTCGTTAATTTAATAATTATTCATACGTATAAAAAAAATTAAATGCGTACATATGTATATAAATTTTAATTGGATAATATTATATTCATTACAAAATATAAGTTACAATGTAGTTTCATAATCGAAGTCTTATAATTTTATGAGAGTCATTCCACTTTATCTTTTATTTTCAGAAATTTATTTATTTATAAAAAGCAATATAGAACTAGCATTCAGTTATTTTTATTAATTGTAACAACAACATACTTTCCACTTCTGTAAATTTGATCTATTACAAAAAATCATGGGCTTAAAGTTATATTATGATTTATTGTCACAACCAAGTAGAGCTCTGTATATATTTTTGAAAGTTTGTAATATACCATTTGAACCGAAATTAGTTAATTTGGCAAAAGGTGAACACCTTACACCAGAATATAAAAAAATCCATCCATTTCAAAAAGTACCGGCTGTTGAGCATAAAGGATTTGCTATAATTGAAAGGTATTATTATTTTATGTTATATTTTATAATTTATATTAACAATTATAAATATTAACTTGTATACTAATATAACATTGTGCTTTATTTTTGATAAGAGAAATATCGATCGTGTTCAATATTTTAAAACTAATAGTACAAATTAAAATTATAAATGCTTTTAATACTGTTGCATTTTTGTGATAACACCTTTTGGGATTGTCTTAAGTTTTGAATAAATGTATAAAATTAACGCAATGAGAAAATTGATTTATTTAACAGTACTAATCGTCCAAATCCTTGACCCACAATCTGTGAATTCTTACCTTCTTGGGGTTGTCGAAGTTATTTTTAATCGAAAGTTTTAAGTATGTTAAATACGTTAAGATAGCTGTCTTGGGAATAGAGGTGAAAAAAACGCGTCTCTGAGTTAGAAGAACGAAGTGATGGTATCTATGTGTCTTTTCTTGAACATTCCAAGGAAAAGAGAGTTTTCCTCAGAATGTTCAAGATAATTCTGCCCTCATTTAAAATATCCTACCTCGAATTTTGTCCATTTGTCAAGACATGTTGAAATATTTGAAGCTTCGCACGGTTTTTATTTTTCAAGTAATGTTGGAAAGTCCTCTAAAAAAGCTTCGTAAAGGTCTAAAAGCAGTCTGATTCATTTGTACTAACTGCTTTTCAAGTGATATTATTAATTTAAAATAATTGAACTTAGTGTTGCAGGATATTTTCAAATGCATGGCTGGCGATTTTGAGACGTTTTTAAACCGAATATAAAAAGTAAAGTAAATAACTAAGTATTCGTAATTTCAATTATGTGTAACTTACGTTTAACGAACTATATGCATATCAACATTAACAAATGAAAGTTAAATCCATCATACTACAAATCATATGAAAGTATTTATAGCTGGGTCTAAATTGACCCGGTGTTTGTCAATCGAGGGTTAATTTAAGAGGGCAGAATTGTTGCACATAGCTACTCGTAAGATTTGCACATTCGCAGTATATCTGATTTTCTCAAGGCCATAATTTTTCCAGCCTCTTTTTCAGTACTGCGAGACTCGATAGGGATCTGCTACAATATTTTTAAGTATCACTTGGTAATTTAGTTCAAAACGGTTAAAACTAATTGAACTTTTTGTAGTGTCGCAATTTTAAGATATATCTGCAGAGAATTTAAGGTGGCTGATCATTGGTACCCTAAAGAATCGATGTCTCAGTTAAGAGTTGATGAATATCTTGAATGGCAACACCTTAATACCAGATTCAATTGTGCCTTATATTTTCATATGAAGGTAAATAAACCTTTTTACTTACATAATGAGCTTGTTTTGTGAGAAAATTGTTCATAAAAATTATGTTAATTATGCACGACATGATGTTAAGTATTTTATAATTATATGTATTAATTTAAATACTAATTGTTATAAGTACTATTCATATTTAAATTTATTTGATATTAAATTTTGATTGTAGTATCTAGTACCAAAATTAACTGGGCAACCGTTGAAGAAAGAAAAAGTAGCGGAATTTGAGAAACGAATGATTGATACACTTGATGATTTAGAAAATGTTTGGCTAAAAAACAAGAACTTTTTAGTGGGTCCTGAAATTAGCATTGCCGATATTTTTTGCTTATGTGAGGTGGAACAAGTTCGTAAGTAATGATATAAAAAATTTAATAAAAGTAAAGTAAAAACAAATTAAAAGTAATATAATAAAAGTTTTAATAGATGTTTAATTATTTTCTATATTTATACAGAATAATAAATGATAAAAATATGAAAAAATAGGGGTTATGAATATCGTTATGAAAACTTAGTTTATTTGAAATATATATAATAAAACAAAAAGAGGTATGATTTTTAATTATAGGTATAGCTGGATATAATCCACGTGAAGGTAGGCCAGGTGTAGCTGCGTGGATGGAAAGGGTTATACATAAAACAAGCCCTTTTTATGAGGAAGCTCATACGTATTTAAATAAGCTTGCAAATAAAGCAGAAAAAGATGCTTTAAAAAGCAAATTTTAATAATTTGTGCTTTGAAATATATATTGAAGTGTTTTTGAAAGATATACACAAGGGTGTACCATGCGATTCCTCATAAAAAGATGTGTACAAAATATGGAATAACATTTTCGTGTTTAGGACATCGTTTTTGAGAAAATGGAGGTTGAAAATTTGCGTTGTACAATAATGGACATAAGTTTAATTCCTTAAGGATTATGGTTCATTATTGAAAGTCTATTTCATAGTGATTAATTTTTGGTTGTCACTATAAACATATAATCACTAGAATAAGTATATTCTAGACTAAATTTATTATGAAAGTAAATATGTATGTGAGTATTAGACATGAATTGCAAGTGATGATTAATGTGATGAATCAACTGAAGGTTTAACATAATACAGTCTTACAAGTTAACATATATGACACAAACATTGAGATACACAAAAAATGTAATAATCCCATATATATACATTATACTCACTATGAATTGACTTTGGTCATGACGTAGACGTACATACAACATAACCGCTCGAGAGGTTAAGACGGGAAGGCAATAAAAAACATAGTTCTATGAGTTGCAAAAATTATCTATATATTCATTTTTATTATCACTATGGTAGAATACTATTTATTGATTAGTACAGCATATGAATCTCATTTATTGTGCTATTTCTTATAAGTAAATTAATTAATTTTCACAAAATACTTTCGGCTAACAATAGTGTTTCTTTTGAATCCAGTAGTTTATAAATCCTGCATAGTCATAGTTCACGAATACAATAAATGTTATACGTTGCTCAATGAAGAGTATCTTGGTTGTAAGTGCGTATGTACAAAGCGAAATTTCAAACTCGATTTTCTCAAAAACTATGCTCTAAACTAGAGAAAGTTATTCTATATTTTTTCATATTTTCTTAGTAGGAATTACCAGGTTGTGCATATCTTTCAAGAGCACCCGATATATTGAATGATTGTTTACATATTAGGTATACACAAAGTAATATGTTTTTATTGTTTTATTGTTTACTTGATAACCGAAAGGTTTTGTATAATTAGTTGAAATTCTTTACAAGAATGTAATTAATTGATACACTTATATGATACATTATATGTATATCAATTATTAAATCTTTCTTTGTTAAATATAATTTATCAGGTACATATGCAGTGATATTTTGTTATATCGTGTGCTTAAAACTGCCATGCTCATTTCTTAAATGAGTCGTTTTTCTCGAGAAAGTTTGCGCGTTTTGTACCGTTGGTTGAGAAAGAAAGATTATATTCATAAGTTGCAAATAGGATTGTTCAATTCTCGCTTTGTTACTGCATTATACACAATTACAATCAGATTCAATCATATGTTGGTCAATACTTTTACGGTGGGGCTTACTGATACAATATACACTTGTATAATGATATAATGTACACTTTTGTTATAATGGTAAGAAAAACACAACATACATAATTACGGAATAGCAACGTACAATATAAAGCATAATAATATACCGGTTTTATAACATGACAAAGTTATATGTACTATAAAATACTGTTACATAAGTATATTCTTATAATTGTTGAATATTTTTATCATACCATTGTAACGAAAATGGTGTTTTATAAAAGTTTATATAATTTATATATATATTTTTAAATAAAGATATACATAATTTAAAATATTTAAAAAATAAGAGTTATTAATACTAATTAATCAGTCTATTTAATTTGTTACATTTATCTAATTGTTCTCTGAAAACATGTTTTCAAATGTCAATGGAAAATATATTCTTATAATATGTATACATTATTTTGTGTTCTGTATTGTTGATTATTGTATTAATATTAGAATCAATTTGATCTTATTTTCGAACCCTGATAACAATTTGGTTATAATGAGTATTAGAAATTGAATACAGAAATATTACGAAGCAAAAATTAACCGTAAACCAGCTTTTTCTTAACCTACTTTTTCAAGGGCTTCTTGCAAGAACCTAAGCTATATCTGACATTTTAGAAAGTTTGAAAACGTTGAGAAACAGAACAAAGGGGCTGAAGGACCCGGACGGGGTTGTGTGAATTTCGACCACTGCGTTCTGCTAGTCTCGTCGTGATAAAGCTCGCAAGGTACTATCAGAATTGCCCTTCCTCGCGTTACATAAAAATAATAATAAAGTATCAAAGTATTATTTCACAAATAAAAGTCTATTTCATTTAGCAATATAAAATTTCATTCCGAATAATGAGGTACTAAATTCGCACCATACTCATCTGCAATGCCATTCTGTATCAATTTTAACATCAAACCCAATTGCACAAATTAACGCCAATAGCAGATCAAGCTTTGTTACTATTACCAAGCAAGCATATAGCTACCGTTAGTATCACTCATGCAGTTAGGCTAAATGTGTTATTGAACCAAACGATGTTACAAACCGTGGTTTGTATTGTTTGTTTGTTTATATTTGTTTAATATTTTATATCAAAAAAGGTACAAATTTATGAACGATACTACACACAACTTTATTCTTTTATCTGGTGGAAACATTTCCTTATACGATATCATTCATTTTGCATTTTAAAATATTAGTCTTAAATTATATATTAAAATGCAAATAAACGTAACTTTGTACGAAAACAAAATGTACAAATATTTTTCATATCATTTTTCACATTGAATTAATATAAATTTTATCTTCATTATTGTTTGATTTATATTCAAAATACTTCATCTATTATAGCGAGATTTTACGATGTTTACTATATTGTAATATGTGGTTTCTAAAATGAAACCGGATTTAAAGAAATTATTAATGTAAAACTAATTTTTAGGTGACCTTTTTTAATTTTGGCATTTTCTTTGGACATTTTTGTACGTGAACATACCAATGTTTTGCTTGACACTGTTCATCACAATAAAAAGCCATCTCACAACCTAAACACTTGAACTTTGGCCCGATAGTGCCACAGTTCGAACACGTTAAATTATGCAAACTATTTGGACTGTGATTCACTTTACCTAGATACGGCGTTTCGCAATTTCTATATTCGTTTCGTGGTACATTCTTTGACAATTGTGCATAAGGAGGAATTAATGGCATCCTGTGTGGTGTTGAAACGATAGACGTTATTGTCGGCTGGATACCGTTCCCAATAACTGATTGTGAGTTAGTTTGAGCAAAGTTATCTGCGGTTTTAAGTGCTAGTCGATTGAATGAAAAATTTTGCATTTGTTGATACTTCGTATTTTCATGTGTTTCTTCGTTAAAATTACTATCTTGTGTATGATTAGACCCATCATGACTGAGAACTGATTTGTTAGAACCTAATATGCGAGATGACTCTGCGTCGATAACATCTGGAATACCGGCAGCGGATAACAGATCTGTATTGCTTCTATTGTACGTTAGTGTATCGCGTTGTCTATCAAAAGAGGCAGCAGCTACGACAGCAGCGGCTGCTGCTGCAGCAACGACATCCGGAATCATTCTGTTCCGAGAGAATTGATTATTTGTCGAGTAATTAATTAAAGGAGCCCGAGACAGGGTCTGACGTGAAGAAGATAAAGACGGTGGGGGTAAAAATAGCGACGGTAAACAGGTAGTTGTACCAATGTTGGTAGTGGTGGAGTTTCCTCGTAAGTGATCGAACTCTAAACTATTTGGATGCTGCAATGTGTTTGTCGATGGTGAGGGATATCTTATCATTGGATCTTGTATAGAAGGAAAACGTTTATCCATATGTTGTATTGGTCGCAGGCTTTCTTGCATAGGAAAATGGTATCCCGTTAGAGAATTGGAATGTAATCGAGGGGGATAGGGATATGTACCATAGGGACAAATAGCCGGATGATAACTTAAAGCTGCACCGTTGTATGGGTCAATCTGTAATGATGAAAATGTATGTGGTAGTGTATTGTAGACGTATTTAATTCTTATAAATATTTTACACGATAAATATTGGTGTAATGTATCAATCAACAAATAATTATACATTACTGACATTTTGTGTTGTAATTGATGAAAGAGATTATTTTAAGTTTCGCAAGATAAAGAGTTACAATAGTGATCGAGAATGTTTTATATTATTTTTGTTTATTCATTATTTATGTAAAAAATCGTCTAACTTTTGTCCCCTTGTTTTTTAACTTAATAAATTTTTGAGACGAAAAGAAATTGAAACGTTATTGAAACGCTTAAATGTGTATTAAATATATTAAGTAATGTAAATATTTGAAGAATATTATGGTAGATCAAATATTTATTTCAAAAGATACTATAATTTTTTTCCTTCTTATTTGCATATAAAGGAATACACAATAAAATTATGAGAAATATTAGATGATTCAAGATATTACTATAATCTGATTTGTCGAATGAAAGCATAGAATATATAACAATTTATTTAAATAACGTGACAATGACAAAATGTTAGACTGATATAACAGTAATTAACATAAAAATGTAAATTTGATGTTATTTTATGACATGATTAAGCAGATTTTGTTATTAAAAAATAAGAAAAAGATTGAACTGTTTTTATAATTCGAGAAAACACATTTATTAATCCATTTTTATCCTATTAAAATCCAACTATACTAGCAATAAGTATAGTTCAAATATATGTACTTATTATTTATTTTTCACAATAAGATATCAACATTTCACCAATTTTTAAAATGTACACACAAATGTAAATGAGATATACAGGGTGTTCGGATGAAGCTAGTAGAAAATTGAAGGGGTAACTCTATGCAACATTCTAAGATGAAAATCAAGAGTAACAATATTGCGTTTGACGCTTCGTTTATTAGTTATAAGCAATTAAAAGACGGGCTATTTTACGCCTGAGAGCAGGCAAACGGGACAACACGGTAGGTAACGTCGCTGGCTGCACAGTGATGCTCAGTCGTAACTACGTTCAGAATATGGCTTACCTCTGAACAACTACAGAAATGTATGTAGTTAAAATGGCATTGGTGTAGTGTAGGATATATATATGCTTTCACAACATTTTGTGGGAATGTCCAATATATAACAACCACAGAAATCAAATCATAACAGATTTACAATATGCTGAGTGGAAGCCCCCATACGAAATCAGCCAATTTCTGAAAGGGCCTAATTTCACAGCTCTCCAAATTATCACCTTCTGTGAGCTAAACAATATCAAAGTTTGACACTCCTGAAAAATAATAAGTACGCTCCTAGCAATTTAAATTTTAAGGAGTGTAAACAGTAGAACAAGGACATCATAAGACGTAGATTAAATAAGAAAGACTGAGGTAAATGTAGTTTAATTGTAACATAATTATAATATAAATAACAAATTATAATAATATAGGTTGTAAGTTAAAATAGGATTAAAACTGAGTAAAATAACTAAACTTTGCGATAATAACTAAATATGGTTAAAACTTGTATTGATAACTATCAAAAAACTTTGCAATATGCATACCTGTTAAATATTTGTAACCTTGTTATTACAATCTATGGACCAAGAGTCTAAGGCAATTTAATAAAAAAAAAAAAAATATATATATATACTTTCTGAGGCAATGCGTTTTACACACACTCGGGTCCGTGAAAAGGATAATATTGTTTTTGCTTAATTAGAAATAAAACGTTACTTGTGAAACATTTTTTGGTTATTTAATAAAACACCTGTTTCTAAAACGTGTACCACGAGCAGTGGAGTTAAACAGTAAAAATATAACAGTTACAACTGAGCACCACTGCGTAGTCATTGACGTTACCTACCGTGTTGCTCCATTTGTCTGCTTTGAGGCGTAAAAGTAGCCCATTTCTTTAGTTGCTTATAACTAATGAACAAATCGTCAATCGCAATATTGTTACTCTTGATTTTTGTCTTAGAATATTGTATAGAATTACCTCTTCAATTTTTTCCCAGCTTCGTCCGAACACCCTGTATTTTGTATAAATATCTGATAGCTATGTAACTTGTAATACTTTGCCAAAAGTAAAACATTAAATGTTACTTACAATGTAATTGTTCGGGTAAAATTGAGTCATAGGAATAGACGGACAAATGCTAGGACGTAAAGGCGGAACTGTTGTAACAGGTTGTGCGACAGTCACGGATGCTGCAACGTGTTGCAGCAATTGTTGCCGTTGTTGCTGATGATAGTGATACTGCCATTTTTCTGAAACGCACCGAGGTGCTGCGTTCATCCTCTCGTTGGTACTGGGTCGGATTATCTTTGGTATTTCGGGCCTAAAAGCCTGCTACGGTATAAAATTACACAGATTGTTCGGCAACAGTTGAAAGATCATACATATAATTTTAATAGTACAAAGGTACAAAAACGAGAAAAAAAAACACATGGCGAAATTTATTCATAAAGCTTTATTCTCAAGAAACTTGAATTCAGATATTTATAAGCAAAATACTTCTTAACACTTAACCAACCGAATGGGAAGATCTCCCATTCTTTCCTCTGCCATTGATTCTATTTACTTTTGTTATTAGGTAGTCTTGGAGTGGAGTTGAATTTATTAAAAATTGTGCTTTGAAAGAGCAGAAAATGTATTCGATGGACTTTTAACAACACTAGTTCAAGACTAACCAATAACAAAAGTAAATAGAATCAGTGGCAGAGGAAAGAATGGGAGACCTCCTCGTGTTAAGAACAAAAAAGATAATATTTTACCCTATCGTACAAGTGATATTTTTTATAAGAGATTACTCGCAGGCTGAATAAATCACAACGACAATGTTGTAATGAATTTTTTGAAAAATTCAAATATTTACGGTCAATTCAAAAACTGAGAACCAGAGAAAAAATATTCTATTTTCTTTGAAAACAGGATATTCGACGAATATATAAATTTAATTTTCTTGAGAAAAGAGGTTCGTGTGAGAAAATATATTCTACAATTTAGACACATATATTCATTTACATAAGGAATACTGTAGTTTTTAATGCTTTGTGCATTACACATAGATACATATACATACATATATATAAAATACAAGACAAATGTACAAGTTAGTTACAAAAGCAGGTGATTCCACATCTTTGAATGTGCCGCAAAATTAATCCGAATTTTGAAATTTGAAATCCTTGTGATGAGCAGAATATGAGATTTGATTTTGAAATACAAGGTCGACATTAATTTTACGATACATTCTTTTAACAAATTCCTATCGATTCAGAGATATATAACATCATTTACATAAATTATAACATGTGTTTACACTCTGTGCCAGGTACAGTAATAACTAAATAAATTACAGGTAACCCTTGTACAACACGGCATCCTATAATACGGTTTCGCTATAACACGATTCATAAATTGCGGGAACCCTCTTACAACACGGCATCCTATAACACGGTTTCGCTATAACACGATTCATAAATTGCGGGAACTCTCTTACTACACGGCATCCTATAACACGGTTTCGCTATAACACGATTTATAAATTGCGGGAACCCTCTTACAACACGGCATCCTATAACACGGTTTCGCTATAACACGATTCAGAAATTGCGGGAACCCTCGTACAACACGGCATCCTATAACACGGTTTCGCTATAACACGATTCATAAATTGCGGGAACCCTCCCTACAACACGGCACCTATAACACGGTTTCGCTATAACACGATAAGAAAGTTGCAAAAATCTTTGTACTGGGTTGTCCGGAAAGTTTGGGCCAATTTTTGATAGGTGGTATAAAGACAGGTCTAAATATATTAGAATGACTGAGAACGAATAATATGTGTACATATCGTAAAAGACAATACTTCGGGTATATTTGAAACAAAATTTGGGTATGATACGTTAATTTTTGTCAGTTTTATACGCCTTTGAATATGGAAGCAAATAAAGTGCATTTTAGACATTTAATACTTTCCTTTCATCGAAAAGGCAAAAATGCCACAAAAGCGGCAAACAAGATACACGCTGTTTGTGTAGAATAAAAAAAAAAAATTGTTTTTTATAAGTTTTCGGAACGTAACCCCCATTTTTGTACTGGCTCTGGGTCTCATACAACACGGTTTCACACAACACGGCATTTTCCAGGAACCTATCTACCGTGTTATAGGAGTGTCACCTGTATTTCCATTTTGGAAAACTTATTTTTTCCAAATACGCGTATACTAGAAGACATTCTTTAACCCTTAGCGGTCCGTACATTTTTTTTCTAACACGACACAGTCCTTTTTTCAGACAATTCTGATTTCTTCGTAGAAAATACGTCTTTACCATCACTCAGCTTTGCATTCTCAGCATAACATTCTTCTATGTCTTTAATTATAAAAATAGTCCAGAAAATAACCTGATGACAAAGCATCTGGAATGTAATCATATTAAATACAAAATGTCTCCGCAGCGGAGCCAACGGAATGCTAAGGGTTAATTTATGTTTGAATGAAGAATCTTGGGTACGTATGAATTAATTGACTCTTATCCTGTAAATATTTTTTAAACATCTTACACTGTAAAGAGGTGATTTCTAAGTGTGATGTATTTAACCCCTTGACTACTGTGGGCGACTTTAGGCGCTTAGAAATTTTGCGTTTGTGATACTGAGAGCGCCTATAGGCGCTCGACACAGTTTGACTTTCTGACACTGAGAGCGCCTATAGGCGCTTCACACAGTTTGGCTTTCTGACACCAAAAATTCGCCGTTCTCGGCGCACATCGTAACTCAATCCCTGCCGTATGGTACGACCAGTACATATCAAAGTCTGCCGTAGTCAAGGGGTTAAGAAATTAAAATTGAAAAATTGCATAAAATATGCTATTATAGATATTAAAAAAGGAAAGGTAATTTAGAACGGGCCAGTAATAACAGAAACGATAAGATGATTAGATTGCACTAATATAATTCTTATACTGGTGACTGTGAGAAAAACGCAAAATAATAAAGTAACGTATACATAGAGCATCTAATTGTACTAAAGAAATTACTTTTGTGCGTTGCGCTTCTTCTGTCACGGTAAACGGAATGTTTTCTGCGGGTTGGAGTTTTGATTTAGCTCTTGGTGTTTGTTTCTTTGACATTCGAGCCAGCCAGTTTCCAAGAGTAGGAAACTGTTCGGTTATAGGATGATTACCACCATTCCTTTGTGACGAATCAGTTGCCTCTTCTTCTCGTTTATAGTTCTGTTGCAACCTATAATTGGTACATAAAATGACAAAACAGACAAATTTTTAGCAGTGAAATGAATTTTTTTTGTTCAACATACACAAGGTGCTGCTGAGTTGATGCTGTTTCTGAAGCGTTAAATTGAGTTGATTGTTTCGAGCTTGATGTAACCTGAAAGAAATTTTTATAATTATATCGCAAAGTAATGTAAATTTTATGTTTATCATATTTAAATCATAATCTGAGTTATATGGAAGATAGTATTCTATTTAAGATCTTTATTGTCGTGCAATCACTCATAGGAATCTTTGTACACTCTATGGAAGGGATATTTTTATTAGAATAAATAATAATTTTGTAGAAAGATATATATACCGTATTTCATCGAATATAAGACGCACATTTGTACGTGTTTTTATTGATGGAGGGGGTTGACGACTTCTACATATAACGAAAGTGAAGATGATGGTTCTTCTGACGATGAAAGTGTTTGAATAATAAGATATATTTTTTAGTTCTTTAAGTATATACATATTTTTGTTTATTCTACACTTTATAATAAAATTACTTAATTGAGGTATTTTTTTATTTCTAGTTTAAAATATTTGGGGTGCGTCTTATAATCAGTGGCGTCTTATAATCAGTGGCGTCTTATAATAGATGTAATACGGTGTTTATTTATCAAGGTAAGAATAGAATAATTATTTCATAATAAAATATTTGAATAGATAAAAAGAACCGTCTTATAAAAATGTAGGTACACTCTTACTGTACCTTCTGAACTTCTCAATTAATTATTATAAATTAAAGCTAGCAACTATATCTTGTAAAAAGTATGGTAAAGAAGAGTATTCGGTCAGTATCAACGTAATAATGGAATAATTATTTCATAATAAAATATTTGAATAGATAAAAAGAACCGTCTTATAAAAATGTAGGTACACTCTTACTGTACCTTCTGAACTTCTCAATTAATTATTATAAATTAAAGCTAGCAACTATATCTTGTAAAAAGTATGGTAAAGAAGAGTATTCGGTCAGTATCAACGTAATAATGGAATAATTATTTCATAATAAAATATTTGAATAGATAAAAAGAACCGTCTTATAAAAATGTAGGTACACTCTTACTGTACCTTCTGAACTTCTCAATTAATTATTATAAATTAAAGCTAGCAACTATATCTTGTAAAAAGTATGGTAAAGAAGAGTATTCGGTCAGTATCAACGTAATAATGGAATAATTATTTCATAATAAAATATTTGAATAAATAAAAAGAACCGTGTTACAAAAATGTAGGTACACTCTTACTGTACCTTATGAACTTCTCAATTAATTATTATATATTAGAGCTAGTAACTATATCTTGTAAAAAGTATGGTAAAGGAAATTATTCGACCAGACTCACTGTGCAAAACAAGAAAATATACGCATGTCAGATATTCATCTAACGAAAAATCTCACCAACAAAGACAAGAGACGAGCGAATATTCAACAACGTTTCTTTCCTCCAACAAAAGTCTTTCTTTACGACGAATGAACAAACCTTTTGCGCATTCCTGTTGTTCTCGATAACTTTTGAGACTGACACATCCGGCTGATTGGATTCGTAGGAATTAACCCGTAACTCATGTTTCGTTGACGGAGAAATCTGTTCATCAGCAGTTGTTCCAAACACTCGTTGAACATTTGTTGATACTCCCACGGTACTGATTACAGAATCGATCACCGGTCCAGGATCAGAAAACCCTGGACACTTGGTGTTCCCTGGTTCTTCGTTTCCAGGACGAAAGCTCTCCGCTTTCTCCTCCCTTACCGCAAGACTGTTCTCAAGAAATTTGCTAATCGTTTCAGTATGACTCGAAGGTTTCTCACCGAGATCAACGTTCCCTGGATCGATGCTTATGCTATTCTGTTGCTCCAGGTCCGTAGATCGTTTCTCAGTATCTGAAGTAGGTTCGATGGTGAAATCGCTGTTCACGGAATCCACAGGAAATGTCGCTTTCATCGAATCTTCGCTCACTGGCCACACTTTCCTCTCTGTGATCTGCAGTTCCTCTTTCACCGAATCCTGACTCGACGAGATCGCGAAGCACACTCTCGGCAGGATCGGCGGGCTGTTACGAATTTCTCGTGGCAGAGTGTCGTAATTTAAAGGCGACCGTGGCGACAATTTCGGTGGTTCCGGCGACGAGACGGGGGAATTATTGTCCATCGACGATTCTGCACTCTGTTCGTTCGAGTTTAGAAATAGGTGTTCTTCATGGGGAGGAGAATCCACGGTGTTGTTTGCGTCAATCATCTCGTTGGAGATCGGTTGGTCGGTGGATAGTTTGCTGTGCAACTTGGACAAGTTCTCCATTTGCTTCTCGTAGCGGTTCATCACCTGTCTCAGTCTGGTACTCTGTTGAGGATCGTTGTCGCTTTTCATCAGCTCAGCCAGCTCCAAAGTTTTGCTGCGTAGCTCGCGAAGCTTCTGCTTCAGCCTTTTTCGGCGATACTTTAGCTTGTAGCTGTCGATGTTCAGGGATGCGAGGTCCTCTTCCTTCTCGTGGAGTATGTCGGTCCAGCTAGTTGGACTTGAGACACTTGGTAGTTGGGGGGTCATGCCTGTGATGATTCTGTAGTTCGACTCCTGTTCCGATCCCGTGACGACTTGGGAATCGTTGCATCCTTCTGTGATTAAGATTAATATTTATTTGAGTTGAAATTTTATTGGGTTGGAGGGAAAGTTCTGTCGTATTTTAAATAGGCAGGTAATTTTTCTTGTAAATAAAAAAAACATCTGGCTAGTGAGTCATTGGGAATTTTTTTTTATTTTTTTACCTGCTGTATAATATAAAAGGAGTCCTTTTTTGCCGTTCATCATTTACTTGTGATATTTAAAGTGAAAAATATGTCAGTAGATAAAGTGCATTTACGACACTGCATTTTGTATGAATTCCAAAAAGAAATCAACGTATCGGTTGCATGTAAAAATTTATGTGCGATATTTGGAAAAGATATTGTAAGTGTTCGTACTTGTCAAAGATGGTTTAGCAAATTTCGTTCCGGGGATCTGAGCCTTCAAGAAAGTGATCCATCTGGACGACCATCCAAGATCGATAATGATGTTTCGTGATCCATGTTGGAAAATAATCCACATTTAACAAATCGAGAAATTGCAGAAGAGTTTGGCATTCATCATACAACTGTTAGAGATCACATTAAATCTCTTGGGTTTGTGTTAAAGCAAAGTGTTTCCACATGAATTAACGGAAACGGAAAATACGACAGAACTTTCCCTCCAACCCAACAGTACAATTTAACCCTAGTTTCATAGACATGCATGGGAGATACGCTATTCATAAACCATTCGTCTCTCAGACGAACATATTATACTGAAGATTTTTGTATTATGGAATACAAGGAGCAATAAAACACATTTTAAATCTGAAAAGTTGTTTATCAATCGTTAATTTTGTGAAATGAAAATATACACAATAGTTATTACAAGTGTTTACGTATTTTGCACAATCTGTGAGACGAATGTTTATGAATGTAGAGTTAAGTCCATTACTTTGCATTTGGAGATTTTTCAAGATCCAAAGTCGCTTTTCGCCTGCAAAGGGTTAACATTCTCACCTGTGCGAACAACTTTCTTCAGTCTCAACGGTGGCACCAATTTATTATTATCACTTTCTTCCTTCGACGTGGTGACAATTCTGGCGCACTTATCTGTGCACAGATCCTGTATCCCCTCGGTCGCATTCGAGCCGCAGAAGTTCGTCAGGAACTCTTTAATCGAGCTGCCTACTCGCTCCGCTTTATTCTGATTACAATCCGCCTCCTGTTGTGAGTGAATCGTGGTTTTTAAAAGACAAAGTAATAGATTATATATTAGGTTGGGGAAAAAGAAATCCATTATTTTTACGTTTATTTTAACCTTTAGCCGACCGAATGGGGTGATCTTCCATTTTGTCCTCAACAGAGCGCTGCAATTGATTCTATTTACTTTTGTTATTAGTTAGTCTTGAACTAGTACTGTTTATAAATTTTCCAAAATATAATTTTTAATAAATTCAACATCAGCTTAGGACCAACTAATAACAAAAGTAAATATTGGTTTGGCAACTAAATGATTGCGGATTTTGTCCATAGATGGTTTTAGCACATTCTTTCGTTTTGTCAACGTGTTCAAAGCACCTAAGCTATATTGTTTCCTTGTTGTTTGAACTTCCATCATTAATTAGTAAGACAATTTTATCGATTATTTATTTAGTTTCGTTTTTATCTCAATTTAAAGATGGAAAAAGAAAACGCCCATTTCAGACATATTTTATTGCATTATTTCTGAGAAGGCAGGAACGCATTGCAAGCATACAAGAAGTAGTATGGGAATGAAGACTTAAAGAAAGGCTTTATTTATTTATTTTATTCCATTCAGTACTACTTGAATGATACAATTTTTAATGATGCTGATAATATAAAATCTCATTTAATTTAGTATTTTGCTGGTAAAAATTAGAAGTTTTATGAACATGGAATTATGACACTGTCTAAAAGATGGCAAAAGTCATCGACAAGAACAGACAATACCTAATTTAATAAAGTCATATTTTCAAGTAAAAATTTTGTTGATTACTATTCCTATTCTGAATTTTCGTTATAACTTCTTAATAAAGCTCTATATGACCTATGTTTACATAACATTCTTTTCTTATTTTGTGCCATAGAATGCAGTAATAAAGTTTAAACATTAAAACCTGGGACTTCCTGTATACGACGCTCGTCCACACAGGTCATTAGATGGATCCCGGATATATCCAGCTCCCGTACCGAAAGGGTTAAGAGGGTTCAAAAAAAAGGCAAAAAGGCTAAAACTGCTTAATCCTCAAAAATAGCATTACCGGCATGCTCGTGTCATAAATGCCGATGGAAAACTTTCCGCAGCTGTTCCGTAGGACGGAACAGAAAGGTTGTTGCGTTCGATAACATTGCTCATGTACTTGTGGTGACATGGAACCTCATATGGTGACATGGATCCGTCCAGGGAATATAAAAGGCAAACTTCCCTGGGGGCGACACACGCACACACGCACACACAGAGAGAGAGAGAGAGAGAGGGAGGGAGAGAGAGAGAGAAAGAGAGAGAGAGAAAGAGAGAGAGTAATACAGTAGTCACTCTATCACAGTCAATCTATCACAGTCAATCTATCATTCGCTCATTCATTCATAACACACAGACCTGTAATAACACACAATAAAGATTCCTACATACTCATTTTTCTCTTTGGTAACAAAGCGTTTACTCCGTTGGAAACAAATAAAATAAAAATAAATTCGACTCTCACGCCGTCGTGTTGCCATACTGTCACACGCATTCATACTGTTTCAAACCTTGTCATTCTTTAGTCATGAAAAACCAATTCCACACCTGCCTCTTCCTCTTCCTGTTTTCCTTGGCATTGTCGTTCTGGTGTTCCGTATCGTTGCTGCCCTTCCGTTTTATCAAGCTGAGGCTTCCAACGCTGGAAATCTGAGGAACCACGTAATCTATCGAGCCCACGGATTCTATCGAGGCCATTTGTCTCCCGGCATCAACGTCTCTCCCCTTGCAAGTTTTCTCGCACGAGATTGTATCGATTGCTTTTATCGATTCTACTTCGACCACGTCCACGATGGTAGATTTCGGTAGAACTAGTAACGGCGAGCAGCCTTTTCGAAACGATCTTGTTGGCACGGATGGAACTGGACGGATAGGCAGAGAACGATTCGGTTGCAGCGGTATCAAACATGGTCCACGGTCTCGTAGAGCAGTTGTTAAGCTCCCTTTGTCAATGCATCTCGATTTGCTCGAACTGTCTGCTATCATAGTTCTTGGTTCTGGAAATAGCAAATGGCACGTTGCGGTTGGGGTTTAATTAACGACGGTGTAGTATTGTGGTTTTAGGAGCTAGCGTAGCTTTTAGGATTAATAGCGCAGTTTTAAGGGCAGCGATTGAAAAAGAACACTAAATTTTCTAGATGTTGGAAATTGAATACAGAAATACAGGTAGCCTTCCTACACTCTTCGTCAAAAAGATAGCTCAGGTATCTGCTATCTTTAATTTCTCAATGACGCATGTATAAGTTTTTCGTTTATAACATATAATATCAAAATATTACGTACTTAGAATATGCGGCTCGTTGGATATAAGCTACAATGTCGCAGATGTTTGTAAATAACAACGAAAAACTGTTCCATACTAAGGTCGGAATGATAGCACACTCTGTTAATATATTTAGAAATTGCTCAGTATTTCATCATCTATCAACGAGTAAAGATTACACTATAATATTAGATAAATTTGTACCTATGGGACGCGGAAAAAAATTAAACGAATCTAAAAGAAAGCAAATTCTGAAACTAAAACAGCAACAATTATCTATAACGAAAATATCGAAAGTAATAAAAAGAAACCGTAAAGTAATACATAATTTCTCAAAAAATGTTAAGGATTATGGCAAAAGGAAAAGAACTGGTCGGCCGTCATCGTTATCCGATCGTGATAAGCGAGCAATTTTGCGTATAGCTTCCAACTCACAGTTAACAACAACACAAATAATGGAAAAATCTTGTGTTAATGCGAGTGTTTCAAGTGTTCGTCGAGTTCTAGTATCATGCAAAAATATAAAGAGACTAAAATTGAAGAAGAAACCTCCGTTAACGACGAAGCACAAAGCAGAACGCCTACGCTTTGCAAAACAAAGAGTGCATTGAAAAAAGTAATGGAGACGGGTACTATTTTCGGAAGAAAAAAGATTTAACCTGGATGGTCCTGACGGGTTCCAATGTTATTTTCATGATGTAAGGAAAGAGACAATGTCTGCAATTCGACGACAAATAGGAGGAGGCAGCATAATGGTTTGGGCCGGCATCGGTTATTTCAGCAAAATAAGTATCAAATTCATCAATGGGAGAATGAATAGTGTTCAATACATAAATTTAATCAGAGAACAAATAAATAATCATGCAGAACGCATTTCTGGACTTGAATTTATTTTTCAACAAGATAATGCATCGGTACCTACATCAAGATTGGTCCAATCATATTTTAATGAAAATAATATATTTGTTTTGCCGTGGCCTGCCCGCTCCCCGGACCTTAATATTATTGAAAATTGTTGGGCACAACTTGTTCGTGGTGTGTATGCGAATGGTAAGCAATATCAACACGTACAAGAATTAAAAAATGCAATTGTACACGAATGGAATATGTTAAATCAAAATCATATACAAAATCTTTATAAATCGATACCAAATCGTATAGTGGAAGTAATAGAAAACCAAGGGGGATGTACCCATTATTAAACAAAAATATATATTAATAAGTAACTATTGTTAGTTAAAATTTATGTTGATTATTATTTTCTTATTGTACATGTGCTATCATTTCGCTTTCAAAATAAAATAATTTTTTTTGTTATACACTGAACCACACAGTATTTTTAATTATTTTCAACGAACCGCATATTCTGAGCTCAAAATGTTTTGATATTATACCTTAGGACGTAAAACTTTACATGCATCATTGAGAAATTAAAGATAGCACATCTTTTTGACGAGGAGTGTACACCACGGCATCCTATATCACGGTTTCGCTATAACACGATTCATAAATTGGGAAAACCCTCCTACAACACGGCAATCTGTAACACGGTTTCGCAATAACACGATAAGAAAGTTGCAAAAATCTTTGTACTGGGTTGTCCGGAAGGTTTGTGCCGATTTTTGATAGGTGGCATAAAGACAGGTCTAAATATGTTAGAATGACTGAGAATAAATAATGTGTGTACATATCGTAAAAGACAATACTTCAGGTACATTTGAAACAAAATTTGAATATGACACGTTAATTTTTGTCAGTTTTATACGCCTTTGAATATGGAAGAAAACAAAGTGCATTTTAGGCATTTAATACTTTTCTTTCACCGAAAAGGCAAAAATGCCACAAAAGCGATAAACAAGATACCCGCTGTTTATGTAGAATTAAAAAAAAAATTGTAAAAAATTGTACTGGCTCTGGGTCTCATACAACATGGCATTTTCTAGGAACCCATCTACCGTGTTATAGGAGGGTTACTTGTATTACGAAGCAAAAATTAACCATAAACCAGCTTTCTCTTAACGTACTTTTTCAAGGGCTTTTCCAACGTACTTTTTATTTTATTTGCTTTAAACTTCGATTAATAAACATATTTTGGATTTTGTGAAACTTTAAGGAATATGAAAATCTATATATTTATTTGTTTTTGCTGGAATGAAACTATTAACATGAAAAATCCACTAAACAACACAATTTGTGTTTATCATAATTGTGAAACCGATTAATCTACGAATTAGATACAAATATTCCTACTTCTTGAAGAATTTGATACGTCTCTTCGTTGATTGTTACAATTTCATTCAACGAATATTTCTATTTTGTAAAGTTAAATTTGTCATGTTATGATCGACACGGGGTTCGACACGATTGTAACACATTTTCCAACACTTCCTTTTTGTTAATAACTTGAGTATTGCTTGTCATATAGGAAAACTGCCACGATTCAATAATGTCATACAATTAGGTGACGCTTTCGCGTACGAATTTTGCTTGTAAATGTAATAATAGTGATTGCGTAATTATAGTCCAAAGTCAAATTGCCCCTTTTGTCTCTTATTTCGCTTATTAAAGAATATAAAAAGAATGTGTAATTTGCAAGTTTAAGTAAACTGTGAGTCGCAAAGAATACGTAAAGCTTACGTGGATAAAGAGTAATAATTAAGTTTTTATAATGGATGATTAAGGATCAGTAATTACTGATTAATGATTAATGAGTAATCGCTGTGGCAGCGACATTGTATTATAAAATTGTCATGCGTTCACTAGGTATAGGCTTCAATTCAAACTTTTAATAAGCACTCTTGTTTTAAGGGAAGATACCCGCTTATCGATTTCACGGGGGAATAGAACCCGATTCTTCGATGCTCATTAATTTTCATTAATATGTTATTGTAAAATTGTTGAAACTAAGTAGATATACGTGTTTTTATGTAAAAAATTATTTGAAAAAATATGCATCTTACACACTTTCACTGTCCAACGAATGAAAAAATCAGAAAAACTTTAAGATATGTTAGAATATTCCAAAACTAATTTTATTTATCCGTCGAAGATTGAACTTCTTTAATCACTTCGAAATGAACAAAATTTGTCTGGAGTTGGCTACAAATCACTTTGTAAAATCCTTGAAGTGATAAGGGTTAAAACATTTACTATTAAACTATTTTAATATACACTCCTGTCCATAAGTATCCGGACACTTACGTATTTGCCGAATTCGCATAAATAATTCTAAAATTTAGTTTCTTTTGTGGATTTATTATTTTGTCCTTTAATCTTGATGTTGCTGTGGAACAACACATGCAACTGGATCATTTCCCAATGGGAAAAATTTCTTTGGACAGACGAATCCAAATTTGAAGTATTTGGTAACAAGCGGCGCACTTTCGTTCGTCGAAGAGTCAACGAAAAATTTCTTCCAGACTGTGTTGTGCCTACAATCAAGCATGGTGGTGGTGTAGTTATGATTTGGGGTTGTTTTGGGGCTAATAATGTGGGCGATATAGTGAAAGTGGAAGGAATAATGCGAAAAGAACAATATTTGAATATTCTAAAAGACAATGCGATTCCCCCAGGAAAAAGACTTATTGGAAATAATTTTGTGTTTATGCCGGATAATGATCCAAAACACTGTGCAAAAATATGTAAAAACTATTTAAAGGAACTAGAAGAAAGAAAGGAAGTGAAAATTATGCAGTGGCCCTCACAGTCGCCGGACCTTAATCCAATTGAGAAGTTGTGGGACAAATTGGATAGACAAGTGAGAGACAAGTGCCCAAAAAGTGAAAAACAATTGTGGACAATGTTGAAAACAATTTGGGGAGAAATTAAAACAGAAACACTGCAAAAAGTTGTCGCAAGGCTACCTCGATTAGTGCAAGCGGTTATTTCGTAACGGGGAGGACATATCGATGAAAAGAAGATTTAAACAATTTTATGTCATTTGGTGGAAAGAATTGTTTATACTATGTTCTCTATATCTTCTACAATAACTAAATGTTCAATAAAAATTACTTTCACCGAGAAATACGTATATTATTGTAGCATAAATACAGTATTTACATGAATTTGATAGGTATCCGGATACTTATGAATGGGAGTGTATATATACAGGGTATTCGGACAGCCCTGGGCTTAAATTGAAAGAGTAACTCCCTGAGACATTCTAAGACGAAAATCAAGAGTAACGATTTTGAGTTTGAGGCTTTGTTTACGAGTTATAACTAGTTAAAGATATCGTTTAATCCGGACCGTTCGACGCTTGAGCATCACTGTGGACTCAGCGACGTTACCGACCGAGTTGCCTCGGTTACCCGCTCTCAAGAGTCGAACGGTCCGGATTAAACGATATCTTTAACTAGTTATAACTCGTAAACAAAGCCTCAAACGCAAAATCGTTACTCTTGATTTTCGTCTTAGAATGTCTCAGGGAGTTACTCTTTCAATTTAAGCCCAGGGCTGTCCGAACACCCTGTATAATATCTAAGAACTTCATTTTGATTTACCTACACCTGAACCTTACTACCATCTCTCAATAATAAAACGTAAGAAGTTCCATAATTATGCATTTTGTATTATGTACCTGATGTAATGCAACGTTCGCAGAGCACTTTTCGTTACCACTTTTCCCCCTCGTTCACCATAATCGTTTTTACATCTCAGGATAGCTTCAGACTCGTTTGTTTCCACGTGGTTTCTTCATCGACCGTTAGATCAACGAAAATAATGCTTTACCAATTACTTGCCCCGGAAATCACACTTTTTTCGGACGAACAATCGCGATCACTTCTCTGAAACTCTCTTTAGACAACTATTTTATGTTTAAGATATCAAATGTGATGTTGATTTACGGTTTAATGAATGTCCTAATCACGTTTAAGTTAACTCGATGCACTTAATCTACTTTTCATTGGCACAGGACATGATTTAAGATAAATTAATACGTTTGGTTAAAGTTAGTTAAACACCGATACCTAATTATTATTCTTTCTTTTTATCTCACTATTAAAATTTTTAGGTTTGGCTGGTATTTTTAATTATTCATTCGAAGTTTCATCTAATCACTCGTTCGTGTTCACGTGATTCTTACCAAGTATGTAAACCAAAGTCGTTAAATACTCTATGTTTCACTTTCATATATACATTTGGTATGGCAGAATAATTTTCTCTTCTTCACAAACACATGCACATCAACATTGTCACGATGAAAGGTATTGTCACTTGCAAGTGACACAATTTTACGATTGCGTTCCACATTTTTCACTTAGGTACATTCAAAAGAATGATTAAAGTAATCTTACTTTAAAGTAAATTATGTACGCGCAACACCTAACAGTTTGTTACATTAAAAACTCATTTAAAAGTAAAATTTATTTAGCAAATCAAAAAGTGAAAACGTAGAAACGACTAAAAAAAAAGATTAAGGAACGTTTTCTTTTAAATTTACAGAATTTCATAGGTTGTCAGTTCAGGAAGAAAACGGGATGCAATTAATATAAAAACGCGAATAAAGGAAACCGTGTCTTGTGCGCGTTTTAGTGTAGATATAGTTCTGCTTGTTAAAAAAAATAAAAAAAAAATCATTTAAAAGTAAATATCAACGCGCAACCAGAAATCGTACAGGAATCGTATTTTCTACGTTTGAATTATATTATTTATTAATTTACTGGGTAGGTCCCTTTTAGTACAATAAAAACAAAGTATATAATTTATAGAAAAGAAAAGACAAATTAAATAAATTAATTGAATTAACAAAGATAAATTAAAATTAAATTAACAAAGATAAATTAAAATTAAACCAACAAAGACAAATTAAAATTAAATTAACAAAGACAAATTAAAATTAAATTAACAAAGATAAATTAAAATTAAATTAACAAAGATAAATTAATATTAAATTAACAAAGAAAAATTAAAATTAAATTAACAAAGAAAAATTAAAATTAAATTAACAAAGAAAAATTAAAATTAAATTAACAAAGAAAAAGTAAAATTAAATTAACAAAGGAAAATTAAAATTAAATTAACAAAGATAAATTAAAATTAAATTACAAAGATAATAAAAGATAAATTAAATTAACAAACTAACTACGAAGAATTAACAGATTATCCAAGTCTTTCGTGAGGCCATCAAATCGAACTATTCCGGCCGGCACATATCGCAAGGGTAGATCGAGACGCTGTCGCGCGAAAAGTGGTGGCCGGAAAGCAAGGAATCTTGCGCGTATGCTCGTGTTCCCACTTCTAGTAAAGTTCTTATTAGGGAAACCCTTCGCAATTGGTCGACTAGAACGCAGTACGTCTGGCGCAGCTCGGGGATATATTTACCTGGCCGCAAGACGGGCAAAGAAAATGACGATAAATTCTTCTTTGGTATCCCTTATTGTTAGTGTGTGCCCCTTTTTTCGTTCTTAGAAACACGTACAGTAGCGTACAAAAGTTTAAGATCAAAGGGTTCAATAAAATAAATTAATTAATATTGGAAAATTCTACTTTTATTTTATTTAATAGAGTGAGGTGATAAGGCTCAGGTGTGAATAAAATAAAGATGAAGTGCTTAGAATATTAATAAATGTATATTTAAAATAGTCAAAGAAAATAAATTAAGTAATTAATAAAAAATAACAGTATAAACAAAATTTGTATTCTATGCTAATTAATAAATAGTGTTCTACCATAATGATGATAACAATTAACAGATAAACAATATTTGCGAACCATAAAATTATGTTTTACATTGTTCTGTCATCTTAAACTTTTCTCCTCTACTGTACATATATTACTGTCCATAAGTATTTGGCCACTTGGTAGTGCTTGCTCGTAATATTTGTACCATTGGCATAACGAAAGTATTATTATAGTTGCCGTGTTAACACTTAGCCAACCGAATGGGGAGATCTTCCATTCTTTCCCCTGCTATTGATTCTATTTACTTTTGTTATTAGTTAGTCTTGAACTAGTATTGTTCACAGTTCATCAAATGCATTTTCTGCTCTTCTAAAGTACAATTTTTAATAAATTCAACTCCTGTTCAAGACTAACTAGTAACAAAAGTAAATAGAATCAATGACATGGGAGATTTCCCCATTCGGTTGGTTAAGTGTTAAGTATTCCTAAATAAAATGATTTACTCGTTATATAAGAAGTACTGGGATACGTTAAATATTAATTAAAAATTATTAAATGCTCCTTTTACTTGTACAAGTCTGTCGTTTAAAACAGTCCCTGCAGATAGGTAACGTCAAAGAAAAAGAAAGCAATAAAAACATTTTACATTTTATCGTTTTTCACGTAGAATACGATAATTTGAAGAAAAAATATTTTTTTTTCAAGATTATTTTAACACATTCGTATCGGGCTATTTTTCACAAACTTTTTATATAAATCGGGGTAAGTATTTTAGGGATCTAAACATATTTTAACATATGGGTATTAAAATTGGAATAATTATTTTTGTAATTAATATATTTTATTGAAAATTTCTGGAATTGTATATAACTAGTATTAGTATTGTTTTTAGTATGTAAATTGAGGAAACAGCTTCCTTTGTCTAATGGTGTATCAATATCATTCCACACAATACTAATATCAATTTCTGAT
The DNA here is from genome assembly GCA_033822845.1 of Tetrapedia diversipes. Classification (NCBI taxonomy): domain Eukaryota; kingdom Metazoa; phylum Arthropoda; class Insecta; order Hymenoptera; family Apidae; genus Tetrapedia; species Tetrapedia diversipes. Next base: position 37,409 of record JAOPTO010000956.1, on the reverse strand, counting down.
TCATTTTCAATAATTTCATCCTCTTTTGATTCAAAATTACTGTCACTGTCAGTTTTATATAAAATGCATTTGTACCTTTTATTTTTCGGTAGAAAAAATATCACTTTCCTAATATTCGTCTTTTATACCTTCACAATCACTTGAAATATCTGATAATTCATCATAAATTTCGCTTTCAAATTCGTCCATTTACAGTAAGAAACAAAAATAATTATTAATATTAATAATAAATAATTATAATTATTAATTAATATTAATAAAAAACAATTATTAATTACAAAGTGACCAGTACGATGTTACTGATTGTTCGACAGATTCGAGAATAGCCTCTTTAATACGGTTATCTAAAAATTCATCAGGAAAGCGCACACATGTAAAACGAAAATTCTCGTTTCCCGATACAAATATGTTAAGATCATTTTATATTATTAGACTACTATATTGTACTCTCGTTAGACCACGGCTAGAATACGCCTCTTATTTGGTCGTTTAAGCAAACTATGTATAAACAGTTAATTAAAATTATAAACTAAGTACGACCTATAAACTAGGTACGCCTATGGCTACTGCTAATTACGACTACAGCAAGGTCATGGGCACGCTGAACCTTAAAACACTTGAATCTCGCAGAATTATCTCCAACCTATCTTTTTTGTACAAAATCATTAACCCTTTCGCTACGGGTGGGTTCTCCGTTGTAATATTTCTGCTGAACGAGCCGCCGTGACGCGCCGCGACAAAACTGTATGGCTCATTACAACCTGAGCTGCTTTGACGGTGTTTTCAAAAAACAAAAATTTTTCTCAAAACAGAGTATTTATAACGTCTTAACGTGCACTCTCCTAATTACAGTTTGAGAACCGCAGAACTGCATACGCTCGTCGTATGTATATTACGCGATATTTTATACAGGGTCACTATAGTGGCCCACAGTAGCGAAAGGGTTAACTACCAAATTGACTGTAAGCAGCTCTTAGCAAGTGTATATTTTTATGCTTCCTCAAGATCTTTCAAATCTACTTACACTTTCATACCAATAGGATACATTTCTCATTTTATTAATTCTGATACTATTACATTTGAACTACGGCTAATAATTACTTTGCACCTCTTGATTTTTTTAACACTTTAACCCCTTAACGTTAACTTGAGCGTGCTAAATTGGCCAAACTGTGCACACTCGAGAGAATTCGAATGACAATAAAATTTACAGTACAATAAAAATTTTGATTATTTTTGTGTTTTTTTAATTTTCTTGTCAAGACAACGTTCTAAATTGTGTTTCTTTGCATTAAAGGAATTGATTTCTTTTGGCCGGTTTAAAAAAAAACTGTACATTAAGGGGTTAATGGTCGCTCATACAACATGTGTGTGATAGCCAGAACAACTGTTAGTAGCCGCTCACGCAACATGTGTGTGATGCTACCCCCGAGGGTTATTAACCGGTAGCATACTCTTTTGCTAATATTTTTCTTTTGGCAGCATTTAAGTTTATATTAACTGGAGAAATAAAACATCAATTAATTAACTCGTTCGCGGATGTGAATGCTATAGTATTCATTATCATTGTGACACAGAACGACGTAAATGCTATAGCATTCAAATCTTAAAATCAATTATTATTGATTTAATTTTATATAACCTCGATTCAAATATCGTCGTGGATGCTATAGCATTCATTGAATACAACTGTTAAAATGTGATATTCTGATTACTCTTACAAAATGTGTCTAATAACATATCGCATATCATAATTAATTTAGAAAAAAATCGCGTGTCTCTTTTTACACCTCATGGAGCTTTTTACTGTCCGCGAACGTGTTAAAATATCAGTGACGAAAAAGGGTGTAGGAAGGGATTGTCGTTTTTACTATGCGAATAAAATTAGAAAACCTACATATTTTGTGTGTAAGACTTGCCAAACACCATTATATCTAGGTGATTGTTTCGATAATTATCACACAAAAAAAAATATTAATTTATTTACTTCTTTCTTTTTTATTATTGTTTTTTAATTATAAATATAGGAATTTAATGATTCGCGTTTTTTAAATATTTTTATCACTTTATTGTTACTGAGTTTTTTTTTTATTAAAATTTTGTATATTCGCATATGTTCAATTATTTCATGAATTTATATAAAGTTTTTTTTAATTAACTCTTCAAAAATATTGCCGGCCCTTGGCGAAGTTTAATTGCCATTAAAGTGTTAATGAATCTTTCATTAAATTTCATTGTCAGCTTAACAATCTTTTGTAATATGATTTAACGTACTCTGTACTTTTTACCTCTGTAAATCAATGGGTTTACAGTTAGTGAATAGATAAATAAATAAATAAATAAATAAATAAATAAATAAGTATTTTAAATAAAGTGCACGATTAATCTTGAGTATTATGTGTATTATTAACACGTTCCGTTTTGAACCATTTTTTGAAGATTTTCCATTCAGGCTGTTTGGGGCGTATACGACCCACACTTTTACGATTAAATAATTTTGTTGACCTACGTACGCCTTACAATTTTTCAATGGTACAAAACCATAATTAATATTTTTTTAAAATTATATATATACGCCACATGTGGCACGGAACGTGATAATAACTGTTTGTATTATATATAAATACACGAGATAAAGACAGTAGCCAAGAATTGCATCGAAAAATTATTTTTTATTAATTATTTGTTACGACTACATTTCGCGTGTTTTTGCTCAAATGTGAACTTGACCGAATACTTATGGACGAGAGTGTACGTACCGGTTTTTTCCTATCGCGGATTGAAGTGCGGTCGAATCCTGGCGGACGTGGTGAATGCAGATTGGTTTCTGTTCCCCTCGTTCTTTTTCTTTTCTTTTTTTTTTCATACATGGTAATGTATACGCTACAGGGGAAGATTTAAAATGACGCGTAGGTTGGAAGGGAATATTTAATAATGGGAGTAGATTCGTTGTACTACTATCATTTCTATGATACTAACGTTTGTGTGGGGCTTGACCGGTGTGTTTGTTAAAAAACAGCACAGTAGAATCTTCTATATATGAACTGTTAGGGAGGCAAAAGTGTCCGGATAAAAGAATTTTCGAATAATAGAATAGTTACCATTTCTTATACTAAACTTTAGTTATTTAAATGGATATTAAGAAGGTTATTAGTTTCCTTGAATATTTATACGTTTATTAAACATACTTTTTACCGTGAACTTTCGTAATTCTTTGAAACAAAGTTATTAGACGACACAATATTATTATACAGTATTATGAATGGGAATATTTAAGATTGGCAGCAGATTCGTTGTACTACTATCATTTTTATGATACTAACGTTTGTGTGGGGCTTGACCGGTGTATTTGTTAAAAAACAGCACAGTAGAATCTTCTATATATGAACTGTTAGGGAGGCAAAAGTGTCCGGATAAAAGAATTTTCGAATAATAGAATAGTTACCATTTCTTATACTAAACTTTAGTTATTTAAATGGATACTAAGAAGGTTATTAATTCCCTTCAATATTTATACGTTTATTAAACATACTTTTTATCGTTAAGTTTCGTAATTCTTTGAAACAAAGAATTATTATTAGATGACATAATATTATTATTAGTTGTGCAAATTTATTCGGTGCCTTTTTCGTGCGGAAACCACCTTCCTAACTGTTGAATTTTTCCTAACAGAATTAAACGTTGCGATAAGCATTGGTGGGTAACACCTGGTTGCAATGCAAGCCCTTATTTAGTTTTCTCAAGCGTTTTTCAAAAGTTTTCTTCAAATTTCTTGCCTGTCCTGAACGTACTTGTCCGATAGATGAAAATCTACGTTTTGAAATCTTTGAAACCACTGTTTGCATGTTTTATACGTAACAGCATCATTACCAAAAGCGGAACAAACCATTTTTTTAGCTTCAGAAGCATTTTTCTTCGGTTCAAAAGCAAAAAGAATGCAGTGCCTCAAATACTCTTTGTCGAACGCAAAATTGTTTACTGTTATTAGGTGAAATTATGCCGAGTTGTCATGACTGTTTTAATGTTCCTTAGAGTATAATGTTGCAACTTTAAAATCACCACAGGGCAGGAAAGGTATTTTAATTTGAACGGAAGTTACAAAGCGTTAAATACAAATTTATCGAATTAATTTGCACACCTAATATATAGTATTATTAGTTCAGCTTACCATACACTAGGATTTATTAATAGAGTGTCAAAATATTTTCAAAATGTTCATACTTTAACACATTGTGTACGGATCACGAGATATCTGGTTTTAATACTTTCTTACACACGGAGGTGGGGAAGAGTGAGGTGGATAAAGGGAGAAATAGGGTTGAAGTCAGAGAAGAAAACCAAAGAGAACCAAAGAGGAGGAACGGGAGGGAGGAGATATTATTATATTAACGTGTAAATAGTATACATAAATATAATAGTATGTAAGGTTATTATTATTCTGGAATTTTGTTTTTTATACTTATTGTTAATTTTAATTTAGCTTTATTTTATTTTTGTTAATTAAATTTTTATATAAGGAATAAGCGAGGTGAGGAAATAAGGAGGATGTAAAGGAACGGAACTCTCTTGTAATCCCATAGGGAAAACAATAAAGTTATCTTACTTTCTTGCACACGCGTTTTCACGACTTCCAAATAATACGATCTGTTTGTTATGTTTGTTACATTTACCAGGTTTATTGCTAAACAATAAACCGATGTACAAAAAACGCTCAAGAATTTACAAATGAAAATTGAAAAAATTGCTTGTATGCACTGTATTCAATTTTTTAGCGAGCAGAGCGCCGTATGCAATGTGTTAATCGTTTGCGTACCAGAGGGTTTTCAAAAAACACGATCGAAAAACGTCAAGGAGCCCGATTGCGCTCTTTCGATTATGTGTTGAAACATTATTTGTTCTTCAAATTTTTCATATTTTTAATTTGTCACTTCTTATTTTATGAGATACTATTATATATGTAGGAATGCGATTGAGTGGATGCGAGTTTGGAAAAGTTGGAAGAGTACTTGAGTTGGGCGATTGTCGTGCGAACGCAGAATATTTGGGCTCGAATGTTTCTAAGGCGTGAAAGATGAGAACTTGAGAAAACAGTGCGACTGAGAAATTCTGGGTGGTCGTGATCGAATGCATAGAGTGAGAAAGGTTGACAATTAGAATCAAAAGGAAACGAGTGTTTGAAAGAATATATGACGGGGAAAATGCAAGCGCGAGACAGAAAGTATTGGACGGTGAAGGCAGAAAGTGTTGGACGGAAGGTTTTGAAAGAGTATTGAAGTTGCTAAGTTGTAAAGTCGTTTAAGTTGTTTTTGTTAAATTGTTTTAAATATACTTTTATTAATATTTTAATGGTTTCACTTTTATTTTTCACACCTGAATTCCATCTTCCGTTCTACAAAAATCATTTTATGGAACTTCTCTCTCTATATATATATATATTATGTACTTGGTGGCGTGATGCATGCCACAGTGACCAATAAAGAAGCTTGTTTAGTGCCTTCTTTGAGTACAATCGTCTTTTGATTTAAAAACAATCTCCAAGGTATTTTTCTTAAGCATAGTTCTCTAAACTCGTTATTTTATACGAAATAATCTATTGTTAATAAGATGTAGAACGCGATAAAGAAACCTTCATCTTCATTTTTCGTAAGTAACAACTAAAAACGTTCGAACGTTTTATCAGATTGAGTGAATATACTGTGTTGTACCTTAGGGAACTGAAAAGAAGTCACTCGGAAGGAATGTGATTCCGATGAGCTACAGTGGCTCCAAAAAGTATTCGTACACTGTATTACTGTATTACAAGGAAATTCATCTACTTCTGTAATTCTGACTTTAATGAAACTCTATGTGTGTACAGAGCATGGTGTGTCCTGTGTGGAGCAATTTTTTTGGCGGCAAAATATCTTTTAAGGTGGCTGATAACGAATCTCAAAGTTTCAGCGATTTTTCACGCTTTGAGTTCAAGCTTTTCTACGTTCCTTTTTTAATGAAAGGGCGATAGAGTATTAAAAATTAAACATTTTCTATTTGCAAGGTTTTGCTTCATCAAGTACAATTACAAAGTTATCTTTAAAAAATAAGAGAAAATTCAGAAACTTCAACGCTGGTGTCACCCCTTTAAAATGGCATTTAGATGAAAAGAAGAGATTAATTCATACGTATACTATTACGATCTACATAACCACGAAGTTTTATCAAACACTTCTATCAGACTCAGAATTTCAGTTGTTAAACGAATTTATTTGTGACATAGTGTACGAATACTTTTTGGAGTCACTGTATATTTGCCTTGTTCGTTCCCGTCTGGAATATTGTTCTGTTAGTTGGTCTCCGTATCAAGACTATCTTTGTAAACAAATCGGGAGTATTCAGCACCTGTTGTCCTATGGCAATCGATGATCATAATTATGTGCCACTTCTATCAGATCTCAATTTATTATCACTTGAGAAATGTCGTATCTTACTTGGACTTCATTTCGCGTATAATGTAATTAATGGTCTTGTTCATTGTTCTCAATTATTGGAGTCCTTTAAGTTTACGACGTCTCTCACAACTATTCGTCATTGTACTCTTATGTTAGAGGAATCTCATACCATGCTAGACGATACTAAGATAACTTTATAGTTTTACCTAAGTTCCGTTCCTTTACATCCTCCTTATTTTCTCACCTCGCTTATTGCTTATATAAAAATTAAATTAGCACAAAAATAAAATAAAATTCAATTAAAATTAACGATAACTATAAAAAGAAAAATTCCAGTAATAATAATAACCTTGCATACTATTATGTTTATGTACACTCGCTAGACGGTACTAATAATTGTCTTAACACTATTCTAAAGAATATAAACAATTATTGTAAATCCATTGACTTCTTTTCCACCTATGCTAGCCTTAAATCTGAATTCTTAAGTTGTTTAAATTCTTACAATTAAACTGTGTTTTCTTCTATGCACTCTAAAGTGTTTTTATCCGTAAATAAATAAAATAAATATATAAAGATGATACACTGTTCGGATAATAGAATAGCTGGGTACAACATTCAGATAACGGGTATTCTGATAAGAGAGGTTCTGCTGCACTGCGTATTTGTTTGTAGTATCAACTTATAGTGACTCACGAAATTGATCGAGAAATTAAGCTGTATTTTTCAACAAATGCGAGTACAATTTTAATATTTAATTGCTTTACTTACAAGCATTCCTTTGTCGACATTTTAAACGTATTCAGTTTATTGTTGAAATTTATAATCTACAACTATATCAATAGAAAATACAATAAACGAAAGTATTTGATCAATTTTTTGAATTACTGTATACCATTAGAGCGCGAATTTTCATGCAAATTCAAATTTCTATAAGAGTAAGTAAAAGAATGGAATCTGGTTAGAGATTTATTTTATTCTCTAAATTTCGTAGCATCAACTTAAACTTAGATACTTTTTTTACTTTTGCACATTATACGTACCATGTGCTTTTTTGTGCATTTAAATTTTCCATAAATGCATAAAAATTCACAGTATGTTAACCAATGTTAAGTGTTATTAAATTGTATGAAAAAATATCGAATACACAAAAAACAAATCTTTATTTATACCTTCTGCAGAAAATCATAGTAAATATTGGAATCTTGGTAAAGTGAATTTATAAGGTTGCTATGAATAATCATCAATCCACCATGTTGACTGCTTTGATAGTGTTAATCTTAAACCTATTTAACACTATTCCTACCGACACTTCACGTATACCTATTCTTACCACGGCATTCCCACGTAAGGCAGACTAAAAATTTTTCTCAAAAAGTAAACAATGAAAAAGGAAGTGAATATTAAAAAATTTTATTACACGAATATTTGAGAAAAAGTCTAAAGCTTAAAGGCGATTCAATTATGTTTTGTCTATGAAATTCTAATCGAAATTTTAAAAACGGTCATTTGACCGGTTGTGGTAGGAATAGTGTTAATACTCGTGGAACATGTCGAAGGACCATTTGCATATTGCAATATTAACGGTATAAGTCTCGCCAAATGATGAGTATATGTTCAAACAAAATGAGTGAACGTAACGAAAAATTATTATAAAATGATAGTAAAGTATTATACTAAAGAGGATCGAGGTAGTTTTAGAAAAATAAGGTAATTGTATCAAATATTAATTAATAAATAATTGAAGTCGCATAACTCTTCATATTCTTCCATAAACTACATATTGTTTTTTAAAAATAAAACCTAATTTTTCCTCGAACATGAAGATGCTTGTTAACTTATAATCTCAATCGTTTTTACACCTAACTCTTTTAGTTCTAAAATAGAAAATCGGACTGTACTTTTCGAAAAAGGAGGATGCATACAGAAAATATAAACAAATTTGTGAATCAGTATATAAACTTTCATTTAGTAAAGATGGTACAATCTGATGCGAAAAAGGTATAGTTCTGAAAATTAGTCCTCTTTAAATCATTCGCTATCAATTAGAAACAAAGTACAGTAGCAAACAAAAGTTTAAGACTAGAGGACAATGTATAGCATAATTTTATGGTGTGCAAATATTGTCAAATATTCATTTTGATTGTTATTATGGTAGAGCACTATTTATTGATCAACATAGAATACAAATTTTTTTATCATATTGTTTTTTATAAATTAATTTATTTGTTTTCATTGAATCTTTAGTCTTAAACTTTTGCCCGCTATGGTTTGCAAATATTGTCAAATACTCATTTTGATTGTTATTATGGTAGAGCACTATTTATTGATCAACATAGAATACAAATTTTATTTATCATGCTGTTTCTTATAAATTAATTTATTTGTTTTCATTGAATCTTTAGTCTTAAACTTTTGCCCGCTATGGCTTGCAAATATTGTCAAATATTTATTTTGATTGTTATTATGGTAGAACATTATTTATTGATCAACAAAGAATACAAATTTTATTTATACTGTTATTTCTTATTAATTAATTTATTTTCATTGACTCTTTAGTCTTAAACTTTTGCCCGCTACTGTACGTATGTATAACTTATGCCAATTGCATGAACCATCTTGTATAACTTGCTTGAGTTACAAACTTCTAATCAAAGAAAATGTAATTTTTCAATTAAATCTTCTATACGTACCATCTACGGATGTGTCTACGCGTTTAAGCAGACGTACTATAATATGAAACTGAAGTTAAAATTAAGTGGTGTGTGTAAAATGACCGTTATACGTGTTCGTGTCTGCGTGATATCGATCGTCCTTTTCATTCTTCAGACACTGTTTTATGCTTAAATGTAAAAGTTCCCCTTGGAAAATCGATTCGCCAAATAATCGGCGAGTTATACATTTCCCATGAGCACAGACTGAGGAGGACAGTAGATACTCCTTACATCAAATGCAATATTATTGTGATTTCCATTTTATTTTATTCCACAACACACTTAATGAAGGATCAATCCATTTTTTTTTGTTTCAAAACATAAGATTCGAATATGCGTTGATGGTTGTTTAAAAGTGATTTAAAAATCTGAAAATTTGAAATTATCGCTAAATTATCACTATCTTGGATTATATCACTTTACACTATGATTATGTGGAAGCATTTTGGCAAAATGGTAATAATCTGAATCATTAAATACAGTTGATAGTTGGTTGTAATCCATCTTATGTTTGTTTTGAATACGATCTAAAAGAGGAGAGAAAAATCTGAATTTAATGTTCGATGAGAAACAAAAATATAATTTTGTTAATAAAATATAGTGAATGAGATTTTTTAAAAGTACCTTTTTAGTTTAAAAAAGGCGATTAAAGATATACTAAATTGAAAACTGCAACAACAATTTACTATATATCTTATTTGTATTATCTATATATATAATATATCTATATCTAGATTATACTTTAAATATTTCAGAGCATTCAAGAAAAAGGATACTAAAAGATTAATAGAAATTAATTAACAATAATTATGATTATACAATATGAATGAATGTGCTTGTTTCCGACTTGTTTTTTAATAGAACGTACTATTTTTCATTATTTTTCGGATATAATTTTAAGTATTCCAAATTTAAGAAAGGTTGCTCGTATCAAGAGAAAATGCTTTTTAATATATACAGCTTAATGAAAAAATTTAAATGTTTAAAAGCTGAAATTACATCACTGCTGCATGTATTCAAAATTTATTTATTATAATCTATTATTTTAAACGTAAAATCTACACTTAATAAAATATTAAGTGCAAAATAAATGTATGTATTATCTATAGTTATATCTCGTTATTACCTCTTTTAATGTTTAACGAATATGTATTATTAATCATTATATTAATTTTATTGATTATTATTATTATTATTTAATTACTGTTTGAAATTACAATTAAAAATATTAATCCTATTTATATCAGTTTCGATCCTTTAATTGTCTTCGTAGTAGTTCGAACCTAAATTTGAATAGATTCGAATAAATTTTTCGAAAATTTCTTTGTATTCAATTCAGTTTCCGAATATTCTATAAATAAGAATTTTTTTTTTGCCAGCAACCGATGAATACTTAGTAGACGTACGACGCGTAGTCATATGTGCATTTTCCCACCTGAAGAAAGTCGACAACGTAGGGAAACTCAGCAACAAACGCATACACCAGCAAAAGGGGTGAATCACCCTATAGCTGTTCTAATCGGTTCTCTTTTTCCGCTGGTGCACTAAAATAAAGTGTCTTCAATGATGTGCTTTTGTAAAATGTTCCTATTAAATGTTAACGAAGCAAATAATGGTTTAAATGTTCTAAATACTAGGGTATTTTAAAATTAACCCTTTATAACCCTTATATTTTCTTTCAAGCATAATGTTATTAAATATTTTAAAGTTTAGTTCCATTCCAACTAGTGAGCAGCGCTTAACATTACTAGTTATCATTGTAATTTCTTTGTATATTAATGGGTCATTACCCGTATAATAAATAAAGAAAGAAAGAAAGAAATAAAGAAATAAAGAAATAAAGAAAGAAAGAAAGAAAGAAAGAAAGAAAGAAATTAAGAAATAATGAAATAAAGAAGTAAAGAAATAAAAAAAATAAATAAATATTATACTTAATTATCACTTTAACCGTTCGTAATGATATTCAGCTTGGAAGTTACATATTTTTGGAAGTTATAGATTTTATTTCGTTTACTTATCTCATTACTACACAGTCGTCCCTCGAAACACGCGATTTTTTTATGAACTTTGAAGTCGTCAGTGTCATTCAGTTATTTAAGAATACTTGTATTCTTTTTTTTCACTTTCTAATGATACGTGCAATAAAATTATATAAGCATTTTTTTAAAAAGTACAAAGTTAAAGTTAGAATGTGTTTTCGAAACGTAAATGTACAACACACGTATACAGTAAAGGACAAAAGACGATACCACGAACAGTACCTTTCCACTAAATATATAATTATTTGTACAGGTAACCCTCCTTGAACACGGTAGATAGATTCCTAGAAAATGCCGTGTTGTGTGAAACCATGTTGTATGAAACTCAGAGCCAGTACAAAAAGGGGGGTTACGTTCTAAAAACTTATTGAAAACAAATTTTTTTTAAATTTTACATAAACAACTTAATTTTTATTAAAAATATAAATGTATTTACAACACAAAACAAAAATATCAATTTAATTTAACGCAATTTTAATTTAATAAATTTCTTCGTCGTCACTGCTCAGTATAATCAACCGAGATTTTCGGTGGTATGATATCGCCTTCATTTTCAAAGCTTTTTTCATTTAAAGTTGTTGCATCTATTTTCCTTTTAAAAACATCTATAATTTCACTTTACTTCCTGGTTCTTACTAGGTCATTGTAATTTTCTCAGTATGGAGCTAAACAGTTTTGCAGCTCCCTTTTGAATTTTCGGCTTCTTTCAGCGGAAGGATCTGCCTTCAAGAAAAATAAATCGAGATTTTCATCCAAGTTTAGGCCTTTTTGTAATTTTTTTAATGTTAAATTATTAACTCAAACAGTTAAGAAGTTGCAGCTGTAGAAATACAGTGTTGTACAAAGATTTTTGCAATTTTCTTATCGTGTTAGAGCGAAACCGTGTTATAGGATATCGTGTTGTAGGAGAGTTCCTGCAATTTATGAATCGTGTTATAGCGAAACCGTGTTATTGAATTCCGTGTTGTAGGAGGGCTACCTGCCTATAAATATCTAAAAATATGTAAACTGTAATTGATCTAATGTTATTAGTATAACTAATATAATTTTGTATAAGTTTTTTCATATTAAAAATGTAACAAGTCAAAAAAAATAAATCGAGATTTTCATCTAAGCTTAGGCCTTTTTATAATTTTTTTAATGTTAAATTATTAACTGCAACAATCTTCATCGGTGCTACTGTCCTCAGAATCTATTTGATTTACAGCTTCAGATGCTATTTCCATCAAATCCGCTTCAACTTCTTCGTCCACTAATAAGTCTTGAACGTCTTAAATTTTTTCAAAAGTCTCTGGGGCTAAAACGGTTAAAACGACAAGCCTTGTCACGACTGTAGAAGTACAGTGACGTACAAAAGCTTCTGCAATTTTCTTATCGCGTTATAGCGAAACCGTGTTATAAGATACCGTGTTGTAGGAGGGTTACCTGTACAGTCATTTCTGCACGAGCTATCCTTTATTTTTATTTTTATTTTTTTTTAAATAACCCCTCAACAAATTCCAACACTACGCTAAGAAACCAAATAATTTAAGTAATAGCTCAGACGACTTCTTTGGAAATGGAATAGGAAGACCCGCTAACAGAAGAGACCAAGTTGTACTAAATAGGATCCAGATCGGACATTTTAGAATTACACAGGAACACCTTCTGAAAAAAACACCTCCACCCTACTGCGACACGTGTCAACATCCCTTAACCATCGAACTGTGGTGACATGGAATCCCTGTGGGTGTTTCATGGGGCTGCATCAAACGCTTTACAACAGGGCCTGAACGTCGGCCCATCCTTCTGCCCAAATGGCCAGGCGACCTTCATTACCACGGGCGTTTGATTGCAGTCTCCTTACAATCCAAAAAACACTCGCAGAGTCCTTTCCATGTCTCCACATCCCCCCCCCCTCAACGCGTCCAGGGAATATAAATACAGGACCTTCTTGGGCGTGACTACACAGATATATTTATTCTATGTTGGTCCAAAGACCCATTAACCTCATGAAGTTAACAGCACAGCTAATTTTGGTTTGCTGATAAGCCGGCTACAGCTGGCAGGAGCAGCACTGACAGGAGTACCAGTTTCTGGATTTATTAGAGGGCTTTTACCCCCCCCCCCTCCCTCTTCCATCTCATGCCAACGGAACTGTTACTCCTCACACTATCATCGTTAATAAATTAAAAAAAAAAAAAGCGCGACTACACAGATATATTCGATCTATCGTAGTCAATCTATCGCAAATAATCTTCACAGTGTATCTATCATTTAATCATTCAATTAGTACATACAAATTTGTAACAATACAATAAAGACTTCTACAGAACATATTTTATTTTTCTGTAAGGAATACGAGACCTCACGAACCCAGGCAAAGGTTTCTAACTCACTAAAAGAAATCTTCAGCAACACAGAAAATGCAAAAAATACCGTCAGTTTCATCCAAAGCAATAGACAACTTTATGAATACAGTAAAACCTGTTTTTGTGCGGTGGATAGGGACCGCATAAAAGAAATCGTACAAAAAAATATTTGGAAATTTTATAAATACTTACATATAATAAATAACTTTGTACGATATACTACGTAAAATTTTTTTTATGCGGCGGACAGGGAACGCATAAAAAAAGTCGCACTTAGAAAACACATCAATTATTTACGGAATAGATGAGAGAATGCTTTCAATTAAATTAAATAATTAAATTAGTCCTGGAAAAATTGTAAAAACATTTAATTCTTCATTGTACATATACATGGAGAAGTTTTCAAATTGTACATTAAATAGTTCGCTGCTACTCGTCGTAATCCAAAACGCGCAACTTCTTGCGACGAATTGATCCAAAATTGCTTTCGCCGCTTGAAGAAAGGATTTCAATTCCACAACATGTATATGTACACTGATAGGAAACACTAATCTGGTGCCAACGCCGCTAAGATTCATATACCGCATAAAAATAAATCGCACGAAAAAAGTCGCACAAAACAAATCGCATAAAAAAGGACCGCACAAAAACAGGTTTTATTGTACATATAGCACCAACACCTAACGGTTTATGTCGCTAATGACCTCGCTGTCGATGCGACGTTAAGCCCCTAATTAAAAAAAAAACTCCATCACTACATGCATGCATTTTTTGAAAAGCGACATCAGTTACAAGGTTCCACCGCCTGGAGGCGCTTACACATCGATTAAACAAAACAATCACTGGTTGCCATTCGCGGACCATCAACAAACGTATTTCCCATCGGTCTTCAACGCCAGTTCTTTTCGATTGATTCGTTTCTATTCTTGTTTTATCGATATCTGCAACAATAATTAACAACATCTTTGGAAAATTAATCGGAAACAAGCTGCAAGAAATCCTTCGCGTTGATATCTCGCTGTATTTTGTCGACTCGTGGATAAAACGTAAGAAAAAACAGAACGTGCACAAACGTTTTGTTAAACGTCAGAAGTAAAATTTAAACTGGACGACCACGGGTGCAGAAGGTATTTAAAAGGTACTTTTAGAAAGAGAGGGAACGAAAACTTAAGAACTGTAAAATGGTGATGCAAAATAAAACGTCGACGAAGGCAACTGGTAATATAAATGACAGAAAGAAACAGAAAATGAATCAAGTTTGCGTGAATAAGCTGCCAAATGTTTGTACTGACAGCAAAGTGCAATGCAGCTCAGGGAACGGAAAAGAGGTAATCTTATAATTTATTTTGAACATAATTCATGTTTCATTCGTTTACGTTTGCAAATCCTCTGTAAGACGACCTTACTATAAAATGTTTATGATTTTTATTTATTTTAAACATTTGATGTTAACACATCTTGCGCGGGAAGCGATAAAAGTTGTTTTGTGCGGATTGGTAGTCGAGTGCAGGTAATGACAAAAGTCGTTTTCTACCAATTATTCAAGGCCGGCGTAACCTTTTACGGGGCCGGGTTCAAAAATTTTGCGGGGCCTGAATACACATTTTCGTATCCATAAATCGCTTTCAAGGGGCAACAAATTCAATGAAAGTACAAAATCTGTAATCATATATGATTTTTGCAAAAAACTATTGATGTAGTTTAATTTCTCTGAAAGCGCGTGGATTTTTTTATCTAAAGTAGTTTCCAGGATATGAGGACTTTATGGAGTTACACTGAACTTTGATGATTTTTGTCACTCCTTTAAATTGAATTATCGCTACTAAAAAAATGTCTTGCATCTGTTTATGGTATCATTCTGTAAAAAGTTAATCAAAATCGGTGTTTTTTAATTGGGTAATTTTCATAGACCGCGAGGCCTTTCAAAATGCGGGGCCGTGTTCCGGCGAACGCACTGAACCTGCCTTGCCCTTGATGGATTATTGTTATCGGTGGGCTTTTGTATTGTTTTTACGATAAGGTCAGGTATACATGATCATAAAACGTGTGTTGCAAAAATGCATTCTTATGAATGCACTTTGCTGACGCTGTGAGAATTTGGCGGGAAAACACCCGCGCAAGATGTGTTAACCTTAGAACTCCTAAGGGGGGGTTGCTAATAACGTGTTTGAAAAGTTTTGTTTTGATTGAATAAAAAAATAAATTCCAAGTTGGCGGTAATTCATGGTCATATTAAATTCGAGTGCAAAGGGTTAATAGGTTTCCGGTCGCTGAAGTGTTAATATAAAGTAGAATTAAGTTGAAAAGAAGAATATAATTAGATGTACTTATATCTCAAATTTATATGCTGTACTTCGTATTTGATCAATTCTGTAATTTTATCATTCACATTTTATTTTATTATCTTTTGCATTCATACGACTTATTCTACGTCAATTAATAGTGTATGAAATTTTTATAATTTCATCTTATTTCCTCCCTTTACATTACAATGGAATTGCAAGACCTTTGAAATCTCGATCTAGTAATTGAGAATTCAATCGTTTAGGAGAACCTGTGAAAAGCTTTGTAATTATAATTTACTGTTAAATATTTTATTTCGAGGAGAATGTTCTGCAGTACTAACACTGTTTCTACTGACACTTCACCCATATACCTATTTCTACCGCGACATTCCCACGTAAGACAGACTACAAATTCTTCTCAAAAAATAAACAATGAAAAAAGAAGTGAATATTGAAAAATGTATTATATGTATATTGGAGAAAAAGTCTAAATTTTAAAGGCGATTCAATTACGTTGCATCTATGAAATTCTAATCGAAATTTTAAAAACGGTCATTTGACCGGTTATGGTAGAAATAGTTCTAAACGCTGTGTCTTAATGATTTGTTTAGCTATGCAAAAGAGGAGGGTTCAATAAAATAAGGATGCAAGTGAAGCCTAAGGTGAAGAAATTCACGCCTCCGAAAGTTCTGACGAAAGAGGAGTACGATGAGCTGCGGGAGTGCAATGGTCCTATGTCGAAGGAAGAACTGGAAGCAGCTTATAAAGCGGAGGCAGAGAAGCATGAAAAGCTCATGCAAGAGAGCATGGAGAGGAAACGGGAATTTCATAGGATAGACCAAGAGAGGCCACGGGATAAGTGTCCGGAATTGGTCGAAATCGAAGAGGAAGCCAAAAAACGAGCGAAATATCTTCTTGAGAGGGCAGAGAACATGAGACTGGAGCAGGAGGAGGAGATTCAGAAGTGCAACAGATTAATCCTGGAAACTAAGTGTCGGGCTATCAGAGATGCTCAGGTAAATGATAGGAACCAGAAAATATTAGGTTGAGTCATAAGTAACTTCCGTTTTTTTTATCAAACATTTATTTTGCTCTCATTAAATAACAAAATTATATTAATTTATTATGTATTCACCACTATTATATATAACCTTCTCCCATCTTCCTGGCAGTTTATCAATTCCTTCCTTGTAAAATGTGATTGGTTTGGACTGGAAGAAATTGTTGACAGCCTGCCTGACTTGTTCTTCAGAATTGAAGGTTTTTCCATTCAAAAAGTTTTATAAAGAACAGAAAATGTGGTAGTCTGTTGGGGCAAGATCTGGGGAGTAAGGTGGATGTGGTAAAACAGACCATCCAAGCTGAAGAATTTTTTCTTCAGTCACCCTTGCTGTATGTGGTCGCACATTGTCGTGTAAAAGAATGACGTTTTTGCGATTGACGAGTGCAGGACGCTTTTCATGGAGTTTCTCTTGCACTCTTTGCAACTGCTGAATGTATCTATCTGCAGTAATCGTTAAATTTGACTTCAACAACTCGTGATGAATTATTCCTTGACAATCCCACCATACACACAATAAAATCTTTTGCCATGGATATTTGCTTTCGGATCTGATAAGGGTGGTTGATCCTTATCAAGCCACTGTCTTTTGTGGACTGTATCCTCATAGGTAACCCATTTTTCATCGCCTGTTACAATCCTGTTTAAAAAAGGCTTAATTTTTACCCATGAGAGCAGCCTTGTAGCGATTGCCATGCGATCTTCTTTATTCTGTTCACTGAGATTGTGAGCTACCCATACTCCTAACTTGCTGACTTTCCTTCATTTCTCCAGGTGACGGTTAACATTTGATTGTGATGTATTCAACCTTTCTGCTGTACCTTTTATTGATTGACGTGGATTTTGCTCCAATATTGCTTTTAAAAGGTTGTCGTCAAAGTCGGAAGGACGTCCCGCCCTCGGTTCGTCTTTTAAGGTGGTATCTCCAGAACGGAATTTTGTATACCAATTTCTAACTGCTCGATCAGTTATTAGTTCTTCACCATATACACTGCATATTTTTTCAGCTGTCGCCTTAGCACTATTGCTTTGTTTAAATTCCCAATGCATTACATGACGAATATGTACTTTTTAACTCTTCATTTCAGAGATTAAAAAATACAGTTTAACGTAACGTGTATCACACAAAACAGTTCATAAAAGACTAACTAAAGCCTGGCCTATGTAGTGAAAACAAAAACTTGTCATGGTAACTCATAGCGGGTAGATACGAACAATAGTTTCTACTTAGCTGCATCGAAAGTTACTTATTACTCAACCTAATAAATGATCGAATTAACCCTTTCACTTCGAGCGCCGGATATATCCGGCTTCTTGTAAATACAAGTAACCCTCCTATAACACGGTAGATAGGTTCCTAGAAAATGTCGTGTTGTGTGAAACCGTGTTGTATGAGACCTAGAGCCAGTACAAGAAGGGGGGTTACGTTCCGAAAACTTATTAAAAATATAAATGTTTTTACAACACAAAACAAAACAAAAATATTTTTATTTAATGCAACTTTAATTTAATAAATTTCTTCGTCGTCATTGCTCGGTATAATCAACCGAAAATGTTTTTTTGGTGGAACGATATCGCCTGCACTTTCATAACTATTTTTTCATTTAAAATTGTTGCATCTATTTCCCTTTTAAAAAAATCTATAATTTCACTTTACTTCCTGGTTCTTACTAGGTCATTGTGAATTTCTCAGTATGGAGCTAAACAGTTTTGCAGTTCCCTTTTGAATTATCGGCTTCTTTCAGCGGAAGGGTCTGCATTCAAGAAAAATAAATCGAGATTTTCATCCAAGCTTAGGCCTTTTTGTAATTTTTTTAATGTTAAATTATTAACTCAAACAGTTAAGAAGTCGCAGCTGTAGACGTACAGTGTTGTACAAAGATTTTTGCAATTTTCTTATCGTGTTAGAGCGAAACCGTGTTATAGGATATCGTGTTGTAGGAGGGTTCCCGCTATTTATGAATTGTGTTATAGCGAATTGTGTTATAGGATTCCGTGTTGTAGGAGGGCTACCTGCATATAAATACCTAAAAATATGTAAACTGTAATTGATCTAATGTTATTAGAATAACTAATATAATTTTGTATAAGTTTTTTCATATTAAAAATGTGAACTATACTTGTTACATTAGAGCAACGATTGTTTTATTAAGCACAGTGCATATTTCTGGAGCGTACTTCTGTTCAGTGACAGTACTTTGCCGGACTGCACTGCCGAAACGAAAGGGTTAAATGCACATTATACAGGGTATTCGGACGAAGTTAGGAGAAAATTGAAGGGGTAACTTTATATAACATTCTAAAACGAAAATTAAGAGTAACAAAATTGCGTTTGACATTTTGTTTATTAATTATGAGCAACTAAAAAAGCGGGCTATTTTACGCCTGAGAGTAGGCAAACGAGGTTTAATAACATCTAGAACAATGATTTCCAAATTTTTTTGACTGCATACCGTTATGACGAAAATAATCATAAATTATTGTATGTAAAAAATGATCTTTTTGAAGAAACAAACGGAAAAGATGCAGAAAATTAAGTTATTTTTATTTAATTATTTTAAATGAAACAATATATATACATACGATTGATGAATTACAAGAGAAATTTTAAATTATAATTTAATGGAAGCACTAGAGAAAACAGAGTTGCCAAGCTAAATACCAATTTTCATAGTGCTTACTTCAAAATCGGCGAATTTTCAAACAAACTTTCATCCCTTATTTTACTCCCTTGAGGGTTGATTTTCCAAAAACGTTCAAACACATATTTCTTTATTTTTAACCAAAAAGATAAATACCAATCTTCATAGTGCTTACTTCAAAATTGGCGGATTTTCAAACAAATTTTCATCCTTTATTTTGCCTCCTTGAGGATTGATTTTCCGAAAACGTTGAAACACATATTTCTTTATTTCTAACCAAAAAGATAAATACCAATTTTCATAGTGCTTGCTTCAAAATCAGTGGATTTTCAAACAATCTTTCGACACCTATTTAACCCCCTTAGAGGTGGAATATCAAAAAATCCTTCTTTGATGGGTGCCTACGTCATAAAAGGAACCCATTTTCCGAATTTCATGTTTCTAGCTTCAGTACTTTAGACTCTGATGATGAATCAGTCAGTTAGTCAGGACATGTCTTTTTATATGTATAGATTACCAAGCTCTAGTAATAAGCAGCAACAGAATATCAAGGTTGTTAGATCGACAAACATAAGTTTATTGAACTGCACAAAACCTAAATATATATGTAAATAGAAAATGTAAAAATTTAGAGAAGCCGGAGCACACGCAGTTGCTCTTGCAAAGGGCTCTCGTACGTCATTGACTGACATACATACAATACAAAACCATTCTAAAAAATAGAACAAGTAAAACGCTCTTTATTTTACAAAGTTTTTATATTTTGACAGGTAGAAGAGAAAAAGTTGATCGAGTACGAAATGGAAGAGGAAGAGAAACGGCTCAACGATATGATGGAGAATGAAAGAAGATGGGCGATTAAAGAAGAGATAAGAAAGGAACAAGAAGAAGCCGCAAAGCGACTGAAATTTGCCAATAGTTTAATGAATCAAATGAGGGAGAACGAAGACAATAAATTGTTAGAGTTCGAGAAGAAGCAGGAGGAAAGCCGATTAATTAATTTAAGCAATATCGCTTGGCAACAGGACGAAATTGCAAAGATGCGGAACAAAGAATCTGAGAATGCACGGATTCGACAACAGCTTGCCGAAGGAAACGAGCAGCTGAAACATTTCAAGGCCATGGAAGAGCAGGAAAATAGAATCATTGACCTTAGGTAGAGAACTGTTTATCAAATTATGCGATTTTTAATCAATGGTTTGTAATACACCTGACTGATTAGGGTACAGGAGTATCAACGATACAAAGATGAGCAGGAGGCAAAACTGGCAGAAGAACGAAGACTGGAAAAATTGGAGAAAGAACGAACCAAAGAAAAAGTTGCAACACAGGCATTGCTAGCAAGGGATTTTCAAGTATTTAATCATTACTTTTCCTTTCTAGCAATGTGAATGTTCATATTTAGTTCTTACTGTGTACTGTAATATTTGTTTGTTTTAATGTTAACCTTTCCAGAATTTTTTTATTTAATAAACATATGTATACTAGTTATATTGCTTTACTAGTATTGCTCAAGTAAATTTTTAATTACGTTTTACTTTTGCAATTTTTTTACATATTATGCTTTAAGTAAATTTAATTTAACTTATAATGGTGCTTCTAACAATTTGAGTGGTCTCTAAATCCAACCTTTTTTAATTTCTAATAATATACTAAAAAAAATTGTAGAAAAAAGTTTTGTACCGATCAACAAATTACCGTTGTATGTCTCAGCTTTTAATGATATTTTTTCAATTATTTTATGAATAATTCGACTTAGATTTATTGAACATTTAATGTTCAATGAGATGTTTCATTTTTTTTTTTTTTTTAGAAAACTTATAGTAAATATTTCATCCTTTACACACAAAATAACTCAATACAAGTGCAAAAAAATTATACCATAAAATGATAGGATTTTGTAAATAAGTGTTAGAACTGTTTATTATTAGATACCTTTATTAGATACGGGTTTAATCCGCTATGATGAACCTATGGGTGAAGCCTGTCATGAATTAAAATTGTAAAACTCCATTGATATGAAAATCAATTACATTATTTTTATTATTTTTCCTTCACACTCTTGTGCTTTTTCCAGCTGTATGACGGGCTCTTTAACAAGTTACATTCCTGTTGGAGGACCTTTCTGACTATTGTTGTGATCTTTAATATTACTGCTTTTTGTATTTCTGTGTGTAGTTGTGGGTGTAATCCTATTGCTGTTAAGTTTTGTAGGAATTTCTTTGATGTAATGCCTGTTGTGGATATAGCAATGATTATTATTGTGACTGTATCTTATTATTATTATTATTATTATTATTATTATTATTAATCTTTTTATGAATATTTGGAAATTTTAGGTGCTCAAAAATGTATCTGTAGTTATAGTCATTAATAAAAAAATTTACTATAATACATAAGAATTATAAAATTGAAAAAATTACACATTTATAATATTTGTTTATTCTTCAAGCAAAAGTGTACTGCCGTATGTTATCCTATATATTGGGTTTATGCTTTAATAATAATTTTTTCTATGTTAGGAACGAATTGATGAGTTGAATGCTGTGCGGATTCAAGAAGAAGTAGAACGACAATGGAGACAAAGGGAAAAGGAAGAAGCTCTGAAGAAAGCTGAAGCTCAGAAGGCTCTTATGAAAGAAAGAGAAAGTCAAATAAATAACAAACGAATAATGGAGGCGATTGAATTAGAACGAGAGCGACGTGAATTTGAAAAAATTGTACGTGTTCAAAAAGAGGCTTTCTGTCGAGAACAAAAGGAACTTGAAAAGAAACAACGACAAGCATTAATTCATAGGAGCGAAATACTAAAACAGGTTTGTTTTTAAATTTGGAGTATATTTCAACTATTGAAAATATAGTTATTAGATGGGTACAAAAGTTTTATCGATACAAATGATCTTGTTTATTAATAGCTTTTATTTTTTAAATTAATTACGATAAACACACACATTCTATTAATAAACGAAACAAATGATACATAAGGAATAAATAAAAATATCAAAAGTACGTATAATATTCTTATTAATTAAGTCGATAGAATTTTTACATCCATGTATATACATATCTTAACTAGTCACACTATAAATATATTTTTAATATTATCACAATTAATTACATTAATCTTTGAAACGTCTTGTTTTTAATTGTTTTTAACCTGAACAAGTTAAACTAAATTTTACTGTACATGATATAGAATTGCGTAATAAATCTCACAAATTTATGTTTCATTGTCTCTATTAGGTGAACGAAAAAGAGAGAGAACGTATCGAGGTGAGGCGAAGAATGTTCGAAGAAGGTTTAGCAGTTCGTACGGAAGCCGAGATGCGTAAGAAAAAACTGCGTGAAGCGATGGAACGGAAATGTGATCAGATGAGGACGAACAATGTGCCCGAAATGTATATCAACGAAGTGAAACGAATGATCGAGAATATACAATAAATACAATAAATTTACAATTGCAATTCTTCCATTTATTACTCACATTTATTAATACCCTGCGTATTATGATATCTCTGCTTGAACGAACTTCGTCGGATTTATCAAAATATCATACAGAACAAAGTTTATGGAATACTAGTTTCAAGTTATTTTACTTCCATAACATAACAATGTTCGAATCACGTTCAACAATGTCTTCGATTTGTGCAGCTGACTGACCTGTACTGCAACAAATTTCATCGAGACTGTACGTTCCTGTAAAGTACTTATAAACCGGATTATTTTTTATTTCTTCATTACAAACAGATCCCGGTAAATATATTGGATACTGTAAGTTATAAAAATCAAATTAAAAATAAATAATTCTTCAAGCGATATAAAAGTTATGTAAAAGATTTAACAAACCTTGTATACTCTACGAATAAGACCTTCGATGAGACCAAATTGCACTAATTGCCTTTCATTGATTCTTAAATTCTGAGGATTGAGACGTTGACACAGGTCTCTCATCGTACTACCATGTGTCATACTTGCATACATTCGATATATATCTCTAAGATATGCAGGTTGTCTAACTAAAAATTATGCTTTGTAGAATGTTTTTTTGTTTTCACGAACTTATGAGTTCTGATATAATACTTACGAAACTTTGAAGCATATGCTATACATCGTTCCTGTAGTTCTGTATTTTCTGCTAACTCTCGTAATTTTGAAGTTGCAGCGTAAACATTACTATATTGAAATATTGGAATTAAAGTTACAACACCATAGTAACTGAAAGCAAATGAAAATAATATTGTAGGAGCTACGAATTTCAAATAAAAATTGATATTACATGTATATGGTGGACTACTTAATATGATCACCTCAGTTATTTTTGTTACTAATAAGCAAAACAAAAATCTTTGTTGCTGTAGATTAAATGTTAATTAAATTCTTTTTGTTGTTCTCAGTCATCTTCAATATTTTTATATATAGACATAGTCTTTTTCTTTTGGTTTAAATAAAAAATTCAATGAGCTCAATAACAAATATCTCGTTTAAGGAAAAAATATAGATATAAAGACATTTGTGTCAAAAATTATTTCGTATAAACTAGATGGCATTCGACATCGTAATCTTAAGTTGTAAACTTACATAAGTATACAATAAGTGATTAAAATGCCGAACATCAGTTTCTATGCATTTGTGTAGCTGAAAAAGAAATGAATTTGTCAATCTTTCAATTATGTATTCATATACTAATACTGTACTTAGAAAAATGAATTGGTATTGATTAGGCTATATAAGAATGTAGCTAGTTATATCAATGTGTAGGTTTGGCGCGACTAACATTCTAGTCCAGTTAATATTAACTTATTCTTCTAAGCATATCATTAGTTACATAAAGTTCAAGTTCAAAATACATTCAGTTGTAAATATACTTCAATAAAATAAATCTTTTTCAAAAAAGAAAGTATTTTTTTACTTTAACCTAGCTTAATCTAGATTTTCAGAATAGATTTATGGTAACTAAAATTTCTTTCAATGGGTTCCTTTTAATCTTTCAACAATATTTCATATATCCTAATAATTATTGGCTTATAATCTTGCTGACCAAAAAAATATTTTTTATTAAGCTCATTAAAATTGTTTCAATGTTCTTTAGCTGATGCACATAAAGCTATGAAGATGATGATAAATACCTATTTAGAAAAAGACACAACAAATCTAATTACAGTAAACAGTCTATCTTGCATACTTACACAAGATTCTGCACACAACTTTTAACCAGATTGTTTTCCACATCTGCTTCAGCTGCTATTCGTGCAACATGATTGAATCCATCTATGTATGGTAATACTTGCTGAGTAGTCAAATCCCATTGATCACTCTGAAATGCTTCACGGCCCTCCAAGAATATTGGTACCTGATGATCAAGAACTGGTTTCGGCTCAGGTGCTAACTTTATGACTTTCAAATGGGACGTCATTGTCCCCTCTATCAAAATATTACGTTTTACACCTTTAACTCTGTTACAAAATTGCTATTTGTAAAATATACTTACCTGTTAATGTACACATCTTGTGTAAGTTTAAATCTTGCATTACTTGTTGAAGCATTTCTGCTAATCTTGTTTTATCTTCAGATGCAGATAAGAAGCAATTTTCAACTTCAAGGGCCATCTAAAAAGTTAATTTATGTTTAACAAGTTAAAAATAATTATAATCAGTATAAAAGTTACTGCTTACCAAAAAATCAGACATTTTCTTTACCACAGGTTCATAATGCACAGTCCGAGCTTCTGCATTGCACACAAAGCATAAATTAAAATAAAATGCATTTCTTGCATATTTCTTATCATCAATTTTCACTGGAAATCCCAAGATTTTATAATCTTTTAATGTTCTGCAACAAAATAAATTTAATAAATTATTTTCAAAGTAACTCTTAAATGTTTTAAATTAAACTTACACTGTTATAGTACTACGTTGCAACTGTGCTTTTGGAATAATATAAACACTGACATTATCAAAAATATCCTTTGAAATAAAGTTATCTGGAACCTAGTAAGAAATATATTATTGTAAATATTGTTTTAAATTAATTACAAATGAAAATATTATTTAAAATAATAAACAGAATATCAAAATTATGTTTTAAATAAATTGTATTTAACCTGACAAGTGATCATTGGACCCACAATTGGATGAAATTCTGAAAAAAATATACATCTAATGGGATCTTCCTGCCCTTTGTCTTTAGTATTTTCTGTTACTGATATCATCTTTATATTTTGCACTCAGATTCAATAATCTGTTGTTGACAAATTAAATAATTTAAAAGTGTATTCAGAATTATTATAAACTTATTGATTATAGTATATAATCATAAACCTTTTTTTCATTCTAAATTTGAAATAAACCAGCAATTAGTTTTTGTACTAAATAATTAAAATTATAGAAGTTACAGTTAATATATACTTCAAAAGTAATATGAATGAAATAAAAATCTTTGAATTTTATGAGAAATGAAAAATTATTTTTTGTATCTATTTGAATTTCTACTTACCTATGTAAAATAATTTACTGTATATTTAAGTTGTAAAAAATCTGTTTACTGATTAAACATATATCAATCATAGCGAATATTTAAATGTATTACATTTACATGTATATATACTGTTATGTATATTTATATATATGTATATATACATAATATATTTTTAGTTATATTACAATTCAATTTTTTCATTTCTTTCAAACACATCACTACTGCATCCACTTGTTATGACATACCAGTGCTCATATACGCACGCGCAAGTGAAAGAGAAAATATGAAGTGAGCGAAGTTAAACAAATATTTGTACTATAAAGGAAAATAAAAGCTTATAAATACATTTAAAATATATATATAAATATTATTTAACTAATATCAAAAACATGAGTAAAGATAAAAAATAAATAAAATAAAGATATAAAGTAATGTGTGTAGGAGAATGATAATAAGAGAACAACTAAATGTATAATGTGTAAAAAAGAGGAAGAAAAGTAAACACATATGAGAGAGTAAGAAGCTAAGGAATAGAAAGAGAGACAGCAATTCAATGAATAAGTAAGAACAAGTGCCTGTGGAATAAAGAAAGGAAGCATATTTAACCTTTCTTCGTGTAACATTGGTACGTAATATATTTAATGTCACTAAAAATTTATAATTTTTTTATTGTAATTGTTATGCTTAATTAATATTATATTAACAATTTGATTATACATGTATATGCAAGATTTGTAAATATACATTATCTGTCTGAAGTTCTATGTACGAAACGTACATATCTATGTATATGTCGCTCATCTGTGCAGCATTGACATAATCTAAAAATTATAATTTTTTAAGAAACGAGCTTATTTATATTCTTATAGATGCAATAATTTTATGAGAATATCATATTGATATGTTCAATTATGTAGTAAGATATTGAACTAGAATAAAATATTATATCATTATTTGGAGCCATAAATTCTGATTTAGTGTTTATCCTATACCAATGACTCAAAAATAATGAATTTACAGTTGTATTATAGTTGCAATAGAGATATATTATATTTTTCAAATTATATTTCTGTTTATATCATAAGTAAACCTCAATGAATAAACTTGGTTGTAAATAATATAATAATAGAAGATATTCCTGAGTTTAAATTATTCATTTATATTTTAGATTTATTGATATTATTATAGAATATATCTAAATAATATTTGTCAAATTTTGGGTTTTTTAAAACAATGTATTTCCAATATAAAATTTCTCCTATTAAAGTTATAAATGCTAATAAATAACCAACTATATTAGCAATAAATGCACTCTGTAGCTTGTGAAGATTAACCAATGCTTTTTCTGTTTCTGTTTCTTGTTGTATTTCTGTAATTTTTGACCATTCTATGACATCACTCAACCATTTCTCAACCAAACCAATTTCTATTACGCGTCTCACCTAGAATTGTATATTATGTAAGACATGTTTATGAAATATTTTCTTTTACAATAATGTTACAATAATTTGTAAAAAATAAAGATACCAAAATATCAACATGTGGTTTCAATGGTGAATTTTTTTCCATGCCGAGAGCTATTGGCATATTTATAACACATTCTTCCATGATGTGTAAATTATGCTTTAATGATACACTTTCTGTAGTTTTATTTTCTTTTTGTTCTTTCTCAAGTATCTGTCTTTTCACACGAGCATGTCGAAGCAAATAAGAATTCTCAAAGTAACAAAATGAACCATTTGCTACTTTTTCAATAGCTTCATTTTCGTGTTTAATCAAGCTAAATCTGTTACCAATTTCTTGGCTGCTGAGATCTGATGACATTAAAAAGAAATTTTTGCTCTCTTCGTTCCATCCTCCGACTTCTATGGAACTTTTAGCTAACTGTGTTAATGTATCAATAGTAACTCTGTATTAAAATTGCAATAAATAAAGAATTAGATAAAAATTCATAATTGAATTTATTCATGATAAAATTGTTAAAATTTAAATACAAATTAAACACACTTTTTTATTAAGTACACTTATTAAGTACACAATTAATTAAGTACACTTCTTTTTGTAAGAAACAGTTACTCATAATGTAATATTATATCTGTAGTATATATTAATTTTATTAAAATGATTTTTACCTGGCAACTGGATTTGCAAGAGTTGCGGTCATACTAGCACGATAGGCAACTGTAACTAGAATACTGTAAATCCACCACCACCCAATTAATACTCGTATAGCCCAAGGACTTGGCAAGTTTGGTAGTGACACTTGTAAGAGCATGCTATAAGTATATAAGATACTGTTTCCTACTTCAGTAAATAGGTATAATCCCTTTAGTTCCTTTTTCATGAATGTATTCTGAAGAAGTATTTGACTTTTATATAAACTTATATATTTTTTATAAGACAGGGATAACAAATAAAACACAATGCCTCCTAAAATTAAGGTGAGGAGAAGAGCAATCCAGGTATAAAGTCTAAAAACAAAAGAAAAACATATTTTGTTTAGTTCTAGTTTCATTTCTTCCTTTTTATACTTACTTGAATGGAAGTATTAGGAGTTTCCATGAATTTTCAGTTAATGACTCTGGTGTTAGGAACGTAAGGCACTCAGTATTGTAAGGAATAGTGAGATCAAAAAAATTTAAATGATACAACGTGTAATGTAAATCACCTAAATAAAATGCAGCTTTTCCTTGTATGGCTTCGTTTATAAGTCCAGTATAAGTTTGATTGTCTTTTCTAATGCCCCACTTTTCAGAAGTAATATTATGAGGCATGTAATATTTTGGTTTGAAATTCATTATTTTAGATATGATTTGTATTAACTGAAAAATATAAATTAATTGTAAATGTTAAGTAAGAAATTTGTACAAAATTAATATATATATACATGGTACATACTTCAAATTCTATTCCTAAAGCTTCTGCATTGTTATCTGGTCGTTTGTTGTAGTAGGTTCTTGATTCTTTTGTTACTGCTGGAATATGTTCAAATACAGCAATTCTAAAATACATAAAATATTTTTATCAGTCTTTCTTAATGTTACATTACAAATTTGTATACAAACCGTAAATGTTTGTTTTGTAAGTTAGTAGTTTTTTCTTCAAAATGATTGATACCATAACGCAATTTGCCTTGGTACCAAGTATCTATGTACTTTGTCACAGTAGGTGTTCTTCTATGAGCAGGGAAATAGACTGTATCCAGATCAATTTTTTCCTTTATGGTTTTCTCACCAGAACGATGTTTATATGTATTGTATTGACGGATAAAAACTACATTAATTATCCTATTCCAAAGGTAATGTAGATTTGGTTGAAACAAACGAGAATCGTACAGCAATAAAAATAATCCACGGGTATTAATTAGACGTTCTCTGGAAACAAAACAATGCTATAAATTTTATTATTACAAATTTATTAGTTATGATCCCTGTCACCCCCGATATAAAAAATTTCTTAATAAGATAAAAAAAACATTTTGAAAATAGTCATTTCAGAATATAAGCTTAGATGAATGTTTATCTTAATACAGTCGAACCTCTTTTACTCGAAAACCTCTATGAAATGAAAGTTTTATTTATTCGTTATCTCTCGAAGTACGCGATTTTGATTATGCGTGCTTTTTTTCATAATCTTTAAACTTCTCACTTTCATGTTTTTCATGACCCGTAATAGAGGCATTAAAATTAAAGCAAACGGTGAAAAAAGGAGTGCTATTCTATAAAAGTAATGTTTTAAAAATATAAAGGAAGTAAGTTAAGGAAAAATTATAATGTATTTTCGAAACATGTAAATTTATAACACATTTACATACATATGTCATGAATTAAGTGATTAATACAGGTATTATGAATAATGTGTAAAACATTCGGGCAATCTGAGATATATTGACCAAATATTGAGAAATATGAATTGTTATTAATATAAATATTAATTATTATTAAATTAAGAAATATTTATCAAATTGACCGATCATTATACATAGTGCTACATTTTATTTGAGTAATTTGATATTTATGAAAAAAAAATTGAATTATTATTAGTAATACTTGTAATACGAGAAAAATACATAGTCCATATGTGCTATCTATTTGTTCGAGAGTGTATACCACATTTAACACACTCTCTCGTCATTATCTATGATTTTCTATTATCATTATCTATGACAACACTTTTTTTTTTCAAAATTTAAAATGCATTGGCTACTACATTGCAATAGACGGAATATTAAAAGGAAATAGATGTTATACAAATGTTTGTTTTAAAAGGAACTGGGTAATATCTAAAAACTTTAAATTTATTTTCTATAATACTTTTTTTTTTGTTGGATGTGTATTCTTTCGTATATAAAACATCCATATTTGAAAATTATTTAATTTCTAGTTCATTTATGACATAGAAAATCTGGTAGTTTTAAATTGATTATCTAAAAAGATTTGTCTTCCAATTAATTCGGATAATCGATGTCCTCTATTGTATTTCCACTTGTCAAAGTTATCAAAGATGATTATCAAAACAAGATTCTTTTACAATATTTCACTATGTTATTTATATGCAAATGTAGTGTTATTCGTTGAAATAAAATGTGAAATTATTAAGAAATTGAAAAATATTATTTTTATATTTTTTTGATTAATGGTATAGAAAGTTAATAACGATCTTGACTTCTCCCAATTTATCAATTTAGGTTTAAAATTTGCGGAAAGTAATAATTTGAACATTGCATTTTGTCAGTTTTTTCTACAATGTAGAAACAAAGAAATACACCTATTCCCAGATTTAAATTGAAGATAAGTTCTTTAAAAAACCGTGTAAGTCGAAATCGTAGATTTGTATACGTAAAATCATGTAAATCGGAAACAAAATAAAATATGCATAATTCAGTCATTTATTCCAATGTAAAATAAAACTAAATATATCTTAAAAAAAACATAAAAATAAGGGTTTATTCATAAAATGACAAAATCCCTATTTTTAGATTGGAATAAATGGAATTCAGAATAGAATGGAATTAATTTATAGTTTATAGTTTTTAGTTTTTAAGATATTAAATATACATATACATTGTTTTATACTTATGTCTCTATCTTTACTGTATACAAGGGGATTAATACCCGTAAATAAATAAATTAATTAATAAATT
Source organism: Tetrapedia diversipes (assembly GCA_033822845.1). Taxonomy (NCBI): domain Eukaryota; kingdom Metazoa; phylum Arthropoda; class Insecta; order Hymenoptera; family Apidae; genus Tetrapedia; species Tetrapedia diversipes. Next base: position 6,276 of record JAOPTO010000956.1, on the reverse strand, counting down.
AATTAATTAATTAAAAAATGACTATAAATATAAGCGCCAATATTACCAAGTGAACGAAATTAGAAAATGACTGCAGAAATTGTTTGTTTTTCTTTAAATTCCATATTTTAAAAACCTTGTAAATAAAGTGCCGTATAAATCGGGGGATAGGTGTGTTCATATCAAGATTTTATGTAATGATCCACGTATCATTTGATTATAAACAATGTGAAATTGAGTACAAGGAACGTTATCGTTCTATTATAACAAAATTTCATTATGTCTCTACACTGAGGAGCATAACTATAGCACCACCTCCCTTTTTGAATATTTCGAATTTTTGGATAGGAATGCAAAAAAGTCGATTATATGAGGTGAAAGGGTATGATAAACAGTAAACATCAGAAAGTTTTATTGTAATTTTCTGTCAATACAAACGATATATTCATATAAACTGATTTTTGTATCGTTGCACAACTATAGCACCATATCATTAAAGATACAATTATAAATTACAAACAGTAAAGAACAATTGATAAAAGATACAATTAATAATTTATAGGTCCACCTTTTTTTGTTATAACTTGAAAAATGCGATTTGTCAAACTCTCAATCAGCTTTTGAAAATTTTCCTCGCGGATTTCATTGCTGATCACAAGTATCGCATTTTTCAGTTCTACGACGTTTTGAAACTGTCGATTTTCTGTATAAACCTTCCTTACAATTATGCTCCAGATGTTTTCCATTGGATTTTGGTCAGTAGAACACGCTGGCCATTTGAGAACATTAATCCCGTTTGTCTGAAGCCATGCCATCGTTCTGCGACTCATGTGTATGGCCGCGTTATCTTGTTGGAACGTCCATTTCACAGTATTATTTTCATTCATAAACGGTAATAAATTATTTTGTAGTATGCTGATGTATTCTGTACTGTCCATCCGTTTTGATGGAAAACTCAGTTTCAACATGCCGTTTATGCAAAATGCCCCCCAAACCATCACACTACCATCACCGAAATTCCTTTTTGAAAAGAACCGCGGTTCTTTTCACGAAATCTCGCCAATATGAATTGTAACAGATATTTATACTAAAATTATTATTTACCATACCCTTTCACCTCATATGTTTGATATTTTTGCATTCCCACTCATAAATCCGAAACACTCAAAATGGGGGTGATGCTATAGTTATGCTCCTCAGTGTATTGGTTACAATAATCGAGATTTTATTGCATTTACCTTTCCGAATATTGTAAAAATTCCGCTGCCAAAAATCCATTGGCAATTAGCATGATGTATGCGTTGCATCCAACCATCTTGCTGTCGATCAGTATCTGTTTAATTCGCCGCCTTGGTCTAGAAAACTGTTCATTATCACGCAATACGATCTGCAATATAATAGAAGGAATATGTACAGTGGCTCCAAAAAGTATTCGTACACTGTATTACAAATAAATTCATTTAACTTTAATATTCTGATTTCAATTAATGTCTTTAATAAATCTTCATGGGTATGTAGAATCTAATAGTATATGTATGGGTTAATTTCTTGTTTTATAACTAAATGCCACTTTAAGGAAGCGAAACCAACGTTAAAGTTTCAGTGTTCTTTTCTCATTTTTTTAACATAACTTTGTATTGATGCGTGTAAAGCAACACCTTTCATATGAAAAAAATCTTAGTTTTTAATGCTCTATCGCCCTGCCATAAAAAAATATCCCACAGGAACCTGTATTCAGAGCATGAAAAATCGCAGAAGCTTTAGGGGTCGTTTTCACCTCCTCGATAAGATTTACTGTCGATGAAAAAATTGCTCCATGCAGAACCCATTATGCTTTATATACATGCAAAGTTTTATTGAAATCAGAATTTTAGGATTAGGAAAATCTCCTTATAATATGGTGTACGAACACTTTTTGGATTCACTGTACATAAAAGGATGGACAACAAATTGAAATACAGTAGCCTTCCATGTATGAACTAATAGGGAGACGAAAGTGATCAGATGCAAGAATTTTTGATTAATAAAGCAATTATTTATTTTTTCTTTTATAAATTGGATGAAACTTCAATGAATATTAAAAAGATATTAAGAGTCTGTTTAACCAGTTAACTGCGTTTGACGAATATACTTGTCGAACCAAATCTCTATCGTGATGCGGTTGACGTGTATACTCGTCGTATAAAATAGAAAATTACCATTGCCTATAAAAACTCAAAATTTTAATAAAATGCAATAAGGATATTTTCTTCATATTATCAGTATGACTATTTTTGTTATTCAACTCCTATTAAATTAAATTAAATTGTATTAAAAGAATAACGGAAACTTAAGTCGAGTGAATTTTTTACTGAAATGTGTTGAGAAAATTGTTGAAAAGTAGTTACCGTTTGTAGTAGCGGACAAAAGTTAACGATAAAATACCAAAGAGTTAACGAAAATAAGTAAATTAATTTATGAGAAATAGCACGATAAACAAAATTTGTATTCTATGGTAATCAATAAATAATGTTCTACAATAATAGCAATAAAAATGAATATGCAGACAATATTTGCAAACTATAAAATTATGTTTTATGTTGGATACTAATTGTTCGGGCGTACTGATACCCAACGTAATTTGTATCTTCTAGTGCAGGGATGGCGAACCTTTTTGAGACGTGGGTCAAATTTTGTTCATATTTTTTTTAGTACTAGCTCTTGGGTCGCTAATGCCCATTTGCACAAAAGTTAAGTTTAAAAATTTTTAACTGAGTATTTTTAAAACTAAACATCTTTAAAATTCCGTTGGCTAACGAGTAAAAATCGGGCGTGGTTTGACGAATTAAAAATTTTTAGTGGGGTTAAAAATTCTTAAGTTTCTGGTGCAAATCGTCATTTGCATAATTTTTGAACTGTAATGATCAAACTAAAGGTTATAGACAGCATTTAAATTGCTATTGTGTCAATGCAGTGCTTAAAAAAAATACAGATAGAATATAAATTATCCACGCAAATTAGAAAATCTAAATCAACTCGTGTAAACAAACAAATGGTCGTCTAGCAATTGTGGGTCTGTGAAAAAGCTTGCGTGGGTCAGTGTCTGATCCACGGATCATAGGTTCGCCATCACCGTTCTAATGGCTGGATTGAATAATTGACGACATCTTTTTTTATAATTAAATTTAATTCAGACTAGTGGATCGTGCTGCGATCAACGGCCTGCGTGCGAATGTGTCCTGATAATAAGGATCCTTATAAGGATTATTATTATATATATTATATATTTATTATTATATATTGTATACATTATTATATATATTATATATATTATTATTATATATTGTATATATTATTATGTATATATTATATATTTATTATTATATATTATATATATTATTATATGATCCTTATAAGGATCTGTCTCGTGCGGTCAAAATCCTTGTATACAGGGTGTCTCATGCAACTGGAATAGGCTGTACCTGCAAAACGGTTGGGAATAGATGTTATAAGTAAAAGTTAAATGGTATCAAATGGTGCATAATATGCATCTAATTTTATGTACTTTTGTGCATCGGTGCAGCAGAAAACTGCAACTGCACTTTTTTTTTAAATGGAAATTTATATTTTTTACTGCACCAATCGATGCAGTTTCTTGGTTTCCACATAAAAGTATTAACATACTTATGTCTAATCTTATTCGTAAAGAAGTTATTGAAGCTGAAATTTTTCTAAATTATTTCGGTCTCCCGGGAACTCTTCCAGAGAACCTACGGTAGCTCCAAAAAGTATTCGTACACTATGTCACAAATAAATTCGAGTAACCTCGAAATTCTGAGTCTGATAGAAGTATTTGATAAAATTTTGTGGGTATGTAGGTCGTAATAGTATACGTATGAAATACGTATGAATACGTCTGAATTTTCTCTCATTTTTTAAAGATAACTTTGTAATGGTACTTTATGAAGCAAAACCTTTCAAATAGAAAATGTTTAATTTTTAACTCTTTGCACTCGAGAGGTGACTGTTAACCGTCTAATGATACCAGCTTCAAAAATTTTTAATTTCGATATATTTACTAAGATTTGCCTATATTATAGGTCATTTAGTTTAGTTAAGTGATATACTAAAATTTACATATATAGCTATTTAACTTCAGAGTCTAAATAATAATCAAATTAAAGTCTGAAAATTTGCGAAACTATCATTTGGTGACTAACAGTCACCTCTCGAGCGCAAAGGGTTAATACTCTATCACCCTGTCATAAAAAAAAGAACACAGAAAAGCTTGTACTCAAAGTGTGAAAAATTGCTGAAACTTTGAGATTTGTTTTCAGTTCCCTTAAATGATGTTTTACCGCCAAGAAAATTGCTCCACGCAGGACACGCCATGCTCTGTACACGCATAAAGTTTCATTGAAATCAGAATTTCAGAAGTAGATAAATTTCCTTATAATACAGTGTACCAGTATAGTCTTCCGCTTACTTGAAGTTCCGCGGGACGGCACAGGGGCAAAGAGGGATTGGGCCGCCCATCCCCACCCGAGCCGCACGTTCTGAACCTTAGCCACGCTCTCTGCCATAGTAGTAAGAATAGTTTTCAATTGCGTCTCTATCTCAATATGTATAGAAATATAAAACTCGGAAACTATAAACTACTGCGGTTTTGTTTATGCTTATATTTAATATAAAAAGGCCATTTTTCTATAAGTGGAGTAACAAAGATGATTTTGAAATATAATTAATTTACCTTAATGGAATCAAATATTTTGTATAACATAATCCGACTTAACTCTAGTCATTTTCTACAAAAGACTATTAAGCCGTGTTTCCCAAGAGAACAATGTTCCAAAGGTATTAAAATTTGACATTGCTATCACCGTATATAATAATCCTACTGGTAATTATATAACCAATGCTTTCCTAGCTTATTGTAAAAAAAAAAACTAGCAAGAATTGTCCTCTAGCAGATATAACTATTGTATAATAGCAATATGTTACATCTACGCCAATGGAGCTCTGCCTGCCGCGTATTTCTCATTATCTCTTTCTATCGCTCTGACCTCCTCGTCAGTCAGCCCAAATGTGTCTGTAACTGCCGCGATGAATAGCGAACTAGAATTGAATGTGTGCGTGAGAATAGGTGCATCCCTTCCACTTTTCTCGCATTCCTGCCGCGGGACTTCAAGTGAGCGGAAGACTATACTTTTTGGAGCCACTGTACGTGTTAAAAATCGAATACAGAAATACTATGAAGCAAAAATTAATCATAAACCAGCTTTCTCTTAACGGATTTTCTCAAGGGCTTCTTCTAAGAACCCAAGCCACATCTGGCAATTTAGAAAGTTCGAACAAAGGGGCTGAAGGACCTGGACAGGGTTGTAAGAATTTCGACCACTGCGTTCTGCTAGTCTTGTGACACTGCTTGCTAGGTACGGTCAGAATTGCCCTTCCTCGTTTCACATAGAGGTAACAATAAAGTATTAAACTATTATTTTACAAATAAGAGTTTATTTCATTTAGCAATATAAAACGCCATTCCCAATACTAAGTTACGTCCAATACAATGTTTGTAAACGTGAAGTGGCTACTAATACTAGTTACTGTAAAATTAAAATTTCCATCAGTAATTATTCAATACCTGTGTGTGAACCAGTGTTTTGAAATCATGGCAGTATAATAGTGAATTAGTTGATATGTTCATTTTGTTTAGCAAACGCAATCAAAATGGTACTGAAACTGTAAGACTGTATTGAGAGTGTTGGATTCCGAACAAGTCTTTATTGTGCTTTACGTACGTACTGAACTATTCACAGAGATTCCGACAATATTCTTTTGGAGGGCTCTTATAAGGGAAAATGTGACCAATAAAGAAAGTGACACGGATACTGGAGTGGGGATGTGGATGATGAACAAAAGGATGAGTAATGGCAAGGAGTTTGTCTATGGTACGGGGATGAGTAAGGAATAGGAGTTTGTCTGTGATACGGGGATGAGTAAGTTGTATATCCAACAAGAGACATACTCCAATCGTCAACAGCCTTCGCGTTCGTATTTTTACAAACTGGAGTTCAATGAGGTACTTTCAATGAGACGGTGCTGTAGCATACAATTCGCAGATAGTTGCCAGACATTTAAATAAAACTTATGGAGCAAGATGGATTGGTACACGAGGGCCAATCTTATGGCCTCCGCGATCACTAGACCTCACACTCCTCGACTTCCTTTTATGGGGATATCTAAAATATAGGTTACAATCACGGCCTATTACATTAGCCTATTAACACTTTATCGACCGGAAGCCTATTAACCCTTTGC
>JAOPTO010000955.1:0-154964 GCA_033822845.1 Tetrapedia diversipes | reverse complement strand
AGGGAGGCATGTAGCCTAGAAAAGAAACAACAAAAGATAGTTACCAAAGATAGTGACCAAAGAACGGTAGATAAAGTTAAGAACAATAGGACTAAGTATAGTTAAAAGTAGATATTTAAGTATTGGAAAAGAGATTTATGTATTCTAGTAGTAGGTTAGGCTACTGGGTTCTCGTTTTGTTTTATATGTTTTATGTTTTTTACGTTTTTTATGAATTTCATGTCTTTATGTTTTATGTTTTATGTTTGCTCTAAGACGCTATATGATAAAATAATAACTAGAATAGGGTAGAATAAGGAGAGAAGAATAGGGTAAATGGGTAGGTTAGGTTAAGGCTAGATATAGTTAAATAATAAGTAAGTGTAACCGGAAGCCATCCAAAACCGAAAGGTGCGGATTATGTATAAATAAATAAATAATAATAATAATATTATTTATCTACAAAGCCTTGAATCACTTGATCGACTGTTCACCTATTCTTCAAAACATCCATTTCAAAGTGTCGATCAGAACAATGCGTAATATGGATCTATTCAGCATTAGTGCTACCAGAACAAATTTAGGTGCACAAAATTGTATCACTGGAATGATGCAAACAGCCAACGAATATAATGTACACTTAAATTTCTTCGGTGGTACTCTTAACCCTTTATCGACCGCGTAACTTATTGCACACGCACTCCCGATCGGCTCATTTTGGCGCGGATGCATCGCTAATGAATTGATCACAATGATTTTCTTCGAGTAATTGATAGTTTAATATCTCTTTACGGTACACGTACTGTTGAAAATTGAATACAGAAATACTACGAAACAATAATTTAACATAAACAAGTTTTCTCTTAACGTATAATACTTTCTCAAGGGTTTGTTCTAAGAACCCAAGCCACATCTGGCATTTTAGAAAGTTCAAAAACGTTAAGAAACAGAACAAAGCGGCTATATTACCTCTAAGAGATTAATTTTTGTTTATACGTTATGTTGGAAATTGAATACAGAAATACTAGGAAGTAAAAATTAACCATAAACCAGCTTTCTCTTAACGTACTTTCTCAAGGGCTTCTTCCAAGAAGCTAAGCCTCATCTGGCATTTTAGAAAGTTCGAAAACATCGAGAAACAGAACAAAAGGGGCTGAAGGACCCGGACTGGGTTGTAAGAATTTCGACCACTGCGTTCTGCTAGTCTTGTGACAAAACTCGCTAGGCTGCGGTCAAAATTGCCCTTCCTCGTGCTATATAAAGGTATTAATAAATTATCAAAGTATTATTTCACAAATAAGAGTTCATTTCATTAAAGCAATATAAAACCCCATTCTCAATACGTACGATATCGCTCGAAACAGTCACCTTCGTGTAAGGAAACATTACAAAATTCACAGATTAATTGAAAGCATGTAAAAGCCGATTAATAGGCTTCCGGTCGATAAACTGTTAATTCTTTCAGAGCTGCTACCGTTTCTGCTCATAAAACACGTAATATTTGATAATTTCAACTTTGTTTATCTATATTATTGTAACTTCTTTCGAACACCCTATACAATTTCTCAACTGATGTAAAAAGGCTACTAGCCGGTTAAATAAAATGATTATTATCATTATTCGAGCAATAGGCAGTACACATTCACAAAACAGAGCTCCAAGAACACAATAACTTTGAAGACAGAGTCCTCGAGAGCGTTCTCGAGAAAGAGAGAGAGAGGTCCGGAAAAAGTCCCTCGAGACGTTCTCCACCGATGATGAAATAATTGGTGCGCCGCTCGGGGCTTTAAATTTTTCATGGCCACGAGGTCTCTTCCGGTCGGCGGGACGCCGGTGAAAAGAGCAGAAAGCTCGCACTCGCCGAGTGTCGGTTTATTCGCGGAAAGAGGCGGGTTTACTCTCGACTCGAGCCGGCTACGCTTTCTCGGCCTTTCACGCTGCCCTCTCGAGGGCTCGCGCTTTTCCCGGCCGAAAGCCAAACGAGAGAAAGAAAGAGCGACCTCGGGGCCGCCAATTTATTCTCCGCGGGACCTCTCGCCGGGCTTTATCGCCCGGAGATAAAAACTCCGGCGAGGGATCGAGGTTTCCTTCGTTCGAACGCGTCGCCGGAGCTCCAACAGGAAGAAGCTTTCGAAGTTGAAGCTTCGAGGTCCAAGGGGAGGGAGGAAACGAGAGCGTAACGCGGTGCAAATAGCGCGAGGAAACGGTTGAAGACACGTTTAAGGAAGTTTGAAGAGGATGCTCGCGATGATGGCTCGCGTAAGCTGTTACACGATGAAAGTTCGTTAAGATTTCGACGTTTACGATAACTGTGACAACGGAAAATCCCTTCTCGCGAGAGGGAACCTCTGTTCTTCCGTGATTATCGACGACACGAGGGCGAAGGGAGATTTTCATTTAGAACATTGGCATTTGTTAGGTTATAGAGATTAATAAAAATCGACGTGGATATTGAAAGTGCGTTTGATTGAAGCTGTTTATCAAAATAACATTAAAAGACCTTTAAATAATTTAATTCCAATTAATTGACATTGTTCGGTTTTGTTTCTTAACGTTATATTAGGTTGGAGGGACAGTTCTGTCGTATTTTAAATAGGCAGGTAATTTTTCTTGTAAATAAAAAAAACATCTGGCTAGTGAGTCATTGGGAACTTTTTTTGTTTTTTTACCTGCTGTATAATATAAAAGGAGTCCTTTTTTACCGTTCATCATTTACTTGTGATATTTAAAGTGAAAAACATGTCAGTAGATAAAGTGCATTTACGACGCTGCATTTTGTATGAATTCCAAAAAGGAAGCAACGCATCGGTTGCATGTAAAAATTTATGTGCGGTACTTGGAAAAGATATTGTAAATGTTCGTACTTGTCAAAGATGGTTTAGCAAATTTCGTTCCGAGGATCTGAGCCTCCAAGAAAGTGATCGATCTGGACGACCATCCAAGATCGATAACGATGTTTTGCGATCCATGTTGGAAAATAATCCACATTTAACAAGTCGAGAAATTGCAGAAGAGTTTGGCATTCATCATACAACTGTTGGAGATCACATTAAATCTGTTGGGTTTGTGTTAAAGCAAAGTGTTTGGGTTCCACATGAATTAACGGAAACGGAAAATACGACAGAACTTTCCCTCCAACCCAATAATTATGCAAAAATAGAAAAGAAGGAAATCCCCGTAATTTCCTTTTGTTACAAATAAAATATTACATTTACGTGATACGTGGTTGTAACAATACATCTTCCAAAAACGTTTCCTTATTATTTACCCTTACAAAAGCTACGGCAATTAGCAACGCGTAATAATGCTTCGAAATAAGAAAGTTAGCATGATAAAATACTCTCATTGTATACCTCCCCCTCTGATTTCAAACCTGCTGCTCTTAGCACTAATACCACTCATCGTGCACGCCTAATTAACAAGAAACAAAAGTTTCCGCTCTATCAACCCCTTTTAACCGCAATTTATCATCACCGGCATTAACTTAAACGCAAACACGCATACCCGTGTTCCCATGCCCCGGCATGATTAATCGAAACGGATGCGGCCAATGGAGGCACGAAGCCATCGCAGATATTGCAGATATCGCATTCATCACGTGCGCCGCGGAATACTTCGGCGCATCGGCTGCCAGCCTTAAATAAGAAACATGTCCTATGGGGACAGGCCTGAAATTGTCAGGAAATAAGCCTGTCACCCGTATACGAGACCGAGCGGCCCACGAAAAAAAAAAAGTAAAGGTGTCGCCTGTATGCGGCTGACGTGCCAGCCAATGCATTAAATGCACCCTCTGCACCCTGGCTCGAAAGCATAGGGGTACTTACGAGAAACTGGGTAAATTCGAAGGATCGACCAGAAGATTACTATCTTCAAAGATTACTTTTTTCAAAGATTATTCAAACTTAGAAAGCCTATTGGGTAAATTCGAACGATCGACCAGAAGATTACTATCTTCAAAGATTACTTTTTTCAAAGATTATTCAAACTTAGAAAACCTATTGGGTAAATTCGAAGGATCAACAAGAAGATTACTTTTTTCAAAGATTATTCAAACTTAGAAGACCAATTGGGTAAATTCGAAGGATCGACCAGAAGATTACTTTTTTCAAAGATTATTCAAACTTAGAAAACCTATTGGGTAAATTCGAAGGATCAACAAGAAGATTACTTTTTTCAAAGATTATTCAAACTTAGAAGACCAATTGGGTAAATTCGAAGGATCGACCAGAAGATTACTTTTTTCAAAGATTATTCAAACTTAGAAAACCTATTGGGTAAATTCGAAGGATCAACAAGAAGATTACTATCTTCAAAGATTACTTTTTTCAAAGATTATTCAAACTTAGAAACCTATTGGGTAAATTCGAAGGATCGACAAGAAGATTACTATCTTCAAAGATTACTTTTTTCAAAGATTATTCAAACTTAGAAGACCCATATCTTTGTTCTTTCATATCTATATAAATATACTCAACCTATTTATATGCCGACACTTAACACTAGAATTACCAACGTTTAAAGTGTACTTATTTGCATGAAAAATATACCAAATACATAGAAAATAAATCTTTATTTATACCATCTGCAGAAAATCATAGCGAATTTTGGAAGCTTCGTCACAGTGAATTTATAAAGTTGCTATAAATAATCACGAATTGGTCATTTTGACTGCTCTGGTAGTTCTAGTGTTAAGTAAAGAAGAATCATTGCGCATCTATTATTTATCTACAAAGTCTTGAATCATTAAATCGACTGTCCACCTATTCTTGAAAAGATCCATTTTAAACTGGCGAACATAATAATACGTAATACGGATTTATTCAATATTAGTATTATGAAAACAGCCAATGAGTATAGTGTACACTTAAATGTCATTAGTGGTACTCTGAACTCTTTCAGAGCTGCTTGCATTTTTGCTCTTAAATCACGTAATGTCTGATAACATTAACCTTTTATTAATATCATTGTAAGTACTGTCAAACCTCCTGTACAATTCTTAACTGATGTAAAAGAGCTACTAGCCCGTAAAATAAAATTTTTTATCATTATCTGGCTGGGATTTTGAATCGCAAAGACTTCAAATGTTCGATGTTTCAACGAAAATTTCGGTAATTGTATAATTGTACGTATACACATGGCGTCTGCTTCTATCAAAAACGTTAGAACGTATTTTTCAATCGTTGGAATTGAATGCATCGAGAAAATGTTTTGCGAAAATTGTTTAAATTAGAAAAGAACATTCTACGGCACGAATACTTTGTAGACTCACTAACAAATAAGTAAGTGGTATGAAAAATTTTCACGTTGAATCGATTCTTCGAAACGAACACCCTACGTTCTTTGCTTACAATGCAATGTTAATTTAATAACCGTGTTAACTGTTAATAACCAAAACACGAGAAACAAGCAAAATTATCTGCACGAATGGCATATACGCGTACTTCAACGTATATTTTTGTTAACGAAACCCTTATGATTTCAATCAACTGTCACGTTTTAAATAAAACCTGGTGCTTAACACTTTACCGATCGCTCGTGGCTCAACTTGTTTATGCGTTTTCTATTCCGACTTTAGCGTGAATGGATCGCTAATAAATTGATCACAATGATTTACTTCGCGTAACTGATAGTTCAATGCCTTACAGTATACATTCGATATCGCTTGAAACGGTCATCTTCGGTAAGGAAACATTACAAAATTGTAAGAAGCAAGATTTTCTGATCGCGGGGCGACCAGAGAAAATGGTTAACACTATTCCTACCACAACCGGTCAAATGACCGTTTTTAAAATTTCGATTAGAATTTCATAGATACAATGTAATTGAATCGCCTTTAAACTTTAAACTTTTTCTCAAATATACGTATAATACATTTTTCAATATTTACTTCTTTTCTCATTGTTTATTTTCTGAGAAAACTTTGTAGTCTGTGTTGCGTGGGAATGTCGTGGTAGGAACAGGTATACGTGAAGTGACGGTAGGAATAGTGTTAAATATGAAAAAGAAACACCTGACGAACAGTATAAAAGATGGAGGATGTCCTATTTTGTAACCGAGTGTAGTTTTTATAATAAACCATCTTCGACAACATACATTCCATAATCAATTTTCCTACAAAATTTACAGACAAAGCATGTAAAAAGCCGATTAATAGGCTTCCGGTCGGTAATGTGTTAACCCTTAGCGCTCCGTTGGCTCCGCTACGGAGCCATCCGTCATTTGTTCCGTAACTCCGTAGGCTCCGCTGCGGAGCCCAATGTTTTTAGTATGATTAGGCTTAACCACTTGCGCTACGATTTAACTTTCGGTAGCCGAGCCGCACTCTACGATATAAACTGCGGTAAGGCGTTACATTGACGCCGCACCGCTTCTACGAGCGCAAATCATTAACCAGTGCCTTAGCGCGTTGGTAGGGTCTTACATAAAGAATTTACACGGATATGAATAAATATTCACAACAACAATAAAATTTACTGAAATATTTCCTTATATCGATGATGCTACAAGATGTGATGCACTCTAGAACTGTAGCTCGAATAATGAACGATCCAACTGTTAGCCGACGTGGCGGACACGTCGTTTCTGTTTTTGCGACAAATACCTATCGACGTGGTATACACGTCGCTGGTGGTTTCGGAACAAAAGCATCTCGACGTGCGTGGCACGTCTTTATAGCGCAAGTGGTTAAAATGTTATGGAATCATCGGCATTGGCAATTGTTATCTGTAGTTAAAACGTGCTCAGTCTCGCTACTGTCACGATTGAATCATGATTTGACCCATTTTATGGTTAGCAACATGGAGAAAAATAATTATTATGATGAGAATATAGAGTTGAGTGATAGTGGAGATGTGTTTGATTTTCCACTGTTAGAAGTTATTGTGGAAGACAATGTTGATTATAATTCTGACACTTCAAGTAGTGGTCCCGAAATTATACTATCAAAGAGACGACGAATGATAGTTATTGAAAGCGAAAGCGAAGAGTCGCTGGAAGACTTAGATGAATGGCGCGATGTCACTGAAGAATTAGATATTCCGGATAGAATACATTTTAGTGTATCGCCAAAGGTCATTGGACCACAAATTCATTTACAAGAAGAAGGTGCATACGTATAAAATAAATAAAATCAGAAACATTCACAAGCACGTGTAATTTTTCTCACTTAAAATAAGATTCCTTCTTCACACTCGTTCCGCTACGAAAATGTGCCGGAGTTGCTGGTAGGCAGTGGTACAAAAACGTGCGGAGCGCTAAGGGTTAACCTAATGCTTATTTGGATTGAACTTTTGCCTCGTGCGATACTCAAAGAGAGATCGTCGCGGAGGGGGACGAACTGTAACCGAGAAACGTAAGAAGGAGAACTCCGGAACATACTCAGCCGACTCTAGGCCGGATTAAGGGGTTGAAATGAGAAGAAATAGAAGTCACGTTTCGAGGAAAGTCTGACTAACGGCCGGAATTGAAAGGAAAAAATACCTCGAGTGCGTTTAATCTTCTTCTTGGCTCCGGACGAGGGGACATTGGCCTACGCGTGAAAAATACGTGATTTGTCCACGTCCAGAGGTATCTCACCCCTCTCCCCACCCTCCGTCGTAACAGTGTCTCGTGCCAAGACGGTGTTTCTGGACGTTTTCTAGAATAACGGAGCTTACCCTGACGATACAGCGGTCTTTGTATCGATTCTGTTTCTTCCTTGAGACGAACCTTTTTCTAATGGTATTATAGTATAGTTAGAATCATGGAGAACATTTAAGAACATATAGTAAGATCAAAGAAAAAATTCTGGTTCGGTTTAAAAAAATCTTTAGAAGCTTACGAATAACTTCTCCAGTTAATATTTGCCCTCTTTTTACTTGAAAATAATAATTGCTCGCTCATCGAATTAGTAAGTATTCACCATAATAATTATTATTAATAGCGTTTCTTTAAAATCGTGTGTTGTATGTGTTAATAGAATCGTGATCAGTTCACTTTTACAGTATACTTCATTCTGTTGGATTAAGCAATGTGAATAATTCATAGGAAGGAATTCTTCTTCTCTGCAGTAGACACATCTGTTAGGTTTTTCAATCTCTCGAAATCCAAATTATTATTGTTGAGGAAAACGACAATGTTAAAAATATATAAATGTGTTTATTTTGTGTAATAATTCTCCGATCCCATTCGCACGTCCTATTCTCATTCAATCAATAAACAAAAGGTGTACACTCACGATCCTCATTCAATTTTTTTTCATTCTCTACTCCATTCACTCATATTTTCATCCTTCTTGTTTTCCATACATTCCTTCTCATTCTAATTTCTTAACCGTTCATTCTAGAATCTCTTTCACACAAACAAACATACACACGTCAATAAACTAGCAATCACCCTCACAATTATTTTCCAACAATCACCTATGTAATGTGACTGGAGGAGTAAAGAATATTGTTCTAATGCCTCTAATATGAAAGACATTGACGTAATATAATAATAACTATAATACAGCTAGAGATAAACACGATAAAAGAAGTTCGATAACGAAATCGCTACGCCACGTTGCACTCTTACGACGTTGGATAATGAACAGTGAAAAGATAGAAATACCATGCATTCCTCGATACAAGGTATCGGAATCGCAAAGAAAAAAGCACGAAAACAAATCGTTCGACCGTTTTTCCCAACGAAGTTTCTTGTGCTCACGAGCAAGAATCCGCATCGAGGGAACGCGCCTCCTCGCGTTCATTCAGGCCGACTTTCCGCGAGATGGTCACGTATTACGCGTAAGCGAGTGTTTTAAACGCGGAAACCGGTTCGGAAAGCATAATCCTACGCGCTCGCGGAGAGCGTAAGAGGAAATCGCGCGGCGAGTTACAATTTCTCGGAACCCGTTCCAGCTGAAGGGTCCCCGCTTAACCGGAGCCACCTAATACATGCATAATTTCATCTTCCACTCTCGACGACCCTCCCCGCGGCACGGTTTTCCTCCCCCTGTGTCCTTCACGTGAAGCCGAACGGGACCGTTTTCGGGTAACCTAACAGGCTCACCGATCCCGCCTATTCAAATGTAAATCCCCTTGCTCCTCCATGCATACTCACGTCCTCCTGCGCCTTGTGGCTTTTCCATCGGAAAAACCTGTCCATTTGACGGCCTAGGTAGCTCCCGCTGCCTACCGAGCACTGTCTTCTCGACCGATCCTTGCTCGATGTTTCACAGCATCCTCGAAACGGACGAGTTTCGCGTTCTATCGGATGATTTCTGTTCGCGATTCACGTGGACGGCGGTCTCAGACATCATAGTTCGCGCGATCGCGAGAAAGATCTAGCGATGAGGAAGAACTCAAGACTTGAGATCGAGATTGAACGTTTAAGAACAAATCGTTACCCGTGATTAACTAAGAACCGGTAAAAATGATCAATCGGTAAAATGATCGGTCCGCGTACTATCGCGATCGAGGGATCACAGGCCACGGTATCGAAGGGGAGGGTAACACCGTGTCGTGGCCAATGACAGTCCTTGAACCTGGCCGAGAGATCGCTTAATGATAGTCATCGCGGGGATCGGCTGGCGACCGTCACGGGCCTCCGTCCGCAGCGACGTCCGAGCATCTCTCGCGTGACCAGGCAAACAAAACCATCGGCCTCCGCGCGGACTTCCTCCCGCGTCAAACGCGGTTTCCGGCAATGGAACAACCTCCGCAGGTACCGATCACATCCTGCGATCGGCACGGTTTCTCTCACGATCGTCAAAGAGACGATAGCTGCCAAACAGCTAGGATCTACCGCGACTCATTTGATCCCTTGCGAAGGTCAACGAACGAGATCTATGGAACCGGGACCGCCAGAAGCTATTACTACCGATCTACGATCCTTCATCATTATATTTTCACTGCGGAACAACTCGCAAAGCTGGGAGATCGACGATTCAACACATAGATCGCGGAACCACGGCGAGAAGATTCTTTTCTGGACGATTTCCGGGGGAAATCGAACGGATCCGAAGCGATCGGCACAGTTTCTCTTACGATAGCTACCAAATAGCTAGGATCTACCGCGACTCATTTGATCCCTCGCGAAGGTCAACGAACGAGAAGATCTATGGAACAGGGACCGCCAGAAGCTACTACTACCGATCTATGATCCTCCATCTTTATTTTTTCACTGCGGAACAACTCGCAAAGCTGGGAGATCGCCGATTCAAACACATAGGTCGCGGAACCACGACGGGAAGATTCCTCTTCTGGACGATTTCCGCGGGAAATCGGACGGATCCGAAGCGATCGGCTCGATTCACGATCGAGGCTCGAGGTGGACGGCTCGAAGTGGACACGGGCGACCAGCGTGATCGCTACTGGCGTGGCATTGCAGGCACTGGATGCTGATCCGCGAGGGATTCAACGTGGAGCCGGTTAGCTCCTCGTCCCTCGCCCTCTCGATTCCCTCCACGACGCGAACGAACGAGAGGAGAAACAGCCTCCTCTCTCTTCCACCCTCCCTTCACCCGCCTCGTCCTTCCCTTTTGCTTCCTCTCTGCATCCAACACGCGCATGTGCCGCTATCGATTCCGCCTGTTCCCGCAGGAGCACGGGACCACGGCGATGCCTCCTCCTGCGCAACGCCGCGAGGAAATCGTCCTGCGAACACCCCGCCGGAGGTGGGATAAGGAGGACATCGGGCCGAATCGGTTGTCCCGCGATGGCCAAACTTTTCCGGGGGGGATGGATTTGATTCGGGGATGATACTCGACCGGTGCTTGGAATGTTTCTATGTCTGTCTGCTCCTTGATCTTTTGGGTTAATTAGTCGCGAATTTTTCGGATAGTTTCGGGCAGAATCAAGGGCTCCGTTGAGAACTATGGCACACTTGTAGAGAGTTTTCCGTTCGTGGCAGAGACGGAATTTTTGAAAAGACGTCACGAAGCTCCGATTTTCTTTTTTTTATTATTATTGATTTGGTTTGAAATTATGAAATACGTTAAACC
Organism: Tetrapedia diversipes; assembly: GCA_033822845.1. Taxonomy (NCBI): domain Eukaryota; kingdom Metazoa; phylum Arthropoda; class Insecta; order Hymenoptera; family Apidae; genus Tetrapedia; species Tetrapedia diversipes. The sequence continues at coordinate 144,022 of JAOPTO010000955.1, read as the reverse complement.
TGTAAAATGTCGTGCTTTGAAAATGGTTTGGAAATTTCTTATCTACGTAAACTTTTTGGTATGTAAAAAAGAAGTAAAATTAATTAACTCTAGTTATTTAAATGAATAATAAAAAATGAATAAAAAGAACTTCAATTATGTCCTTAAATAATTAAATTTTCTTATATATCGAAGAAACTAAGTTTCGTTATTTATTATCGATATCTTTTGTTCTTTAAAGAACTGCATTTGCTGAGAATTAGCAATATATTCTTGGAATTTCTTCGTACTATAACTTCATTAGATAATTGTGTATCAAATGTGTCATATTAAGAAATGATAAAAAAAATTGATAAATGTAATGTCACTAGATCAACAACCAAAGCTGAAAAATGACGTATTAATCCTTTCATGATCATTGTAACAATTTTATCCGACGATACTTTAATTCATCGGGACATTATTCACAATTCGTTTTTACGGAAGAAACTTCTGCGATCTATTGATACAATAAAAACAAACGCAATCGCAAATTTGTTAGCGTGCATTTAGCCCACCGCGAACGCGTCGTACGTCTGCTGATTAAACGAGCTTAATTAAAAGGATTTAACGAACGGCTTTCTGGCTCTGGGCGAATTTAATTAAAGACGAAACCGCATCGATGCACCGATGCATCCTACCTCCTGTAATCTCTCATACGATTTTCGCAGTCCCCTCGAGGAAATCTTGCTCACACTAATCATAACGAGAAACAAAGCAATTAAACATAATTGAACTTTCGTAACAGAGAATGGAAGGGGAAGAATGTGAAAACAGAGCAAAATTACGTATCACTGACCCATTAGAAAAATATATACCCGAAAATAATGAAATATACCAGTTTACTGATGGTAGTCTAGTTAACTCTAGAAGGCAGAGATCACGTTACTATTTCGAGAATTTCTACTCATTTTCAGTATCTATAAAACTAATCATCTAAAATAAATTTCATTAATTTTAGTAGAATATTTTATTTGAATCCCTATATCCCCAAATATTGAGTTGTTCGGAAAGTAATTTCGTGGTTTCTTAACTCTGGGCTTAATTGTATTTTTTCATAGTCAACTTCACACTTAAGCCGCATGGTCATTATATATTTTGACAGCATATATAGCAAGGCTTGCTTGTGAAAAGTTTCGATTGATTCTACCCAGTGGTTTTTGGTTGGTGCCCTATCAAATATGGAAAGTAAAAAGCAACATTTTCGGCATTTTTTACTTTTTTACTATCGAAAAGGTAAAAATGCTGTTCAAGCAAGGAAAAAATTATCCGTTGTGTATGGAGAAGATGTATTGACAGAACCCCAGTGCCAAAACTGGTTTACAAAATTTCGATCCGGCAATTTTGATATTGAAGATGCACCACGTCCTGGAAGGCCGGTTGAGGCTGATGAAGACACAATAAAGGCATTAATTAATGCAAATCGACGAATAACAACTCGTGAGATCGCTAAGAAATTAAATGTATCGAATTCGACCGTTCATGATCATTTGAAACGCCTAGGTTTAATCTCAAAGCTCGACATATCATAAAAAGGAACGAAATTACTTTCCGAACAACCTAATACATTCTAAGAATAAAATTTGTGTAAATCCCTATAAATTTTTATTCACTTAGCATATAGCATTCCCTCCCCTCGATAAGTATTACAAGTCTTATTAATCCTCGTTGCAAAAATAATTTTCAGTGTCGCTCTTCTTACAATAATCAATAACAATTCCACGTTTCGCAAGCAACTAAAGTTTCGAATTAAAACAAAGTGTACAATAAAATCCCCTGGAAACTCGCGATCGCCCTAAGAATATTCTCGACCACCACGACGTTCTCACAGAACCCACCCCAAACCCTTCGAACGATCCCCAGCCCCATTCCATCTGGTTCAACGCGCAAGAAAGAAACGCGATTCGAAGATGCCACCGGATTGTTCCCTCGTTTGAATGTTTCTTCCGCAATTCCGATCCGACACGTCGAGAGGAAAAAAAAAAGGGAAAATGAGTCGACTTGTTCACGCGACCCCAGCTGCAGTCGATGCGACCCTCGAAACCGACACGCCGCTGTAACAACTCACGGGGGTCGAATTACCCCCCACGGGCCAGAAAAGGGGGATCAGAGGGACCAGGACTCGTTGGACCAGCAGATGCATTCACTCAGGTGCCACATTCGAGCCCGCTCGTGCGTTCACGCACCTACACGACCTGCCCAGCCGAGGGGGTGGAAACGGCAGAGCCCTCTGTCGACGATTGCCCGTGTCCAGTCCCCCGTTTCGAGTTGAAAAAACCCCACCCTCGCTGAAGAGAAAACGTCGACAGATCGAGACAATGCGATATTCTGTGTATGGCTCTTTTTTAAGCACGACGTCTGTTTCTTTTTATGCATTCATTCTTTTTTTTTAAATGTATTTTAACCCTTTTGCTACGACAGTCCATCACTGAACGGAAAATCGCGTTAAAGATATGCACAGTGAACGTGGTTTCTGTATTTACGTTTCTCTAAGTGTTAACCCTTCGCAGTCGGCTGTCCCCTCTCATGGGACATCGTAATTCTAGCATATGATAGTTTCGCAAATTTTCAGACTTTAGTTCAGACCCGGACGTTAAACAGTCATATATGTAAATTTTAATATACGACTTAACTAAACTAAATGAAGTTTAATATACGTGAATCATATAGTGAATATTTCGAATTTGAAAATTGTTGAAGTTAGTATCATTAAACGACTAACGGTCACCTCTCGAGTGCAAAGAGTTAAATAACAGCTGTACTGAATAAAACAATCATTGTTCTAATCTAACAAGTACATTTACATTTTTAATATGAAAAGGCATACAAAATTATTGAAATACAAAATACATTTGGATGCCGCATATATGCAGCTCTCGAAGCGAAAGGGTTAATGGGATGGTGGTGTTTCTACGCAAGGGTGATATTGTAGTCAAGTTACAAGTTACTGGAATTCAAATGATTAGGTAATCTATACATGTAATTCTGATTCAATCCTACTGTTCTCCTTCGGTTTGTATGACCCGAAATTAAGGCTACCTTTTAATAGGTATTACATAAATTCAGCGAATTACTATTCATTTTCTTGTACATAATAAATGTTGTTAACTAATATATAAATTTTATAGTATTCTTTGAATCGTTATATTTTGAATATAGGACACTAAGGTACGAATAATACAAATGTGAAAAGTAAGCAAGAAGAACAATAGGGTTGAAAGAGATGGTATCGTTGGAAACTCGGGCGAGGAATGTGATACATATATGTACTTCGAGTATGGATTTATGTGTAACATATTTTCTAAGTACAACCCTAGTTCCCATCGCGAAATCGGAAAAAATGCGTTTTCTACGATATCTACAAGGAAAAGTGTTTCTCTTCTACAATCTTCTCCAGTTTTATAAATTTCAGTTTGGAAGGGGTGAGAATAACCATTGGTCCTGCAATGAGTAAGGCTGACGAGTGACTAGCTATCTTTACTATCTACATAAGTAGGTCCTTTTAATAACTCAGGATTAACTAACAATCGTCCAACAATATTACTAGCAAAGATGTTAACTCTTCCAAAGAAACAGTATTGTAAATTCCGCTTAAAGGATCAACGATATTTCTGTTGAGTAAGGGAGGTTTTGGAAATATTAAAACTGATTCGAGATAACAAATCGGTTTGTTAACACTCTCTTTTGCGTGCATTACAATATCCGTTTGTAACCTGATAATTTACCTGTGCCCTGCGTTTGTGGTCAAACTGAAATTGGCAACAAACTGCTTTGAAATGACTGTAAAGCAGAAGCAATTTTTAAGAGAATTTTTTAAATAAATGTAGTAATGTGATCGAGCGGATGCGAGGCTGGAAAGGTCAGAGTACTTGAGTTGGGCGATTGTCGCGTGAACGCAGAATGTTTAGGCTCGAATGTTTCTAAGGCGTGAAAGATGAGAACTTGATAAAACAGTGCGACTGAGAAATTCTGGGTAGTCGTGATCGAATGCGTAGAGTGAGAAAGGTTGACAATTAGAATGAAAGGACACGAGTGTTTGGAAGAATATATGACGGGGAAAATGCGAGCGCGAGGCAGAACGTATTAGACGGTGAAGTCAGAAAGAATTGAACGTAGAAAGAGTGTTGAATAAGCGAAGTAGTAAGCGTAGTTTGCGAAGTATCAGCGTAGTTTGCGAAGTATCAGCGTAGTTTGTTATTTTGTGTTCGTTTGTGTCGTTTTAGTTTATTAAATACACGTATATTTATTATATTATTCACTCTTCTTTCTTTTCTTTTTTAATTTATAACCTTTCCTATATAAACAATATAACAACTTCAAATTTGTTGTTTCATCTCCCATTCTCCTTTTTTACCCTTTTGCGCATATTTTTCAATTCTCTTTCGACCGCACGCATAATCCGTAGCGCTTTCAATTAATTAAATTTTCCCGATAGCAACGAATCATTCGTGCGAGATAAAACGAAAGCAGCTATTCAGATAAATATTTGCAGGACCATCCTTTACTCAACGAAGCAATCATTATTTTCCGAAACCTATCGCATGATATTCGTGAAAATGAAAATAATCCAATGAACCGTGCATTAAATTCGACAAACAAATTCGTACATTCCTGTCGAATATTATTTCTTGGATTTTGCAAAAATAACGGCGAGCGTATCCGACCGGTGAAATACAGTTTGAATTTAAATAAACCGTGCCTTTGATACGGTGCTGCAATATCAGAACAGCGAAATCGAGCGGACAAAGCTGAAAAGCGGCCGGCCGGATAAAGCGTCTTCTAGGAATTGTCAATTGATCAAGAAAAATAAAGGAAACCGCTGAACGACCAATCCGAGCGGATGCGTTCGATCCGAAACGCTTCGCGGCTGTACAAATCTCTGAGGAAACGTCGTTCCATGTTCGTTTTGCTCGAACAAGAGACACAAAAGCAAAATCCGCTCCGTGAATGTCCCTTCAATGGCTGTACACCGTGTCCTGCGCAAAAGTTATTTAACGAAATAAAAATGAACAGCACCGACAGGAAGTTGCATTACCTACAGTGGCTCCAAAAAGTATTCGTACACTGTGTTACAAGGAAGTTCACCTAATCCTGAAATTCTGATTTCAATGAAACTTTATGTGTGTACAGAGCATGGTATGTCCTGCGTGGAGCAATTTTTTTGGTGGCAAAATATCTTTTAAGGGGGCTGATAACGAATCTCGAAGTTTCAGCGATTTTTCACGCTTTGAATACAAGCTTTTCTGTGTTCTTTTTTATGACAGGGCGATAGAGTATTAAAAATTAAACATTTTCTATTTGAAAGGTTTTGCTTCATCAAGTACGATTACAAAGTTATCTTTAAAAAATGAGAGAAAACTCAGAAACTTCAACTGCAGCTGATTTCACCTCTTTAACCCTCCGCCTGCGGTCCATGGGTCTTTCGTAACCCATGCTGAGAGTCCCTTGAAAGCGATAACGCATACAACGATGGGCGCTGTGTGGTAGGAGAAAAGTGACGATCGCACTAACACATATACGTTTCCGCCAGAGTGCCGAAGTAACGAAACCGACGACAGTCAGTTTCTAGCAACGCTCTGAAGAAGAAACATGTGTAGCAAATCGAAACAATTCTTTATTTCAAAGTTTACTTTATATTTCCATACTTTTATTATTGTTTTAGCATTTTAGCATTATATTTTAGTATTTAATGTTGTCTTTGTGTAGACAATGATAATAAATATATAGCCGTGTGCGATAATTATGAAAGACCCATTTGCAGTGGCCATTCGAGAAAAATCCAGCAAATTTTATATACCATACGTGACAATACGTAAATATACAATAAATATAGCTTCGACGTTTGATAATTCACGTTATTATTATCTGTTCCTATACGCTCCTATATCTTCCTATGAATCGGATGATTGTCACTGTATACAGTATCGGTGAGGACCTCGGTCTCGAGCGATCGTCACTTGAGTAGCGTAGCATTGGTGAGCCTCATGGACGGCTCTAAATATGTATTAGTGGAATATCCGTGAGGGTCCCGAGAGACCCATGGCCAGGCCGCCAAGCTTCAGTAGTCGGAGGGTTAAAATGGCATTTACATGAAAAGAGATTAATTCATGCGTATACTATTATGATCTACATACCCACGAAGTTTTATCAAATACTTTTATCAGACTCAGAATTTTGGAGTTAAACGAAGTTATTCGTACACTGTATTATAAGGAAATTCATCTACTTCTAAAATTCTGATTTGAATGAAACTTTATATGTGTACAGAGCATGGTGTATTCTGCATGGAGCAATTTTTTTGGCGGCAAAATATCTTTTAAGGGGATTGATAACGAATCTCAAAGTTTCCGCGATTTTTCACGCCTTGAATATAAACTTTTCTCTATTGTTTTTTATGACAGGGCGATAGAGTATTAAAAATTAAACATTTTATGTTTGAAAGGTTTTGCTTCATCAAGTATCATTATAAAGTTATCTTTAAAAAATGAGAAAAAACTCAGAAACTTCAACGCTGGTTTCACTCCTTCAAAATGGCATTTACATGAAAAGAGATTAATTCATGCGTATACTATTATGATCTACATACCCACGAAGTTTTATCAAATACTTTTATCAGACTCAGAATTTTGGAGTTAAACGAAGTTATTCGTACACTGTATTATAAGGAAATTCATCTACTTCTAAAATTCTGATTTGAATGAAACTTTATATGTGTACAGAGCATGGTGTGTCCTGCGTGGAGAAATTTTTTTGGCGGCAAAATATCTTTTAAGGGGGCTGATAACGAATCTCAAAGTTTCAGCGATTTTTCACGCTTTGAATACAAGCTTTTCTAGGTTCTTTTTTTATGACAGAGCGATAGAGTATTAAAAATTAAACATTTTCTATTTGAAAGATTTTGCTTCATCAAGTACCATTACAAAGTTATCTTTAACACTATTCCTACCACAACCGGTCAAATGACCGTTTTTAAAATTTCGATTAAAATTTCATAGATACAACGTAATTGAATCGCCTTTAAACTTTAGACTTTCCCTCAAATATACGTATAATACATTTTTCAATATTCACTTCTTTTTTCATTGTTTAGTTTCTGAGAAAAATTTGTAGTTTGTCTTACGTGGGAATGTCGCGATAGGAATAGGTATACGTGAAGTGTCGGTAGGAATAGTGTTAAAAAATGAGAGAAAACTCAGAAACTTCAACGCTGCTTTCACCCCTTTAACCCTTTGCACTCGAAAGGTGAATTGTTAGTCGTCTAATAATATTAACTTCGAAGATTTTCACGTGCAAAATATTTACTAATATCCCCTTATATTAAATTTCATTTATTTAATTAAGTCTTATACTAAAATTTGCATATATGATTATTTAACTTCCGGGTCTGACTAATAAATAAATTAACTAAAGTTTGGAGATTTGCGATACTATCATTTGGCGACTGACAATCGCCGCTCGACCGCAAAGGGTTAAAATGGCATTTAGATGAAAAGAAGGGACTAATTCATACGTATACCATTACGATCTACATATCCACAAAGTTTTATCAAATACTTTTTATTAGACTCAGAATTTCAGGTTAGTTAAACGAATTTATTTCTGACATGATGTACGAATACTTTTTGGAGCCACTGTATATGTATACGTGGTGTTCGCACGTGATAAAGTTCTTTCAGGTGAACTAATGGAAAGATTGTTTTGCAGGCAAATGATTAAACACTGCTTTCAGATTACAAGGATATCTGGAAACGAACGATAACCATAATCTTTAAATTGACTCACGTAGAACGGACACTTGAGCGTGAAGTGTGAAATTATCATAGATTTATCTGGTTTGTTTTATCGGTATCTGCTTATCTTTCGAAAATAATTCAGAAATGGAAGATAAGGGTGAAAATGTAAACGATTATTATTACTTTTTTTTTTTTTATTAATAGCTGAATAATATCAAAGAACGTCAAAAAGAAGGCAGAAAATTATTTCTCTTCAATTATTCCCTTGATTCTCAGGAAGGCCAATGATGATGATACCTTCCACAATAATTAAGAAATGGAAAATAAGCGTGAAAATGGAAACGAGTATTATTACTTTTTTTCATTAATAACTGAATCATATCAAAGAACATCAAAAAGAAGGCAGAAAATAATTTCTCTTCAATTCTTCGCTTAATTCTCCGGAAAGTCAATGAGGAAGATACCTGTTACATGTTACTATCATTAAAAACTAGTAATTAACCATATTATCATTATTAAAAAAATTCCCGATAAAATAATTATTTGCAGTGGATTTCTGTCTTTATTGAAATCCTTTATTCGAAACGTAAAAATTCGTGTAAAACAAAATTCCTTTTACCCTTTATTCTATCGTTACACAACAAGCTAATATTAATAATTCGCACTGCTTTCATTCCAATACAATTATTTACACGAATAACAACACAAAACAGCTGGTTATGAAAATTCACAAGCCTTTGTACCAACTTAACCCTTTTTGCACTCAAGAGGTGACTCTCAGTCGTCTAATGATACCAACTTCAAAAGTTTTCAAATTCGAAATATTTACTAAGATTCGCCTACATTAAATGTCATTTAGTTTAGTTAAGTGGTGTACTAAAATTTACATAAATGACTATTTGACCTCCGAGTCTGACTATTAAACAAACTAATTAACACGTTGAGCCCGGCGCCGGTCCCTGGGGACCGGCACTAGAATTTTCGTTTGGCTGGCGTCGGTCCGTCTAATGAATTATCATCTTCTGATGTTGACAACCGTACTACTCTGCGACGTTTGGAAGATAAAAATATTTCACTTGACGTGCCACTATCTTCTTCTCTTTCCGACATATTCAATGTTATGGGCAATAACTATTTTCAAAACTAAACTCAACTTTCTTTTTACGAACAATCTGTACACTTCGGTAGGCCTTTTCCAATTGATCGCCCCTCGAAGGTACGTACGTGACTTTTTTATACATCTGTAGAGTATGTTTATTTGCTTGTATGTGATAATTACACTGTGATTGATTGACTGATAGATCGAATGTATGACTGTGATAGATTGAATGTATATCTGTGTAACTGTTATGCCGCGTCCACACTGCTGTTCGCGAACAGTTCACGAGCTGTGCTCGCCAGCAGTGTGGACACTTTGGCGAACAGCGAGCAGCGAGCAGCGAACTCCTCAGCGAACAGCGAACAGTGTTCGCTCGGGAAGCGGTACATCAAAGAAACTGTTCGCGAGCTCGAAGCGTATCTGGACGCGTTTGTAACACAGTATGTGGCAAAAGCTAATAGCGAACTGCCCATGAATTCAGAGCGAACAAGCTTGTAACTGTTCGCGAGCTCCAGTCTGGATATGCTGCGTTTTCCGTTGGCGAACAGCTCGCGAACCGCACGCGAGCAATTCGTGTGCTGCTCGCGAGCTGCTCGCGAACTGTTCTCTTCTATGTGGACGCGGCTTTAGATTGAATGTAGCTGAATGTCGCGCCCAGGGAAGTTTTGAGTTTTATATTCCCTGAACGCGTCGAGGAGGGGAAAATGTGGTGACATGGAAGGGACTCTCTGCGAGTGTTTTCCGGATTCTAATAAGGCTGCAATCAAACACCCGTGGTAATGACGATCGGCTGGCCGTTTGGGCCTAATGACGGGCCGATGCTCAGGCCCTGTTGTAAAGTGTTTGATGCAGCCCCTTAGAACACCCGCAGAGTTTCCGTGTCCCCACACATCATACGAAAGTATAGTGAACAGAATCACACGTACACTTAACCCTTTCGCTACGAGCGTCGCCTATAGGCGACATCCGCACGACGACCTGTGTGTTCGAGTGCCGACTTTTAGAATTTACCATTCTGAATTAAATTACTATGAATTATAATTCGATGTCTAACTATCCAAAATTGTATTTTTATTTATAATAATAGCAAAATTTAGAATTTTAATTTGACATATCAATTACCCTAAATTATATTTTTATTTATAATAATTGCAAAATCTCCAAATATGTTACTACTGGTCATCTAAAAATGTCGTTGTGTAATACTTATTGAAAAAGACGATCCGGAGAATGACAAGGCTGCACCGAAAGATGTAAGTCCGAACATCAGTTTACCGAAGCGCAACGTGTACACTTTTCGGCGCAGTGCTCCGTACAGCGGAGTCACTCGGACGGAGCGCGCTGCCGTAGCGAAAGGGTTAAAAGGCGTCGAAATTAGCGCAACAAAGAATAATTCCTTATCTCTCAGCGATACCCTACAACTTTGTATCGCTCGCCGGCTGCCGGCTGAACGGAAAGGACAGCAAAGTCGGCGCCGGGCTCAACGTGTTAATTTTGATGCATTGTTATGTTTTTAATATTAAATATCTGTTTATAATGTTGAGAACTGAAAAAAGAACCTATTTTGTATTACCTTTTTGTGTGAAACACAAGTGTGACCCACGGTGATGCACGCCGTCCCACGGAACAGACGCGTGTGTTAGCGCAGAATCGTTCAAGGCATTTGTGAGGCGAGCCGGCTCACAGAATGCCATGCATCAAGTATTTTCTAGACTGCTGTCAACGAAGGAAAATTTGAATAAAGGCGGCAAAGTTCAGCCAGAGGTGGTAACGAAGAGACCGTTGATATTATAAAAAAAAAAAGGAACAGAAATAAATGTAACGTCGAAGGGGTCAGACGTGTTGTCCTACCCTTGAGTTTTATTTTAATAGTCAAACGCGTAGTCTTATTTCTCAGTTTTTTAATTCAATTTTAATACGTGTGACCCACCGGTGATGCACGACGGCGTCAACGTGTTAAAGTCTGAAGATTTGCGAAATTATCATTTGGTAACTAATAGTCACCTCTCGAGCGCAAAGGGTTGATCCCTCTACGAACACAAGCAGACGTAAGCTTGCCACTCGTCTTCATTCAAAGAAAACTACACGAGGAGAATGAACCCACGGGTAAACACGGTTGTTCTTCGGCTAATGTGTCCCGAGGCCTTGACCCGCAGCCACGTTTACACGAAATCCAAAGCCACGGGCAAATGGATCGATCGAGTGAGCACGCACTTCGCCTCGACCTGGCCCCCTTAACAAGCTTCTCTTTGGCTTCCATTATCGTCGTGACGCAGAAACGCGATCTATAGGCGCCTATTACCATGTGTACACTGCCCCCGCGCTGTATAATCTCACCACCGGCTGCGGCACAACCCCCAATTAGAGTTTCGGTAATGGAGACACCCGACCGCGGCCAATGAAAATCTACCGATCGAAGAGGAATCTGTGGGAGCAACCGCGCGGTTCGATCGTTCTTGCTTCGCGCGTTTCTACCAGGATTTTGTCGAATCGAATTATGAAAGGAAATCGGAATTAAGCGCAACAGAATGTCAGATCTACCGATCGAGTCTTTGAAGATCGAAAATTGCTTGATATTTCGTAAAATTGATTTTTACGAATAAATTACCGATTTATTGGTGTATTATACGATCGCGACAACTTCTTCGAATTTTTCACGTTTTTGAATAAAGTGAAAATAATCGAATGGGCAAATATTATATAATAATATAATAATAATGTAGGTATGCGTTCGTGTTCTTTCCTTGCGAAGAAAAAGAAAATCAATTAATTGAAGCATCCTCCATGCTATTATACAATGCACTTCCTTAAAATCGATCTACGAATTTCTCTATTCCAGATCCTGACATTGCACCGCATTTTAAAGATCCAATATTAACTTTTAACAATTTAGGCTTGATTTTGTTATATTGGGTTGGCAACTAAACTACATTCTTTCGTTTTGTCAACGTGTTCAAAGCACCTAACCTATATTGTTTTCTTGTTGTTTGAATTCCCACCTTTAGTTAGTAAGAAAATTGTATCGATTATTTATTTAGTTTCGTTTTTATCTCAATTTAAAAATGGAAGAATAAAACACGCATTTCAGACAAATTTTATTGTATTATTTCCGGAAAAGCAGGAACGCATCGCAAGCGTACAAGAAGTTATGAGCCGTATATGGAAATAAAGCCTTGAAAGAAAGGCTTTATTTATTTATTTCGTTTCATGCAGAACTATTTAAATGATAAAATTTTTAATGACACTGATGATGTAAAATCTCATTTAATTCAGTTTTTTGCTGGTAAAAATTAGAAGTTTTATGAACATGGAATTATGACACTGTCTGAAAGATGGCACAAAAACCGACAATACCTAAATTAATAAAGTCATATTTTCAAGTAAAAATTTTGAATTTTCATTTTTATTTCAAATCCGCAATCACTTAGTTGCCAACCCAATATTTAACACTCGGCCATCCGAATGGGAATATCTATTTTTTCCTCGATAAAGCGCTGTTATTGATTCTATTCACTTTAGTTATTAGTTGGTCTTGAGCTAGTATTGAATTGATTAAAAATTGTACTTTGGAAAAGCAGAAAATGCATTTGGTAAACTGCAAGCAATACTATTTCAAGACTAAGTAATAACAAAAGTAAATTGAATAATGGCGGCGCTGTATTGAGGAAAAAATGGGAGATCTTCTCATTCGATCCCATAAAATTAATCTTAATTATTCCGATTCCATCATTGTTTTCGTCGAATTTTATACCTACTTGATGTAGGAATATGGTCGAGTAAATGCGAGTTTAGGAAAATCTGAAGAGTGCTTGAGTTGGGCGTTAGTCTTGTGAACGTAGAATATTTGGACTCGTGTGTTTCTAAGGTGTGAAAGATGAGCACTTGAGGAAACGTCGCGACTGAGGAATTCTGGGTGGTCGTGACCGAATGCACCGAGTAAGAAAGGTTGACAATTAGAAAGAAAGCAAATAAGTGTTTGGAAGAATATATGACGAGGAAAATGCGAACGCGTGGCAGAAAGGTTTTGACTATGAAAGCAGAAAGAGTTTGACTGTGAACGTAAAAAGAGTGTGATTCTAAAGTAAGAACGTAGTAGTTGTTAAGTTGTAGAGTCGTTTAAGTTGTTACTGTTAGATTGTGTTAAATATACATTTATTAACATTCTAATCACTTCACTTTTATTTATTCATACCTGAGTCCCACCTCTCGTTCTACTAAAGTCATTAAAGTAGAATTTTCCTACAGTTTCAAAGTATTATTTCGCAAACAAGAGTCTATTTCATTTAACAATATAAAACCCCATTCCCAATAATTGTCTTAGAAATAACGTGGAAGAAAGGTTTTGACTCTGAAGGTGGAAAGAGTGTGATTCTGAACGTAGTAGTTGTTAAGTTGTAAAGTCGTTTAAGTTGTTACTGTTAGATTGTGTTAAATATACATTTATTAACATTCTAATCGCTTCACTTTTATTTTATTCACACCTGAGTCCCATCTCTCGCCCTCCTAAAATCATTAAAGTAGAATTTTTCTACAGTTTCAAAGTATTATTTCGCAGACAAGAGTCTATTTCATTTAACAATATAAAACCACATTCCCAATAATTGTCTTGGAAATAACGTGGAAGAAAGGTTTTGACTGTGAACGTAGAAAGAGTGTGATTTTGAATGTTGAAGCTGCTAAGTTGTAAAGTCGTTTAAGTTGTTATTGTTAGATTGTGTTAAATATGTATTTATTAATATTCTAATCACTTCACTTTTATTTTATTCGCACCTGAGGTCCCATCTTTCGCTCTACTAAAATCATTAAAGTAGAATTTTCCTACATTAATGGCGCGGGGAAACTGAAACCGCTCGATGGCGGGAAATTCGAATTCCGTACCGCTGTTCGATCGGTTCGTTTATTTCGAATCGTCTGAGTATGCGAGCAAGCCTGGCAAAACGTCCAGCAGAAATGTCAGCAACTCGAGGGAGCAGCTAGATGCAGAGGCAAAATGTAATTATAGACCAGTTGCTGAGGCAACAGAAACCGCCCGGAGGAACCGCGTGTTCTTTGTTTTCTAAGGAGAAAACATAAGTTTAATTCTGACCAGCGAACAAGTTTACACGAGGGCCCACGTTCGATGCACTCGTCGACGATTTCATCAGGATTTCGCATCGAAACGTCTCGCCGTAGGTTGTACGACTCGCGAAAAATCTTATCATCCCGGCTACGTTATGCTTGAAGTCGAAACAATGAACGGCAAAGGTCAGGGAGCACAGAAGAAGCAGGAAGGGTGATTTAATTAAAAATGGTTCCGTGTACACCGCCTTTGCGAGAGGCCACCATTTAAATTCATTACGCCCCCTCTGTATGTTAGAAGACATTTTAATGAATTTTTTAAGGGGAACCGGAAAAATGTTAATTAAAGATCTTAGCGAAGAGGAATTCGTACGTTTCTCGAAAAGCAAACGTCATCGTTGGAGGCGAAACTTTCTTTTTCTCTAGAAACACGTTTCGAAGAATTTATTTATTTGTTTAGTTCAACGGGTCACGCCTGTTAGATACAATATTAATGGAAAAAAGAAGAAAACAATAATACATTTATGAATAAGCATCGATTAGTCGCTAAGGTACAGACATTGTTTAAATGTTTATGTAGATACAAAAATGTCAGTCGATTGCGTGAACTTATTTGCATTAATAATTAAACGATTTGTTCCACTTTGCCACCCATACACAAACCGGTGAAATTCTTAGCTGAGAACATGGTATGAACTACAATAGGGAAACATATTTATTTTAATGATGTTCCAACACATAGAATCTAACAAGAGTCAAAATTTCCAAGCATGAATATAAACCGTTTACGACTTTGTGCACAAAAACAAAATCTAATATAACTATAATTACGTTATAAATTTATATATTATTATAATATAACTATAACATATATATTATTTATATATAGTGTAATATAACTACGTTTCTCAAACACAATTAATTCAAGAGAAAATCACAAAGACAGCTACGTCAAATATCAAGATCCGAGTAAATGTCTTCAAAACGAACAGGCAATTACGGAACACACGAAAGAATAAATTTTTCTAAAATATCACGCGATCCATTAACGTCACAAACACAATAAAGTAGAGTAGCATATGGCGTCATCGAACCGGAAGGACTCGCCCCGTCTCGGGACAGCTCGTCCATCAGAAACATCGACACGTCCAAATTAACATGAACGGATCATCCCCTTGACGAAGTCAGCAAGGGTGAACGTTCAATTTTTCATTCCTTCGCCCGATCCAACGGCAAACGTCAGCCGTCAACGAAATATTGCCACCAGCAGGAGTTCTTTTTCTCGGCCATCTGCATCTCGGAGCGCAAGATTTACACGTCACCTGTCGATTTCCATGCAGAAGAAACGTGTTCGGGGGTAAACGCCAGTGATTGGCTGGGCTGTCGCAGACTGCACGAAAACGCATTCGAGAGTGCAGCACTCGAGCCACAATGCACACGCTGCACTAGAGACTTGCGTGTGTCCGCGCGATGTCATCGCTCCTTTTCGATGACGAGATATCGACTCTTCTTACTCGCGCCCCTTTCTGCTTTCGCAGGGGGGGGGGGAGGGGGGACGAAAGCTTTCGCCGGAAATTAATTGGACGCGGAATGAAAAAACTGAACGAGATGCTGGGACTTTTATTTCACCTCTTTCGTTCGCTTGTTTTTTCTCTCAATATAAAGATAAAAGCGTATTTGAAACGGAACGGTAGCTTCAACATTGGAATGTTAACACTTCATGGAAGGGGGGTTTATTAATATTTAGCATACGATGCTACACGTAACCGAACACTCTCCATCGCGTATTAACACTTAGCCGACCGAATAGGGAGATCTCCCATTTTTTCTTTGACAAAGCAGTGCCATTGATTCTATTTACTTTTGTTATTAGTTGGTCCTAAGCTGATGTTGAATTGATTAAAAATTGTATTTTAAAAAATTTCTGAACAGTACTAGCTCAAGACTAACTAATAACAAAAGCAAACAGAATCAATTGCAGCGCTCTGTTGAGGACAAAATTGGAGATCTCCCTATGCGTTCGGCTAAGTGTTAAGAATGAATTAAAAATTGTACCATGTACAACGAAAGCAATCAAATCTCTCTTTTATAGTGTACCGAACACACACACAACATCAACAAAATTATCAAAAAGTTATTAACCGTTGGTCACCAATGATAGTTTCGCAAATCTTCAGATTTTAGTTAGTTTGTTTATTAGTCAAACTCAGAGGTTAAATAGTCATATCAGTAAATTTTAGTGTTACTAAATGAGGTTTAACCCTTTGCGTTCGAGAGGTGACTGTTAGTCACCAAATGATAGTTTCGCAAATTTTCAGACTTTAATTAGTTCGTTTATTAGTCAGGCTCAAAGGTTAAACAGTCACATATGTAAATTTCAGTATATTACTTAACTAAACTACAGGGCGTTCAATATAGGCGAATCTTAGTAAATATTTCGAATTTAAAAATTGTTCAAGTTAGTATCATTAGACGACTAACAGTCACCGCTCGAGTGCAAAGGATT
This sequence comes from Tetrapedia diversipes, assembly GCA_033822845.1. Classification (NCBI taxonomy): domain Eukaryota; kingdom Metazoa; phylum Arthropoda; class Insecta; order Hymenoptera; family Apidae; genus Tetrapedia; species Tetrapedia diversipes. Next base: position 127,608 of record JAOPTO010000955.1, on the reverse strand, counting down.
AATATAGGCGAATCTTATTAAATATTTCGAATTTGAAAATTTTTGAAGTTAGTGTCATTAGACGGCTAACAGTCACCTCTCGAGTGCAAAGGGTTAATATACGTGAATCACAGTAAATATTTCGAATTTGAAAACTTTTGAAGTTGGTATCATTAGACGACTAACAGTCACCTCTCGAGTGCAAAGGATTAATATAGGCGAATCTTAGTAAATATTTCGAATTTAAAAATTGTTCAAGTTAGTATCATTAGACGACTAACAGTCACCGCTCGAGTGCAAAGGATTAATATAGGCGAATCTTATTAAATATTTCGAATTTAAAAATTGTTCAAGTTAGTATCATTAGACGACTAACAGTCACCTCTCGAGTGCAAAAGGATAATATAGGCGAATCTTATTAAATATTTCGAATTTAAAAATTGTTCAAGTTAGTATCATTAAACGACTGACAGTCACCTCTCGAGTGCAAAGGGTTAAGATGAAACGACAGTATTTCTATCCGAAAAGTGATTGCACGAGGTTGTTCCCAGAAATTTCGCGAGCAGATGTTGCCGAGCGACGAACAACTGCCCGAGACGCAGTTCTCTCTATTCTAGATTCTAAACGCGATAGAGGGCCGCAGTATCACGCGACCCGGTTGCGAGAAACCGTTTGGTCCGGAAACGGCGTTCCTTTAAAGTTCGCCGCTTATCATCGCGTATCGTGCGATTCCTCGAGGGAACGAGGAACATCCTGCCGAGTAAAATGGTAAATTAGACCGGGTGCCTAGTCCCTAAAACAGCCGCCCTAATGTCGGCCGACAAGATGGCTCCCGGTCCCGACGAGGGCGCCCGCAGAAATTTCGACGAGACCCGAACGAGAACGATTTGTTGCCACGACATTGGCCCAATTGAATTCCGGCTGATCAAGAAGAGTGGGATTGATTAATTGCGAACAGAAAGAGAATGGTATGTCGTCTATACGTTTTTAAGGATTTGAGAATTAGCGGTTAAACGAACGGTTTTTTAAAAAGTTAGTAAAGAGTATATTAATCTTTCAGATAATTGATAGAATATTTTTACTGAATAATTTGATTTTTGCTCAATAACTTCAAAGAAATTGCTATAACTTAATGCCCATCATATTTGTATTTTGAGAATTTCTACCTAAATAATTATAAATTTTGTAATTTTTATGAAATACTTCAGTCCAAACCTTTTATTCTTAAATATAATATATGGGTTTGATGGTTACCGACAGTGTATCTAATAAAAAATGACCTAGTATTGCCGTTGCCAAAGTACAGAACCTTCAAATTTTTAGCACAAGGTAGGAAATAAAGTTGAGACGACGAAATTACACAGATTCTTTACTATTAGTGAAATCAAAATGAAAATACAGTCTATGATAAATTCGCATAAGGATACGCTACCATAAAGGATAACTCTAGAAAAACGTAAAAGTTTTCATTTATTAATGTAAAATCTTCTCTCTTATAACGTAATAATAATGTATTTTCCTCAATTTTCTAAAAACAAACGGCATTTCTCCTTAAACATCACAAATTCCATCCGACCGCCAAAAGAGCACGAAATTCATTGGTCAAGCAAGAAGTCGGAAAAAGAAAAGCAGCGTCGAACCGACGTAGGCATCAAAACGAGACTTCTGTCGGCCGATTGTTCACAGAGAATCGTCCCGTCAGTCGACCGACGAATTAGATTGGATCTCCGATCTGGTCGCTAAAACTGCCACCCTAATATTCGCCGTGCAGTCAACCTCCCCTATTCACGAGGGCGCTTTGATTAATCGTCGCCACCCTTCGACAGTGACGTATCAACGGAAAGGGAAAGCCTGTGCAGCCGGCTTAAAAGCCTCGCGAATGGAGGAACGATGTCATGCGTTTGCGGAGTCACGCGTATGCAAATTTTCAAAAGATTCTCGGATGTATGCGCACCTGTGTGAATTAGACATCCGACAAAAAATTTTGGGAGGATTTATTAGCCGAAACGTCAACGCGTTGAAACGTTAAAATAACTGCTTTAACATAAAAATATAATAGCGATTTGGTGAAGATAGAAATATAACATTTTTATAATAAATATTTTTTATTATTATTATTATTATTATTAATATTATCAATATTATCAATGTTATTATTATTATTATTATTATTATTAATATTATCAATATTATCAATGTTATTATTATTATTATTATTAATATTATAATTTATTATTATTATTATTATCAGTATTATTATTATTATTATTAATATTATAATTTATTATTATTATTATTATCAGTATTTATTATTATTATTATTATTATTATCAGTATTATTATTATTATTATTAATATTATTATTTATTATTATTATATAGTTTATTAATATTCTAAAATGTGATACAACATTTTTTTTAATTACAAATATAATAATTTTCCCTTTTATGCTGATTCATACTTAAAATAAATTACTGGGGAATCCATTAGTAATTTTAATGGGCGGAGATGTGATTTTCTTAAGCGCGATGTTACCGATTCTTTTTTTCTTCAGTGAAAATGATACTCTAATTGCAACATTATTTTCGTGAAGTATTACAAGAAACTGTTCGAATCTTTCTTCAGCCGGAAAAGCACACGAATACAATGCATTACAATATTCCATTCGAGGGAAAGTATCTGTTGCTTTTCTAAGGAATTATCGGGACCATTTGCTGTACGTTATCCGGTCTCCAATGAGAACAACGGCACGTTTGTTTCGGATTTTACGGCACCGGGCTTCGTTCGATAAAGTGCAAGCTGCTCTTTGAGCCTCGTACGTGTCGTATCGGTCGCCAGAGGATGTTCCATTCATGATGCTTATTTCAATAAATCGATGTTTGAGCAGTGGCAAGATGGAAAGCGTTTGGGTTACCAGTTTGTATTTAGTATGAGAACACATGAATTTTGTCAACATGAAGATATTTATAGCGTTGCGAACCGAATATTGCATGGAGAACCTCAAAATTTGCTAGGAGTGCAGAACAATTAAAAAGATGGTCCCTGCTTTTGGTAAAAAATTATTGAGTCGACGTTAAAAACGCCAGAGTATTCAAGCATACCTGTATTATACTTCGAAGATTAATCGTTAAAAATTAATACACTCGTACAATAATTGATAATTATTTTAAATACAGAAAGATATCCATGTTCCTTTAGGAGAAATGGTAACATTTTAATAATAGTTTGTTAGTGGGTTATTTTGATCTGACTGATCCTTTTAGTGTCGATACAAAACATTCTCAAAATCACAAAACAACGGAATAATGTTCTTATCTCTTACAGTTTATTATAAATTATTGAATAACTTCTATAAGGATACGAAAAAGTAAAACTATTCAAAGACCACGCGCGATTTCGTCGCTGTTAGAGAAGCAGAAAGAAATTTGATTCTCAAATATATTTCAAAGCCAATTAATATACATTTCAGTACGAGCAGTCACTTTACCAAATTCAAACACGAGCAAACTCAAACGTATGCACAATCGCGGACGCTTTGCAAGTGAGAACGATAAAGGAGCCGAGGAAAAAGGCTAATAATAATTGGTCCTCGCGAGAGAGTCGGAAGATCGCTTAAATTTCGTTCGCCTTCAGCCATGAAATCGTTCCAACGAACCAATTAATCCGCGAAACGCGTGCACGCGTGTACATAATCGATTGCGTACTCCCTCGCGTTTCTGGTTTCGCGTTTGCCAGGAACGGTTCAAAGGGAATGGCTAAAAGGCAATCCTGTCCGTGCCGTGCCATTTCCTCGTTCTTTCCTTCTTTCAATTTTTCGGACCTCGATCTCGTCACGTTGTTCTTTTTTCCTTTCCGCCAACGTTACACGTTTTCGCTGCCATCTTGGCAGCGGCGCTCGCCTATCCATTAGCATTATTAAGGGCGGACCACCATGATGGCGGCGTGGTTCGGGTTTGAGGTGTATAAGCGTATCGAGGTTTACGGCATCTCGTCACTTATTGAAATTAAATCCGATACCACAAGTCGAAATCGCGAGATACGGCGAGCAACGGAAGTATCCGAGCGCCATTCTCAACCTTCCTTCCATAAATGTTCGATTGGATTTATATCGGGAACGATGGAATATTGAGGCAAAACAAGTCAATGGCAAACTTCAGTATTATAACGAAAACAAAACTGTTATCTACCTTTCCTTAACCCTTTCGCTACGACGGGCCTCGCGAACTCTACTACGCGGGAAGTGCGAACATTAAACGCAGATAGTCTTCAGCATTCAAGAACCAACACTTTTGTCTCAGAAACGACTTTTTAACTTTTACAAGCAAAATGATTCATGTTCATAATTTTTCTATGAACAGATTTTTAATTCAATAATACGAGTAATATTTTTATATTATACAACAAAATAGTAACTATAATTATAACATATGATGTTGACCAATAACCTTTTAATAATCATATTTTGTATGAAACTCCTCAAAACACAGATAAAACTTGACTTTTGGCTCGATTTTTATGGTAGATGATAGGGTGACTATAGACACCCGTCGTGTATAGGTGGCATCTTGTGGCCGGTGACTATAGTCACCCGTAGTAGCGAAAGGGTTAAATTAAATCATCATCAATAATCAATAAATGAAAAATATCATACAACGAAACATCAAATTATTACGCTCATTGTGAACAGTTACAAACTATCGTAAAGCAACGTAACCCAGGAATAATATGCCTACAAGAAACAAATTTTAAAAAGGTCATCACCCAACTTTACGTAAATATGAAATTTGTACAAAAAACAAAAAAAAACAGAGAAAATGACAATTACGTCACACGAGGAATACGCATGAACATTTACTCAAAAAATCGAACCACCAATCTGCAATACCTGTCGTACCCAAATCACTGTACACCGGCTTCTATACGATTGTAGAAGATTTGAAGCCTATAGGAAACAGCATGAAATTATCCCCCGTACGACACTGATTTCAGAAAAGAATGTAAAAAACTCATTGGAATATTTATTGGACTCCGATCTAACTAACAAAATTTAATCCAATATCGAGCCCTTCGCTAATGACTTATAATTAATTAAATACGGTCTACGAATTCATTTCTATCAAATATTCATGGAACTTCTATTGATTTGTTAACACAGAACACGAATTTGGAGCACTTTATTATTCATATGAATTTTATTAATTTAAAAAATTAATTTTAAAAATTCTTCTGCTTGAAACTTTTGACCACGACTGTACATCCAATTTTCGTAGGCTATTGATTAAGTTCATTTATCTTTTTAAATTTTCTATGCGATTGTTTTCGATCAATTGCAATGTTTAATTGTTACAATGATACAAAAGACGTTTTGTGCATGACATTCGAATAATATCAAAGGGCATAATATTATCTTTACGATGTTTAAACGGATCATTTTTTGGGGCTCTCGAATTTTCACGTAAATGAACGATATAAAATATGGCGTTATCGTAAGTTTATAGCTATCGATAGCTAGGGCACGACAGATAATGTAGCGGGTATCTCAAAGGCGTTTCGTGGTGAGAATTGGAAGTTATATCGAAGAAAACTTCTACTCGATGCCTTTTTACGTTCTCACTCCCCCCTCCCCCCGTTTTCTTTCCTGCCCCGCGTCTTATCAGTGAGATACCGTTTTATGATATTTCTCGAGCGGCTGGCATTATCGGGCTGCCTTGAATGGAAGAAGTAGCGTACAAGCACAGAGGCTGGGCTCGATGGCGTGAAAGAAGTTTCTCTTTTCCCCGTTCCCGCACGCTGCTCGAGCGAGCTTCAAGCTTGATAGAGTTATTGAGAAGTTTGGCGAAGGAACGAGAGGATTGACAGGTTTATTAAAGAGTAGTGCCGTGAGAAAATCACAGCCATTTTTAAATTACATCCAGCAGATGAAAGATAAAAGTTAAAAGTTAAAAACCTGATGCACCTGATGCTTCGTAATTTTTAATTTGAACGTAAAAACTCAAAATTCTCAGAAAGTTGAAACTTGATGAACTTAGAACAATTTAATATTTACACTGCAATTTCGAATCCTGAAATTTTCGAATTTTTTATCGGGATTAGAATTGTTGATACCGGTTTACATTTCAAAAGAAATTGTACACAAAAGTATCTTTAATACAAATAATAATCGTCGTGTGGTTATACGACGAATTATTAACCATTTGCCTTGTAATGAAACAGATTGTAGACTAAATACAAGAAAATTGTGCTATATTTGTAACAGAATTCAATTTTAATCGTAACTGTAACCTTGATTTATAAGACCAAGCATTACTAAATTTTAATTACATCTGAAATTTGAATATTTTATACTTGGTACTACGTCAAAGTGACAAATAATTAATTCCTATCTTTCAACGACATAATATTATAACGACACATGATACTGTTTTGTACACCAAACAGTTTCCATCCGTAAATTAATAAATCTAACATATATGATTACTAAAAAAATCATAAATCAAAGGGTTAATCGTCGAATTTATGAAAATACCCCTAATTAACCCTTTGCGCTCGAGAGGCGACTGTTAGTCGTAAAATGATAGTATCGCAAATTTTTAAACTTCAGTTACTTTGTTTATTAGTCAGACCCAGAAGTTAAATAGTCATACATGCAAATTTTAGTATACAACTTAAGGGGGTATTCTAGTCTAGAACCTTCAAAAAATCAATTTTTTTTTATTTCATTTTCTGAAAGTATATGCCTTTGAAAATATTTGTACCAGTGGATATTGTTGGATTTGAAAAATTGATGAAGTTATAAGCGTTTGTCCGTAGCGTGCGACGCACCGTTGCACGGTTCTGCAATAGCAGGTATATTCGTATGAAATACTTTATATGCGTTTTTTTCGAAACCACATTTTTCAAAATAGTTGCCATGATATCTCAAGATCTAGTTGACCGATTACGACCAAATTTGGAGGGTACCTTCAGCACATGTGTCTCTATCGTCCGTACCAAAATTTTTAAAATCTAATGTTTTTAACTGTTTTTTTTGGCACGCTAAATTTGAAAAAAAAAGCACAAAGAACCGATAACCTAACTTTAAAGTGCTGCCAAAAATTTTCTCTTCAATGTTTTTATACACTATTGGTACCGACGATAGTCACGTTCATACTGAAGGGTCATTACTAAACTAGCTGTATCTTCGACAATTATAAATATTTTTTCATGAAAAAAATACTGTATACTTCTTAAATATAGATCAAGACCATGCCACAAATCCCGACACAATGTCTTTATGGTTTAAAAAAAAAAAAAATCCCAAATAGCACCTAAAAAATTGATCTCTAGACTAGAATACCCCCTTAACTAAATTAAACGAACTTTAATCCTTTTAGTGACAAACGAAAGTATCGTACCTATGCGAAAAATACCGGATTAACTTGACAAATTTGCTAAGGTTTGGGGAAAAGCTCACAAAAACCAGAGTAAGAATGATATTTACAAAATTCAAAAAGAAGCATATTACCAAGTAAAAGGAGAATAAATTAATGCTGATTGTATTTAAATATTTGTTGAAAGTCATATGAATAACATAAATATAAAACAGTATGAAAAAGAGAAAGATCAATTCTCTTTTTAAAAACAGTAATTGCACATAAGAAAAATCATCGTTTGATCATAGCTTTATGTAGATCACCTAGTATGAAGTACAGGTATTGCACTTTCAATCATTTGTAACAAAATAACTAATATCGGACTATACAATTAAAATATGATGCCATGTTGCAAGCGATAAGAGTTTCTATTTTGTCGCTGCAGCGTGTACGCAATCTCCTCAACTAGCATAGAGTATAACAAAAACTTAAATCTATAAAAAGGATTTTCAATCGTCTTGCAACGAAATTCAATCATTTATAACGTTTTATATTTCTGGGCCTCTCTATTTCTGGGCCTGAGGGCTGAATTTAATAAATATCTGTCTATCTGTCGCATTGCGAATCTTTATTTTTATAACGATGGCCAGGAATCGTCATTAGACCCCCCTGGCGTATAGGATTTAGCAGGTACACCCCGAACCCACCCTTTGTGTAGGCCTTACTTTCCCTCTCCAAGGATGACCGGCGAATCATCACGTCCTTGGAGTGGGGTCGACCAGCCAAGGGTAGATATATATTGAGAGCGTTCGACACGCGAGACACTTTTTTTTGTTAGTAAAACTTTGTTAGTCACATTATAAGTCAATTTTCGGTCTGCAAGCCTTGACATTCACTGATCGTATAGCCTTTAGTTTGTTACAACAGATATTATAAACTTTACAAGAATAAAGAAGAGCAATTGCACTAGTCACTACCCCAAATACTACTCATTATACAGTCCACTAAAGAGAATAAGTCATACAAGGTTAATTCGGCGTATGACGTACGTGTTTAACCACAATTACAAGAACGTGGAATTCGCGCACACGACACTATCTATAACGTTTTATAAATTTATTTCGAGACAGAGTTCTTTCACAACGCGAACAGTTAGGCGTAATCGCGTACGCGACGGCGTCGTTCACCACTAAAAGGGTTAATATAAGCGAATCCTAGCAAAAAATTTGCGCTTGAAAATCTTTGAAGTTAACCCTTTGCACTATTTTGACGAGTCTGACTCGTGATGAAAATTTTAGGCCAAACATGGATGTCACGAGTCGGACTCGTTGTTCAGTTCCAAACCAAACATGAATATCACGAGCTTGACTCGTACTCGACATTTCAGGCCGAACATGAATATCACGAGTCTGACTCGTGGTCTTAATTTCGGGCAAAGTTGATATTTAATTGTTTATTTATATTGTGTCTTTCAGTTTTAGGTTTGATATTAGTGAGATAATCAGAAAACTTATTTGAGTTCAAACACTACTACCGCGGATTTGCTTTTACATATTTTTATTTCGTTATTAATTAATTATATTATTATTACTTATTCAGAATTTGTTTTAATCTTATGTGATAATTAAAGTATATATAAAAGTTTTTGATTCAAATTCATTTGAATTTCGCAAGAGTTCCATCGCGTGGTTAAGATGGGTCTCAAGTTTTCGGCACGTGCGTGTTAGCGCAGAATCGTTCAAGGCATTCGTGAGACGAGCTGGCTCACAGAATGCCATGCATCAAGCATTTTCTAGAATGCTGTCAACGGAGGAAAATTTGAATAAAGGCGGCAAAGTTCAGCCAGAGGTGGTAACGAAGAGACGGTTGATATTATAAAAAAAAAAAAGGAACAGAAATAAATGTAACCTCGAAGGGGTCAGACGTGTTGTCCTACTCTTGAGTTTTATTTTAATAGTCAGACGCGTAGTCTTATTCTTCAGTTTTTAATTTTATTGGGAATGGGGTTTTATATTGCTAAATGAAATAAACTCTTATTTGTGAAATAATACTTAAATAGTTTATTGATACTTTTGTATAGCACGAGGAAGGGCAATTATGACCGCACCTAGCGAGTTTTGTCACAAGACTAGCAGAATGCAGTGGTCGAAATTCTTACAACCCCGTCCGGGTCCTTCAGCCCCATTGTTCTGATTCTCGATGTTTTCGAACTTTCTAAAATGCCAGATGTGGCTTAGCTTGTTGGAAGAAGCCCTTGAGAAAGTACGTTAAGAGAAAGCTGGTTTATGGTTAATTTTTGCTTCATAGTATTTCTGTATTCAATTTCCAACATCCCATTTTATAAGTTTAATTATTTAATGATTTTATCGCATAACAGAGGATGATAACCAAAGTGTGGCAGAAATTCTGATAATTTTTAACCTCGATGGCTGGCTGATAGAAACAGCCATAAAATAGGTTAGACAAAGATAAATTAACGAAAAAGTATTGGCGGTGTTCTTATATTCAACGCTAACTCGTTGGTTTAAGTTGGCGACATTGTAATGTAGGGATCTCACCTTATAGCAACGATAATTACATATTGTAGTAATGTGATCGAGCGGATGCGAGTTTGGGAAAGTCTGAAGAGTACTTGAGTTGGACGATTGTCGTGCGAACGCAGAATGTTTGGGCTCGAATGTTTCTAAGGCGTGAAAGATGAGAACTTGAGAAAATAGTGCGACTGAGAAATTCTGGGTGGTCGTGACCGAATGCGTAGAGAGAGAAAGGTTGGCAATTAGAATGAAAGGAAACGAGTATTTGGAAGAATATATGACGGGGAAAATGCGAGCGCGAGGCAGAAAGTATCAGACGACGAACGCAGAACGTATTAGACGGTGAAGTAAGAAAGTATCAGACGACGAACGCAGAACGTATTAGACGGTGAAGTAAGAAAGTATCAGACGGTGAAGATAGGAAGTATTAGACGACGAAGTAGTCAGCGTAGAGCGAAGGACTGTGTAGTTTACGAAGCATAGGCGTAGTTAGCGAAGTATCAGCGTAGTTTGCGAAGTATCAGCGTAGTTTGCGAAGTATCAGCGTAGTTTGCGTAGCATAAGCGTAGTTTGTTATTTTGTGTTCGTTTGTGTCGTTGTAGTTTTATTAAATTCACGTATATTTATTATTATTATTCACCCTTCTTTCTTTTCTTTTTCTTTTAATTTATAACCTTTCCTATAATATTGTTAGACGACTAACGGGGTCACCTCTCGAGTGCACAGGGTTAAATTTCCACGTCCCTTCCTTGATATAAAATCGAAATCTAGTCCATCATCGCGGAATTTCATCGCTAACCATGCCATGTCGAACACGCTAACCGAACGAGATGCTTTCACGACGAGGCAGCATCCAGCAGAGTGCGAGAAGCGCATTTCTTCGCTCCACGGTGGCGTAAAGTACATCATATCAGTGGACACGCGGTTACGCAATAACCGGTTGCTTGTATAACAACAATGAGCACGCGTGCACGCGCTTTTCCCGGTTAAAAATAGCCGTTCTAAAAAACTGGGCTGGAAACAAGGACAATAAAGCGTTCACCATTGTTCTCGACAATTTCTCCTGTCACGATTCAATTAACAAACAACAATAGAAGCCATCGAGATTTATTTAGCTTGTTCGTTTCGATTGCGCAAATCGAGGCAAAAGTCGAAAAATTAACGACGAGACAAAGTCCACTGCTCAACTTTTCTCAAAATTAAGTTATACGCAGTGAATTACTAATTTAACCCTTTGCAGTCACCAAATGACAATTTTTTAGTTAATTTGTTTATTAGGTAGGCTCAGAGATTAAATGATCATACATGTATGCAAATTTTAGTGTTTCTCTTAACTAAACTAAAAGAAAGAATAAATTTATTAATAAAAAGCAACAAAAAATTTTATAAATTATTAAAGATATTTATTGTTTCACGTTACTTTTATGTATTTTAATATCTTCAAGTTGTGTTTAAGATTTTAAGTTTTGAAAGTTATCGTTTAAGTTTTATTTATAAGATTTTGAATTTTCGTTAAGTCTATTAAGCTTTTAGGTTTAAATTTAAGTTGTATGTTTTATAAATTGTTCAGCTTTACGTTTTAATTTCTTAAATTTTCTATTCTTCTGCAAGTGTATCTATCATTTTGTTACAGTTAAAACTTGAGTAAAACCACAAATATGTTTACCGTGCAAGAATGAGAAGCCGTACTAAAAATAAAGTTGACACCAATGTTTCCTACCTTTTTTTTTAAATATTGAGATAAGTTTCAGTCAAATGAAATATACAGTATCGAAGTTAAGAATGAAAATGCAAATGGATCTATCTTTTTGTTACGCACTGTAGAAGGTAAATTAAAACTTCACAACGCGTATTTTAGGGTTTAAAGCTGTACTTTCACTTTTTTCGAAAAAAAAAAATCGTATTTCGTGAAAGTGACGTGCAGGTATTCGAGCCACAAAAAAAGAAATCATACGTACTTGAATTAATTTTAAATAAAAGTGTTTATAACAGATTCTAATCTACTAAATCCGAGATTAATTTCACGCTTTTTAAGGTACTCATAAGTTGCTTAGATCTATTTTACCCAAGCTCGAGTCTGTTAAAAGCATTTCCTTTTCGAAGCGCACACGTAAATTCGAAATCTACTCGCGATACATCCCACACCTCGCTCATCAATGTCTACGATAAACGATGGCATAAAGCTTGTACCTGGATTTCTGCGCTTGTGTACGCGTTTATGTAAACAAAACGAAGGAAAAAGAGGATGAAACACATCGACATCATACTTTTTCACGGTCAATGACAAATTTTGACGTTGCGACGACGAGCAAACAGGATGTCGCTTATCTGCACTTCGTTCGATAAGTATGATACACGCGCGAGTTGCTGGACGCTTTCTCGAAGCTGTATCATGGTTATACGAAAATAATTGATGCGTCGTAAGTGTGGTTTCTGGTTTGCAAAATTAACCGAAATTAATTTCATCCCGCTTCGTTAAAATAATAAGTTAATTTACGAAATAATCAGCTGATCGAGCTACTTCCCAGAAATAAAAAAAAAAAAACACGTTAACGCGTTTTCTTACTGATATTACTTTGAACGTACGCTGAAAACCATCGTATACGAAATATTTAATTATTTTCATTGGACGAGAACGTGTTTACGTAAAGTGCGTTAATTATCGATGCTTCGTGTGTATAATTAACTTATAATGAGTTTCACGCTTTTAGACTCGGTTTTATGGAATCCGTTTCATGGAAGAGGGTAGTACCGATTGAATTAATAAAATTGCTTTTAATATTAAAGGATCGCAAACTCCATCCAACAATCTTCTACACTATAATTACACGGTGCCGGATTATATTTTCTTCTAGCCTCTCTCAAAAGGAAGCTGTTAACCGCTTAAGAAAAACAGAAAGTGACCAGCTTCTCTCGGCTCCCGTAGACCCAGCCATTTTTAATTACAGATTAACCCTTACACGATGTAGGTTTCCTATAAAATCGATATTTACCGCACAATAATACGTTGCTTAGACAAACTACTAAAAAAAAATAGAAGATTATTAAACGTAATAAAAGTTATTAGCGATTTTTACATTCTCTACATTAAATTTGTTTACACATTTGCGAAAAAAGAAAAATGTACAAAAAAAGAAGAAATTACCAAAAAATTGCAGATACTGTCGTATTTTTTATGTTAAAAAAATGTAAATTAAATTATCAGAAATTGGTTCCAAAGAAACATCTTAAGTTTTACAAGCATAATTGACTTCAAAATTAATCCCTCAGCCTCAAATATCTCGAAGAAATTACTACTTTGAGAAATTACGCTCGTTGCACGCACCATAAATCCATTTTAAGTTTTACAAGCATAATTGACTTAAAAATTAGTCCGTCGATTTCAAATATCTCAAAGCTTCAATAAATTACACCCATTGCACAAACCGATTCCTACACTCGTATGTAAACCCATTTTAAGTTTTACAAGCATAATCGATTTCAAAATTACTCCGTCGATCTTAAGTATCTCAAAGCTTCGAGAAATTACACCCACTGCACAAACCGATACCTACGTTCACATGTAAACCCATTTTAAGTTTTACAAGTATAATTGATTTTAAAATTAGTCCGTCGATTTCAAATATCTGAAAGCTTCGACAAATTACACCCATTGCACAAATCGATTCCTACACTCGCATGTAAACCCATTTTAAGTTTTACGAGCATAATTGATTTCAAAATTAGTCCGTCGATTTCAAATATCTGAAAGCTTCGAGAAATTACACCCATTGCACAAATCGATTCCTACACTCACAAGTAAACCCATTTTAAGTTTTACAAGTATAATTGATTTCAAAATTAGTCCGTTGATTTCAAATATCTCAAAGCTTCAATAAATTATACCCATTGCAAAAACCGAATTCCTACATTCACATGTAAACCCATTTTAAGTTTTACAAGTATAATTTATTTTAAAATTAGTCCGTCGATTTCAAATATCTCAAAGCTTCAATAAATTACACCCGTTGCAAAAACCGATTCCTACACTCACAAGTAAACTCAATTTAAGTTTTACAAGTATAATTGATTTCAAAATTAGTCCGTTGATTTCAAATATCTCAAAGCTTCAATAAATTATACCCATTGCACAAATCGATTCCTACACTCACAAGTAAACTCAATTTAAGTTTTACAAGCATAATTGATTTCAAAATTAGTCCGTTGATTTCAAATATCTCAAAGCTTCAATAAATTATACCCATTGCAAAAACCGAATTCCTACATTCACATGTAAACCCATTTAAGTTTTACAAGTATAATTTATTTTAAAATTAGTCCGTCGATTTCAAATATCTCAAAGCTTCAATAAATTATACCCATTGCAAAAACCGAATTCCTACATTCACATGTAAATCCATTTTAAGTTTTACAAGCATAATTGACTTAAAAATTAGTCCGTCGATTTCAAATATCTCAAAGCTTCAATAAATTACACCCATTGCACAAACCGATTCCTACACTCGTATGTAAACCCATTTTAAGTTTTACAAGCATAATCGATTTCAAAATTACTCCGTCGATCTTAAGTATCTCAAAGCTTCGAGAAATTACACCCACTGCACAAACCGATACCTACGTTCACATGTAAACCCATTTTAAGTTTTACGAATTAAGTTTTACAAATATCTGAAAGCTTCGAGAAATTACAGCCATTGCACACACCGATTCCTACGCTCGTATGTAAATCCATGTAAATCCACCTAAAGCAGCGCACGCCTGCCTGCAGGGACCGTTCCTCCGTGTCGGGGAGAGGAAGGAACATAATCATGGCCGCCCGGTCGGAGACACAACAAAGGATCCATTACCAAGGTAATTAGGCTCGTTAATTATTTTATAAAGTTCGCAAAACCGGTTAACGCCGCCACGGGACACAATTACTCCCTCTTTGCTGCTGCTGTTACACGCTGAAGCGAAATGCTCGCGTTCTATGAAAACAACGAACCAGTTTTCGTGTGTCGAGAGCTTGTACCGCTTCTGTAATCCCTCTACACACAGAATTTTGCACGGTCGTGACATAGAAAATAATCGATTACGGTTTTCTTGTTCCAACTTCTAAATATAGCTAGCTGTAAGCAAAATATTACTTCAAATAGCAAACGGAAAGTAGTCTACTTTATTTTAAGTCGCAGCTGAAGACTATGAAAATATGATAATATTTTGTTCGATATTAGAAATACTTGGGGTTTATTCCAAAATATTTTCGGTGAAATTACAAAATTTCTGTATAGGGTTAACCCAGTTGTGACTTGAAAGCTAAAGATTGTTTTGAAATTTCAGTATAATTTTGATCAGTTTCGACATAATGTTACATTAATAGAAAAGTCATAACTAGATTTCTATGTCTTTATGGAAAGTTTAAGGCTACAAAATAGTAAAGAATACGCCATATAAAGATATACGAAATATTCTATGCAAAGAACACATTGTGATATTCAAAGAGTGAAATAAACTTTTATCCAAATTCCATTCCTTCGGTTATCCTCGCCAAAACAAGAACTTACATGAAAATCAACAGCCCAGTAATAGAAAAACGCTTTCCTTCGTTTACACACGCGCATAAATTTGCACAGATTACCAGTTGCATAGCTGGCAGCAACCAGCAATCACCGATCATCCGCCATTCCTAGTGTACACTGGCAGAACCAGAGCAAGGAGAACAAGTTCCCCCGGGTACTTTTTCCTTCCTCCCATTTTTCTCGTTCATCTTCTCGTTCCAGTTGGCACGGTATCAATGTCGCCGAAAACTGACGAGAAAATCAACGGGCTGGCTTCATCTTTTCCGATACGTCGTCACCGTGACGGACGAGAGATAGGCCTGGACGAGAACACGACGACGGGAATAACAAGCCCGGGCGTTTCCGTGTTACGTCCCGTGCAAAACACGGCGACGTTCGATGGACTTTTAATCGACCACGCCCCGGTCTCATTGTGCGACCCAGTAATTGGAAACCGCGGTTGTTTGCGTGGCGACCTTCCTGTCCTCGCCGCTAGGAGGAATTTACCGACTACCTTTCGCGCAAGTGCTCGGGCCTGGCCATGATTACTATACAGGGTGTTCGGATGAAGCTGCGAGAAAATTGAAGAGGTAACTGTATGCAATATTCTAAGACAAAAATCAAAAGTAACAATATTGCGTTTGACGCTTTGTTCATTAGTTGTAAGCAACTTAAAAATGGGCTACTTTGCGCCTGAGAGCAGGCAAATCGAGCAACACGGTAGGTAACATCAATGACTACGCAGTGATGCTCAATAGGAGGTACGTGCATTTCTGTAGCTATTCAGAGGTAACCCGTGTTCCATGCGTAGTTATGACTAAGCATCACTGCGCAGCCATTGACGTTACCTACCGTGTTGCTCGATTTGCCTGCTCTCAGGCGTAAAACAACCCATTCATTCAATTGCTTATAACTAAGAAACAAAGCGTCAAACGCAATATTGTTACTCTTGATTTTCGTCTTAGAATGTTGCATACAGTTACCTATTCAATTTTCTTCCAGCTTTCTACGAACACCCTATGTCCCTTCCTAACCCTGTATCTAAGGTATGGGCCTGCTAGATAGCTTACTGATGGGAAAGGGTTAAAAATTCATCTCATCCCCTAAACATTATTGCCTTGCATCGCACCCTGAACACTTTGTACACATTTACACACCTATCATCCACTTTTCTTCACACTTCAGTTTCTCAATACGCATACTACCCGTCCACACCTCAATTTTCCCGTAATCTCATAAAAATCCACGACTCAACGATAACAATTGCCCCGGTTCTGCTCGCCACCGGCGTGTATAATAGAATTCTGTCTGCAGAAACGAAGTTATTTCACTTTCACGTCGTTCCGTTGAACATGAAAATGGAATAACAACCGAGTCGCGCGGCGTCAAAGTGGCTGGTTGCCGGCAAAATGAAAACGTTAATTGCGAAACAAGCGAGACGGCGGTGTGCGTGCGGCAAAATGGCTCGCCGCAATTTCTCGCGGACAGCCGCGGCAATTGAACGATATTGGATCGCCACCGAGCAAAATTGGATCGTTTCAAGGAAGTGGACACTTCAGCGCGGCGCATGGACGCTCCAATTCGCTGGTAATTGAGCGACGAGAAGCAAATCGTCTTCCCCGGCGAAACGTACACATTGCGCGACTTCCGGGTCAGAAAGCACACATACACTATGTACACACACCCATACATACATGAAACGGCTGTTGACGAACGAATAGAAATCTCGAAATTCGTTTAGATTCACAATACCATTATAAACGACGGCCTTTGCTACTTAACACTAAGTTTACGGGACCCGTCGATTCCCAACAATTTTTGCTAACTTTTATTGATGGAATGATACAAACATACCAAAATCTATTTCTCTCTCAATTCTTCAATTCCAAATTCTGT
The DNA here is from genome assembly GCA_033822845.1 of Tetrapedia diversipes. Classification (NCBI taxonomy): domain Eukaryota; kingdom Metazoa; phylum Arthropoda; class Insecta; order Hymenoptera; family Apidae; genus Tetrapedia; species Tetrapedia diversipes. The sequence continues at coordinate 110,310 of JAOPTO010000955.1, read as the reverse complement.
TTGATGTACAGTGGCTCCAAAAAGTATTCGTACACTATGTCACAAATAAATTCGTTTAACCCTGAAATTCTGAGTGTGATAAAAGTATTTGATAAAACTTTGTAGGTATGTAGATCGTAATAGTATACGTATGAATTAATCTCTTCTTTTCATCTAAGTGCCGTTTTAAAGTGGTGAAACCAGCGTTGAAGTTTCTGAGTTTTCTCTCATTTTTTAAAGATATCTTTATAATGATACTTGATGAAGCAAAGCCTTTAAAATAGAAAATGTTTCATTTTTAATACTCTATCGCGCTCCCATAACAAAGGAACACAGAGAAGCTTGTATTCAAGGTGTAAAAAATCGCTGAAACTTTGAGATTCGTTATTAGCTCCCTTAAAAGATATTTTGCCGCCAAAAAAATTTCTCCACGCACGATACACCATGCTCTGTACACGCATAAAGTTTCATTGAAATTAGAATTTTAGAAGTAGATGAATTTCCTTATAATACAGTATGCGAATACTTTTTGGAGCCACTGTATATCTTATTCCTTAGTATGTGTATATTGGAAATAGATATGCAAGAAGTGAATCTAATGTTAATACTATTCCTACCGATACTTCACGTATACCTATTCCTAAAACGAGACAGACTACAAATTTTTCTCAAAAAATAAACAATGAAAAAAGATGCGAGTATTGAAAAATGTATTATACGTATATTTGAGGAAAAGTCTAAAGTTTAAAGGTGATTCAATTACGTTGTATCTATGAAATTTTAATCGAAATTTTAAAAACGGTCATTTGACCGGTTGTGGTAGGAATAGTGTTAAAGATAACTTTGTAATGGTACTTGATGAAGCAAAATCTTTCAAATAGAAAATGTTTAATTTTTAATACTCTATCGCTCTGTCATAAAAAAAGAACCTAGAAAAGCTTGTATTCAAAGCGTGAAAAATCGCTGAAACTTTGAGATTCGTTATCAGCCCCCTTAAAAGATATTTTGCCGTCAAAAAAATTGCTCCACGCAGGATACACCATGCTCTGTACACGCATAAAGTTTCATTGAAATCAGAATTTCAGAAGTAGATGAATTTCCTTATAATACAGTGTACGAATACTTTTTGGAGCCACTGTATATCTTATTCTTTAGTATGTGTATATTGGAAATAGATATGCAAGAAGTAAATCTAATGTTAACACTATTCCTACCGATACTTCACGTATACCTATTCCTACCGCGACATTCCCACGTAAGACAGACTACAAATTTTTCTCGAAAAATAAACAATGAAAAAAGAAGTGAATATTGAAAAATGTATTATACGTATATTTGAGGAAAAGTCGTAAAATTTACAGGCGATTATAAAAACGGTCATTTGACTGATCGTGGTAGGAGCAGTGTTAACACTAAACCTACCGACGGATTAGGGTACACTTATTTGTAACGAAGAAATAAAATTACATTTAAAAAATAATAATACCTAATACAAGGGGAACAAAGGGTAATGATTACAGTAAAGATCACAGTAAAGATCCAAAGGTGTAGGTGTCACGATAAATTTACAAAGTTTCCATGAAAAATTACAAACTGGTCGTTTTTCACCGGTCTTGCTAGTTATAGAGTAAATAAATTGAACAATCTATAAATTATGTAAGAAACAACCGTAAGATTTTTTAAGTCGCTCTAAAAACATCTGAAAGCTTGATTCATTATTTGTTTCGCGTTTAGGAAGAGCAAAGGTTTGCACGGCAGTAGAATTATGATAATTTTATCCTCCCTGCGATATTTGCATGGAAATTGAAGCTTGAGAGGTTTTCAAATTTTTCGCGAAACTCTATCCTTCATTTCATAAAATTTGATGCATCAACCGAGCGTAAAGTTTTATCAGTTCTGTGTACCGCATAAATATGATTCACTTTATTAAATTAATTGTGATAAAAGCTTGATACAGAGCTACACAGCGGCATAATTACTCAGCTACAATAATAACTATACATACAAGGTGAATAAAAGTACTAAAAGCAGTTGCAATGTTCTCATAATTCGCAACTAATAAAATTTTCGCACGCGTAAGTATGTAATGGATATAAAAAGCGATGTTATAAAAACTGCTACGACTATTTTAGCATTTTTACACTAACCGATTGAATCTACATAAATACCTATATTTTCTATTACTTAGCAATACCTTTACCGAATGGCAAAAATTTAGTACCATTAAAACGAAGCGTAAAAAACGTTTTACCGAAAAATGCTAAGTATACAATTATAATTTTAACCCCTTGCACTACCGCGAATCTCTGAAAAAGCCGTGCCAAAGTTGGCCGTCGGAATGGTTGCGGGAGGTGCCGAGCGGCGGAGCTCGAGTGGTACAATTTGAAACACAATACCTTACGACTGAGTTGCATAGTCCCGCTCTCATATTTACTTCACACGATGAAAATCTTTGAAAATTTAAATGAATTTGAATAAAAAATTTGTAGGAATACGTTAATTATTACATATAATAATAATAATATAAATAAAAATAATAATTAATAATAATATAAATATAAATATAATAATAAAGGAAATAATAAACACATCAGAAATAAATTTTAATATAGAGAACCGAGAATGGACCTGAGCTGAACCGAAATTAGGATCACGAGTCAGACTCGTGATATTCATGTTTGGCCTGAAATGTCGATAACGAGTCTGACTCGTGATATTCATGTTTGGCACAAAACTTTCATCACGAGTCAGACTCGTGAAAGTAGTGCAAGGGGTTAAAGAAGGAATAAAGTAGCGTTTGTATTTGCGAACACGAAGCATCGACTGCTGTCTAACCACTCGGAACGTAGTTACAAACTCCGTTGCAGTTTGCTCAAGAACCATTTAAACTTTCCTTTCGAATTTGCATCGTTTGCAGAGGCGTCTGCACGTATCACAGGAAACGGGTGCTCCGAGGATTGACTTAAAAAATCACAGAACGTCGAGGAGAGGCACGAGCCGAAAGTTAAACAAAGGACCGTGGACACAGGCGTGGAGGGGGGAGGGGGTGGTTCAACAAATTCTAATCCCATGGAAAGCAGGACAGAGCTTTCTGTTCCTCTCTATCGCTAAGCGAGCCCATCGACCGGCTTCCGGTCAACGATGCAACCGTTACGAACGCATTCAACCGCATTCCCATTCGTTTCGAATGCGACAAACGAATCTGCGTACAAACTCGTACACACGCGTTCCTTTATCGTTTGACTCTTTGAAAAAAAGCTTTTCCCCGTAACTTTTCCTTTTGTTACCGCTGCGTTTGCAAATATGGTCACGCGAAACGAGAATTTCGGCACAAAAGAATTTCGGGGCAAAATTGGAATTTTTCTGCGCGAAACTTTGAAACCGAACACACATCAAAGGATAACAGAACGTTATACGTTTAATGTGCTTTGTATGGAGAATATGATCCGATTAAAAAAAGAAAATTGGATTTTTTTTCAGATGGAAAGACATAAAATTACACGAAACTGTGAAACGACTGAATTTTGCAATTATTAAATTGGAACGATAACTTTTCACCTTTTTCGAGGCGAAATTTGAATCGTTCGCATTTAATCTTCTGAATACGTGTTTTGCAATATTTTTGAAAAATTGCAGTTATCAAGTAATGCTTGAAAGAAGCCAATTTTTTATTTACATCTTCCTACGTTTATCTCCTTCTTCGATAATTGACACTTAAACTCTAAGCAACGCGGACAATCGATGTTCTACTGTAACAATAGAAACGGAAACGACGAACAGAGAGAGCTGGTCGCAACGTTCTCAACGAAAATACTTGACAAAATGTGTTAAGGGAGGAGACAAAGCAACTCCGCCGGACGACTCCTTTTCGCTGCAACTGCAGCTGCAACGTACTTCCGCTCGTTAAGCACGTCCCGCGGCATTTCCACGCATCCCAATCGTACATCGTGGTCCGCCGGAGTTTAAATATAGACAGAGCCTTCCTCCCGACAAGCGTCCCGAGTTTCGCCGATTAGAACTTCCCCTAACGGTTTCGACACCGAGAAACGAGAGATTAGGAACGTCGCGACGGGACGTGGAACAGAAAGAATTTTTCAAATCGCTATCTTTCTGCTAAAATTCAACTTCAACGGAAGACTAAGAATAGAGAAACATACTGGCATAAAAAAAATTTCGAAAGCCAAAACATCTGAAGTTTTAATTCAGTAGTTTAAAATTACGAATTGGAACGTAAATTTGAAATATTTCGATTATGCGTATATTTGTTGCTCGGATCTAAACTTAACAAAATCATTTCAAGCCTTTCCTTGTATGGAAGGAAACAATTTGGTTTTCCTGTGAACAGCAAGTATAAATGATTTTAACCACTATTTGAAATTTAGATCTGTTATTCTCCAGCGTATACCAACTACTAAATATATAATTTAAATGTAAATATTTAATTATATATAAATAAATATATAAATTTGATATATAAGTTATGTCAAATATATAAATTTGATATATAAGTTATATCAAATATATAAACTTGATATATAAGTTATATCAAATATACAAATTTAATATAGAAGTACACCTAAGTCTGTTTTTACACGGTCTTTTTGTACACGGTTTTGATATAACACGGTTTGAAAATTGAATATTTTTAATTTTTTTACACGATTTTATTCCATTTAGCACGATTTGAAATTTTATGTACTTAAATTTTTTTTGTCAAATTTAATTTTTGCGAAGTATGTTCATATCACAAAAAAGTATCTGGAACCAATCTACCGTGTAAAAACAGACTTAGGTGTATTTATGTCTTTTTTACACGGCTTCTTCTGGAACCAATCTACCGTGTAAAAACAGACTTAGGTGTATTTACATATTTATTTATATAATTATTTATATATATGTATATTTATTTATATAATTATTTATATATATGTATATTTATTTATATAATTATTTATATATATATTTATATATTGATTAATATATAAACTTGAGTTCTATACAAATTTATAAATAATTAATAATTTATATTAGTCAATTTAGATTTATTAATATATATTTATATAAATAATTATTGGTCCTCTTTGTTCAAGGACCAAGTCATCTTCGAAAAAACGAAACTCGAACGGCACGTTTTTCTTTCTTATTCAAAAATACACCGGTCGTTACCGAAATAGAAGGCGAAAACACGGCATTCCAGGCCGACGTCTCATATTTACGAGCATATAAGCTTGATTCACGGTGTCGAATAAAGATTCCGGAAAAGCTAAAAACATTTCGATGTCACCACCGCTGTTGGTACGCACCAATCGATTTTGTCTCCTGCGAAGATGAACGAGAACCCATCTCGATAACGCGAATCCTCCGATCTTTTTTTTTTCTGCGACCACCAAACAAACGAGGGAACGAAAATATTGACAGGCCGATCCCAAATTGGGATCCACGTGTCCATCATGCGGTCGTTTCCCACGCGCGAGTACGCGCGTCAGGTCGCGAGCGGATAAATCAACGGCACCGAAAATATCGACGGATTCTGTCTTTGGGGGACAGCCGCGTTCCTACAGGACTTTCTACTCGTCGCTGTCAACCAGGTTCGTCGTTTTTCTCTATTTTCTATGGATCAGTGTTTCATGAGATGTGGCACATTTAGGCGACACAGGTTTTCAATCCTTCGCACTCGAGAGGTAACTCTTAATCGTCTAGTAATATTAATCCTTTACCAACCGAACAGGGAGATCATACATTTTTTCTTAGACGATGTGCTGCCATTAATTTTTTTTACTTTTGTTATTAGTTAGTCTTGGACCAGTGTTGAATTGATTACAAATTGTACTTAGGAAAAGCAGAAAATGCAGTCGATGAACTGCGAACAACACTAATTCAAGACTAATTAATAACAAAAGTAGATAGAATCAATGGCAGAGGAAAAAATGGGGAAATTTCACATTTTTTCTTCGACAACGCGTTGCCATTAATTCTATTTACTTTTGTTATTAGTTAGTCTTGGACCAGTGTTAAATTGATTAAAAATTGTACTTAGGAAAAGCAGAAAATGCAGTCGATGAACTGCGAACAACACTAATTCAAGACTAATTAATAACAAAAGTAGATAGAATCAATGGCAGAGGAAAAAATGGGGAGATCTTACATTTTTTCTTAGACAAAGCGCTACCATTGATTGTTTTTACTTTTGTTATTAGTTAGTCTTGGACCAGTGTTGAATTGATTACAAATTGTACTTAGGAAAAGCATAAAATGCAGTCGATGAACTGTGAACAACACTAGTTCAAGACTAATTAGTAACAAAAGTAAATAGAATCAATGGCAGAGGAAAAAAATGAGGAGATTTCACATTTTTTCTTCGACAAAGCGCTACCATTGATTCTTTTTACTTTTATTATTAGTTAGTCTTGGACCAGTGTTGAATTGATTACAAATTGTACTTTGGAAAAGCAGAAAATGCATTCGATGAACTGTGAACAACACTAGTTCAAGACTAACTAATAACAAAAGTAAATAGAATCAATGGCAGAGGAAAAAAATGAGGAGATTTCCCATTTTTTCTTCGACAACGCGTTGCTATTGATTCTTTTTACTTTGTTATCAGTTGGTTTTGGACCAGTGTTGAATTGATTAAAAATCGTACTTTGGAAAAGCAGAAAATGCATTTGATGAACTGTGAACAATACTAGTTCAAGACCAACTAATAACAAAATCAAATAGAATCAATGGCAGCGCCCTTGACGTAGAAAAAATAGAAGATCTCACCATTCGGCTAGTTAAGTATTAACATTAGGTTTACGGGACCCGTCAGTTTAACAGTTAAAGACAAAAACAGTTATTATTATTCCTAGCAATTTTTGCTAACTTTTATTGAATCTATTTCACTCTCAGTTCTGCAATTTCAAACTCTGTTTAATGCATATCTTATTCCTTAGTATATGTAAATTGGAAATGTCTATAAATCTAGTGATCTGCTCATATTAAGCTTCGTTTAATTTAATTAACACGCTAAAATTTACATGTGCAACTATTTAACCCTGTGTATCTGAAAATTTGCGAAACTATCATTTGGTGACTGACAGTTATCTATCGAGTGCGAAAGGTCAATAGTTTGAGTGTCAAACACATCACAAGTAAAATTGACTTTTAAAAAAGCGTATTCGATGCACAATAAAACTGAGGCTACATTGTTCTTGCTTAATACACAAGTGGCTCCAAAAAGTATTCGTACACTATGTCAGAAATAAATTCGTTTAACCCTGAAATTCTGAGTCTGATAGAAGTATTTGATAAAACTTTGTGGGTATGTAGATCGTAATGGTATACGTATGAATTAATCTCTTCTTTTCATCTAAATGCCATTTTAACCCTTTGCGGTCGAGCGGCGATTGTCAGTCGTCAAATGATAGTATCGCAAATCTCCAGACTTTAGTTAATTTGTTTATTAGTCAGACCCGGAAGTTAAATAATCATATATGCAAATTTTAGTATAAGACTTAATTAAATAAATGAAATTTAATATAAGGGGATATTAGTAAATATTTTGCACGTGAAAATCTTCGAAGTTAATATTATTAGACGACTAACAATTCACCTTTCGAGTGCAAAGGGTTAAAGGGGTTAAAGCAGCGTTGAAGTTTCTGAGTTTTCTCTCAGTTTTTAACACTATTCCTACCGACACTTCACGTATACCTATTTCTATCGCGACATTCCCACGTAAGACAGGCTACAAATTTTGTCTCAAAAAATGAACAATGAAAAAAGTAGTGAATATTGAATAATATATTATACGTATATTTGAGGGAAAGTCTAAAGTTTAAAGGCGATTCAATTACGTTGTATATATGAAATTCTAATCGAAATTTTAAAAACGGTCATTTGACCGGTTGTGGTAGGAATAGTGTTAAAGATAACTTTGTAATGGTACTTGATGAAGCAAAATCTTTCAAATAGAAAATGTTTAATTTTTAATACTCTATCGCTCTGTCATAAAAAAGGAACACAGAAAAGTTTGTATTCAAAGCGTGAAAAACTGCTGAAACTTTGAGATTCGTTATCAGCCCTCTTAAAAGATATTTTGCCGCCAAAAAAATTGCTCCACGCAGGACACACCATGTTCTGTACACACATAAAGTTTCACTGAAATCAGAATTTCAGAAGTAGATGAATTTCCTTATAATACAGTGTACGAATACTTTTTGGAGCCACTGTATTTATGAATACATAATGTAACTGTTTTGTGTGTATGACGTGTCTCTTAAAACAAGCTGAAATTTGTACCATTGACGCATTATTATTATTATTACAAATTCTGAGATTCCGAGTAAAACGTTATAAACATCGCTCTGTAAATTCGATGTTCTATTCTGGTCCCGCTATCAGAAGTTTCGAGGAAATCAGAGATTCCGTTTCACTCGAATTACTCATTTACTCACAGTTTTGTTTTACAACTCTATCTTCGTCCATAAACATTTTTCGAAACGTTCTACCAAGAAAAATACATTATACAGAGTATCTTACTTTAAACAAACCGTCCAACTATATTTTATGCAACACCAATATATAAAAACTTAAAAAAGCGAAGCAGGGGCGAAAATTCTTCGAGCTACTCCATTCATTTCTATGTTATCACAAATGAAGAAATTAATGAGATGGGTACTTCGAAATTTAATTTCCGGTCGAACACAATAATTATTCCGTTTTACTCCAAAAAAAAAAAAATGTAAATAAAACACTTCCAAACTTTGCAGAAAGGCAGTTCAAGGAATCCAAAAAATAAAACAATTTTCTGAACCTGCTGAAAAATGATCAACAAAACGTAAAGAATAAAGTTTATAGTTACGCTAAAAGAAGAGTAAGAAATAAAAAAATCTATAAATGATACAATTTTTAATATGTATAAAATGATACAGGACAACCAGGAATTGGACACCCCCAATGTGTGTCGCGATAATCAGGCGATGACGGATATAGTTATAAATCCAACTAAAATTATTTATAATTTTCATTTGTTTTTTTTTTATTTCGCATTGACCTCTAAACATTTTAAACATATTAAACTTTACGAATATAATTTAGTTTTCGCGCAAAATTACAATTTAAATATCAAATCGTAACAAAATTTTACGCATGACGGATATAGTCGTCGTGACACAACATTTTGTCATATCTCCATGACAGATGTAGTCGTCAAACACACTTAACTGGTTAAAGATAGATGCACGTGGATACGCGCAAGTCTTGTTTTTCGCGGATTTTATAGGCCGTATCAGTGAACTGCAACCGTTTGAGCGTTCGAAGCTGGAAGGAAGAATGGCGAAATTTACGATTACCTTCGCGATCAGTTTTCCAAGTATGTTTTCAAAGTGTGTACTCCTTTCTTTAGAAAACGCAATCGCAATCAGGTCTTCAGGCACGGATACTAGCACAGAAGAGTTTGAATTGAAGGACAATTGAAGCTTTGTTTGAATGATAACGATTATGGGAGTTAGATAGCGTTAAACACACCAAAGATCAATTTCTTCGCTTTCCCAAGAAGTTAAGGTCGCCGAATCGATCACCCACGCCGAAATATTACTTCGACGGCTGTTTATTAATAGATCGAACGATTCTACGAGGGGCCTGCTCGAGGTTCAAGTATCTCATCCTTTCTATTTTAGTCGGCTGCGTGTCTCGGTACGCCCACCAGGCCCTGACCGTCAAAGAAACCTCGACGCCGCTGGACGACGAGACGCGGCGGCTTTATCGCGAAAGAAACAGAGAAAATCGAATGGAAAACCGCGACGTTTCCAATAATAGTCGAACACCGGCACCGTCGACCACTATTTATAGGAAGCAGTCGGTGCCCTCGGACCTGGCTGCATTCTGCGGCGACGACGACCGTCTCGGCGCCGCGCGCCACCTTTCCAGGCGCAAGGTATTCTCGGTCGGGAATGACTCAAGTATAGCGGAATCCGCCATTCAGGGACCCGGCCGGACCGGTATTAACCCTTTCGCGGCGGAGCGCTCAGAAATGAATTGCGCTCTAAGCAGAAGATCGCCCAACTCAAGCACTTTTCAGACTTTTCCAAACTTGCATCCACTCGATCGCATTCCCACAATTATATTTGATTATGTAAAAAAAATCTCTGCACAAGAAGCGTGTGCTGCTAGCGCATCAAACACAAACGACTTAAACGACTAGGAGTCACCTCTCGAGTGAAAAGGGTTAAAGTCAATATATGGATATTAAAACACACAGAATCTGTTGTATTTAATACAACTTATAACAGATAAAAATGCAAAATTTTTCATTTCTGTCATTTTCTAAAATATGATATTTTGTAAAACTTGCGAGTGTCCAAATAATAGTTTCGCAAATTTTCAGACTCTAGTTAGTTTATTAATCAGACTCAGAGGTTAAATAGTCATATATGTAAATTTTAATGTATCACTTAACTAAACTAAATGTCGTTTAATGTAGGCGAATTTTAGTGAATATTTGGAATTTGAAAATTTTTGAAGTTAATATCATTAGACGACTAGGAGTCATTTCTCGAGTACAAAGGATTAACCCTTTTAGTATCGAACGACGATATATCGTTAACTATTTGCATCGCGAGATAGTTCTATTTCAAAATAAATTTATAAAACGTTATAAATGTTTCAATTTAATCACTTAACTAGACTAAATGAAGTTTAATATAAGCGAAACTTGGTGAATATTCTACACTTGAAAATCTTTAAAGTTACTATTATATTATTAGACGATTAACAGTCACCTTTCGAGTGTAAAGGGTTAACACTTTAACTTACCTAGTAATTAATTAATTAGGATTAATATTTATGGCAACTGCACTTTAAACACCCATTTGTTAAGTACAAATATTGTAATACTCATGTAACAACTGACATGTCTAATGCTTAAGCCTAATATTCAATATTTAAATATTTAATATTTTTATCATAATATTAAAATAATAATTAATACACAATTCCTCGCAAGCAAATAAAATTTCGACCACTGGGAATGACTCCAAAAATCTGACTTCCGACTAACCATCGTTTCTCGAACACATCAAAGAACAGAATTAAGTATCCCTTCGAAATATCCGTCAACAATTGCTCGCAGCAATTAAAATTCAAATCGAGCTCGCGGTGGATCGCCGCCACCGGAAATCGCGTGCTTCCCCGCCTGTGTTCAAGGACAGCGTGTGGCGCGAAAAGGGAAACTCTTCAAAGAGAGTTTGTTTCTTCTCTTTCCGCGGTACATACGGTTAAATAAATTGTCGAACCTTTGATGGCCTCCACCCTCGAAACGTCCACCACCGTTCCTCTCCCACGGGGATTTCCAAGAACTATTTCCGGTAAACGCGTGAAACTGGCTTGTCGTCAACGGGCGAAAGGGGCCGAAAGGGAGAAACTTCGAAACCCGAACGTTCGCTCGAAATCCTATTTGCGGCGATCCAGAAGCCAACGGATTCCGTTTTCTCTCTGGCTCGTGGGAAGACACGAAAATGTTTTTACTGCATTTTTACTGTATTAAATACAGTACAATCAAGATAATTCTTAACACTGAGCCGACCGAATGGGGAGATCTCCCATTTTTTTCCTTGACAAAGCAGTGGCCATCGATTCTATTTACTTTTGTTATTAGTTGGACCTAAGCTGATGTTGAATTTATTAAAAATTGTATTTTGGAAAATTTATGAACAGTAACAGTACAATTTTTAATAAATTCAACATCAGCTTAGGACCAACTAATAACAAAATTAAATAGAATCAATGGGCACTGCTTTGTCAAGGAAAAAAAATGGGAGATCTTTCGAAAATACAATTTTTAATAAATTCAACATCAGCTTAGGACCAACTAATAATAAAATTAAATAGAATCAATGGCACTGCTTTGTCAAGGAAAAAAATGGGAGATCTTCCCAAAATACAATTTTTAATAAATTCAACATCAGCTTAGGACCAACTAATAACAAAAGTAAATAGACTCAATGGCACTGCTTTGTCAAGGAAAAAAATGGGAGATCTTCCCAAAATAATACAATTTTTAATAAATTCAACATCAGCTTAGGACCAACTAATAACAAAATTAAATAGAATCAATGGCACTGCTTTGTCAAGGAAAAAAAATGAGAGATCACCCCGTTCGATCGGCTAAGTGTTAACACTATTCTAAAGAATATAAATTTTTACTGTAAATTGATTAACTTCTTTTCCACTCATGCTAGCTTTAAATCTCAATTATTGCGTTGTTTAACCCTTTGCACTTGGCTGTCCTCTCTCATGGGACATCGTAATCCTAGCATATGATAGTTTCGCAAATTTTCAGACGTTAGTTCAGACCCGAACGTTAAATAGTCATATATGTAAATTTTAATATACGACTTAACTGAACTAAATGAAGTTTAATATACATGAATCATAGTAAATATTTCAAATTTGAAAATTTTTGAAGTTAGTATCATTAAACGACTAACGGTCACCTCTCGAGTGTAAAGGGTTAATATCCTTGCGCGCAATGAAGAATATTAACTACATAAATTCTGCGTTATTCTTAAAGCATCGTATTTTGAATACGAAAACACTGAAATCCAAGTAATACGAATACGAAGAGTAAGCGAGGAGAACAACGGAGTTAATTGTGAGAAGTCTAAGATCACGCTGCATTGTTTCATTCCTTACGTACCAGGGTGCGTTTCTTATCGTTCCTGCTATTTTTTATTGAAAACGTGGAGTTGCTCGTCGTTCCTCACAATTGTGTTCCACAGAGAGGACACGAAGGTGTACGAGGAAGTCGTAAAAGACAGCTTCGGATCGACCAATTTCAGCCACGGTGGTTGACCATGAACGTCTCGGCGAGTAAAACAACGGGGCACCGGACTTCGAGAGAGCACAAAGCTCGCAGAGAAATCGGTACACATTGTGACGAAGGAAGTGGAACAAAAGGTGGCCGTGGGGCTGACCGTATTGGTCGAAGGATCACGAACTTTGCAACGGATCGCCGGGAAGGATTTGTCCGACGATTCGAGAACAAACTGCTGAGACAAAGAGCACTCGAGAAGGTAGGGAAGACGTTCTTTCGGGGAACGAAAGTCGTTCAAAGCTTACAACTTCCTTCGATTCGTTCGTATAAAATACACTTACCGTATATTCGTCGAAGCTTGAGAAATATGAAATCTTATAATTTCGGAAATTGGTATATTAATTTTCTTTAACCCTTTGACTGCGGAAGACTCTGAGCCGAAACGCTTCGCGTCGACGGCGTGCAGCCGGCACTAACTGTCGCTGGGGACTGAATACTTTTTCACGCAATCTGAATCTGTTCGGCGGTGTATTCAATTGTAATATTATACAGAATCAAATTACTGTTACTTTATCCACTCCAAAATTAATATTTTTCAATTTTTTAAATATTTTTTATCTTCAATATACATTATTTATTCGTCAAGGGTAAAGTTTTAAAACGCCATAATTTGATAATTATAATGTATTATAAAATATATAAAATGAAATGTACAAAACGAACTCCAAACCATACATAACTTTTGTCAAATGGCAGATGAACAGATGAAACGAATTTAAGATATAGCGAAAACTGACGAAATAAACGAGATTTTTCTTGTTGATAAGCAACAAGGTATGTTGTTTCTGAGTGTTACACGGATATGATAAAATAATTTCTTGAGAAATTCAGTAAGACAACAGTAAATGATCAAAGCCGTCGCCGAGCGCACATGTGCGCCCATAGTCTATATCGACGGCTTGTGCTGGGCGCATATATGCGCCCGTAGCAGTCAAAGGGTTAAATAAGTTTTTCATAAAATCTAACAAAATCATAAACAAACAAATTTAGGCCAACTTGACTTCTTAGGCTAGTATACTCATGCGTATCTTATACGTGTCGTTTACGACAGACAAACGTGAGCCGCAGCGCGAGAGTTGGGCGGATATATCCGACACTCGTCCGCAAAGGGTTAACTGTGTTGAAGAAAGTACTTCGATCAGTAAAGACAAATCTATTGGGTTGTTCGGAAAGTAATTTCGTTTTTTTCTAACACAGGGTTTAATTGTATTTTTTCATAGTCAATTTCACACTTACGCCGTATGGTCATTATATATATTGACGGAATATATAGCAAGGCTTGCTTGTGAAAAGTTTCGATCGATTCTACCCAATAGTTTTTGGTTGGTGCCCTATCGAATATGGAAAGTAAAAAGCATCATTTTCGGCACTTTTTACTTTTTTATTATCGGAAAGGTAAAAATGCTGTTCAAGCAAGGAAAAAATTATCCGTTGTGTATGGAGAAGATGTATTGACAGAACCCCAGTGCCAAAACTGGTTTACAAAATTTCGATCCGGCAATTTTGATGTTGAAGATGCACCACGTTCTGGAAGGCCAGTTGAGGCCGATGAAGACACAATGAAGGCATTAATTGATGCAAATCGACGAATAACAACTCGTAAGATCGCTAAGAGATTAAATTTATCGAATTCGACCGTTCATGATCATTTGAAACGCCTAGGTTTAATCTCAAAGCTCGACATATCATAAAAAGAAACGAAATTACTTTCCGAACAACCTAATAGTATTATCAAACTGAAAAATTAATTTAAATTGAAGATACAAGCTTCATTTTAGAAAATAATCTGTGAAAGCAGGATTCACTTCCTTTTAAACGGCTTTGTAGGGTACGTATAAAGGTCCTTGTACCTGTGTAAATAAAATAAGCGTACTGACCATTATTGCCGGCACTGCGCGAAATCATCGGGCCGGCGTAACGGAATGGTCCCAGGGATTTTCCCTGGCCCCCCTTTCCCAGTTTTTCTGGAAGCGTTTTCGTAGCGTCCCTTTTCGGCGTCAGCCGAAATGCGGACGCCTAAAAAGTTAGTTAGCAGCTAGCAGCCTGTGCAGGCACTTCTGCACTTCTCGCGATTTCTTTATATCATTCAAAGTTATCTTTCTGCGAGTTTGTTTGATTGTTAATAAATAGTTTATCGTTGTTAACATCCCTTTTAATACCTAGTTCACAAGATCTTTATTGAGAGAATACATCTGTATTCGTGCGGAGACCGCTGTGCTCCATATGGAGGGGGAAAACCCTCAGTTGGCGCTCGTCTGATGGGAAGTTGTCGCTATGCATGTGTATAGAAAGAGTCTTTATAATATTTTTTGTTTGTTTCTAACCTAGTTTTAAGAACTACTAAATGTTCAATAAATAAATTTAGATAGATTAGAATAGTGTTGTTGTTATTTCCTACAATCTTAACATCCTAAAGGTTCTTGTAAAAATTGTAAAACCTGCGAACGTTCAAGAAGCAAAATAACAAGGCGCAAAGAAACTAATTTCAGTGAAATTACGAAAGCTTAGAATAACGTAGGGTAACAGTAACGTAAATTTCCGAAAACCGAACGCGTCAGAACACACATGCGAGAAGCATAGTGTAAATAGGACGAGGAACGTTCATCGATGCACTTGGACGGTTTTTATTACCCTCTCAAGGGCGAAACCCTTGCTGTATTTCACGCCGCTCGGGGCCGCGGCACAAATGACCCCCGCCCATGGTGTCAAATCCCTGGCACTCAAAAAAAAAAAAGAAAAAGAGTAGTTCTAACCTTCGAAATGACGTTTCCATTCGTAAACAGGCGGACCTATGGTGCCAAGCGTGAAACGCGGAGAATCGACTAACAGAGACGAAGATGAACGCCGCTCGAAAGACGAAGGTCCAGCAATTATGTTAACACGAACTGCAGTTGGTCCTTTCCTCGTGTTCTCGATGGTTTTTACACGTGTTCCTTGCCCGTAGCCAGCAAGATAAACAAGGGCTACTTCTTGGCTTTGGAGGGTAGGAATTCAGTAGTATAAGTGTAACAATTGGCGAACAATCGGAACGATCAAACGTTATACCAGGCAAAAAATTATTACAATTCGTTAATTTAACACATTGTATGCCGGTGGCATCTGAGGCATTTAAAACTGTAGGTGAAGAAAATATTTAAAATTTTATACATTATTGTAAAACACTAAAATTGGTTTGCATATTCATTATATGCAATTTAACGATAACGAAAAATAGAAACAAACAAATCGCCAAACAAAAGAATGTTGTATTATCGCAAACCCGGCGCTAAAGCAACAGACTTCCACCCCGCGTTTTCGCGGGGCCGGCATACAATGTGTTAACAGTTCAACTGTTTTTAACCCTTATGGCTCCAAGTGTGCCTCTCAAGTACCACCAATGTGCAGTGTAATAATATGAATATTGTAATGTAGGATTATTTATTGGCCGACGGGTTTTATACATAAACCACTGTAGGATTCCTCCACGGAATAACCGTTGGGAAGACATTGTATTTGTCCGTAAAATAGCCGTTACAAAGATGACACGGCTCGCCGCCGTGTCGATAGTCAATTGTTTTTGGTAAACTTGTTGCGACCGGCAAATTTAGCGGCAGTCGTTTTCTTGCGTGCATAATGCCGCGTCCACATAGAAGAGAACAGTTCGCGAGCAGCTCGCGAGCAGCACACGAATTGCTCACGTGCGGTTCGCGAGCTGTTCGCCAACGGAAAACGCAGCATATCCAGACTGAAGCTCGCGAACAGTTACAAGCTTGTTCGCTCTGAATTCATGGGCAGTTCGCTATTAGCTTTTGCCACATACTGTGTTACAAACGCGTCCAGATACGCTTCGAGCTCGCGAACAGTTTCTTTGATGTACCGCTTCTCGAGCGAACACTGTTCGCTGTTCGCTGAGGAGTTCGCTGCTCGCTGCTCGCTGTTCGCGAAAGTGTCCACACTGCTGGCGAGCACAGCTCGCAAACTGTTCGCGAACAGCAGTGTGGACGCGGCATAAGAAGAGTCGCGGAAAGCAGTGCCGCTCAGATTCTTATTCTTTTCCTTGCGTGTGTTCAAACAAATTAACTTTCTTGTGTGTTTTTCTTTTAATAAACTGTTAACTCTCTTTGTTTATGATTCGTGTGTTTTCCCCTTCATCCTCATATCCTACACTACTGTCAGGATTTTCTCTAAGACCGCGACTATTGTAACGACGATTACGACGACAAGCTAATACAACGACGACGATTGATACTACGACTTCTTCTAACGAACGATTAACACCTCTCGCGAGGCTGCCTATTTATTTGCCTCCAGCCTGGTAGGCGGTTCCTGTCTTTGTCAATCAGGACCTTCAAAAAAATTGCATCTAGGATATCTGCTGTCCGCATTTCCTTCGGTGATCAGGATTACGGCGACGACCCTTTATTCTTACAAACGCAGGCGTTGTTTGAAACGGCGCCGAAAAGAAAACGCGACGGCACCTTGAAGTTTGATCCGCGGGCCCCCTAAAGAAAGGAATGGTAATCGGCATTTGTTATTAATCTCCGCCTATACAAATGCCCTATTGATCCATAAATTGCCTAAGTAATCAAAATTACATTACTTATGAAATGAATAAAGATTGTTTTGAATGACTTTAATATTATTATTTACATGTGATTGTAGCATTTAAAGTTTGACTATAGGTTTGGCAATAAGTTGGAGTTGCCGTTCGATATTCACACTTAAAAGTAAGAGTGTTGGGGATTAATCATTAATGGCGTTAATTTGCGTATTGTCAGATAATTAGTTTCAATTATTACTTAATTTTAATCATTTACATTTATCGTGCAACTCTGATCGTTCGTACAATGTAGAAATTGAAGACGATTAAAAATTACTTTCATATCTTCTGCTTATAAAACATTTGGAAACTTACTGAAAAATACTAAATTAAATTATTAAGGTAAACAACTATGTCGTTATTTGAATTTTTTAACTGTAATTTCAAAGAAAGACGAAATCAAAAGATATAATTTATTAGAGGCTACGCAAATCACAGATATACACGAGTCGGCCGCTAGGATAGGAAGGTGGAACTTTTTGCCGTATCTCAAGGGTTGATGAAAATATAGTAAGAACCTGTCAGCTCTCATGATGCTCGCATATTAACCCGAATGCATAAATTAATTAGATATTTGAATGCCCTGAAGGGGGCTGACCTGTAGCTAACCGCGCGATTAAATTAAACCTTCCAATTTATACCGAGCATTCGAATCACTCTGCGGACCAGCCAGACGTATAATATTCAACGCCGCAACATTTCACTCAGCCTCACGGCACTTTTACACGCGACCGCTGCACAACAACAGGCGAGCGAGTTTCATTCCGAAGCGGATAACAACATGAAATTTGCCCGAACACGAGTCCTGCCAGACACCTGTGTACGAGCCAAGGCGTGTTCAGGTCTCGATGCAAAAGCTGGACATTCATTTGTTGCATTACCACGTATCGTATCACTTAACTATGCAATACGATGCAACGCAGCGTGTCATTTTATCCTATTAGAACTTCCATTGAAAATAAACAAAAAGTGATGGAAATGGGATTAAAAAGAATAGAACAAGTGAAACTGTTTTTGGAACACGTGGCAATGTACAATAGATGAATGTTTACGACTAGACGGTTATACAGAGAATGTATGCTTCGAACAGAGGATTCGGCGAACGGCCAATTAGCATACATACAAACATATACACGACCGGATTGATAATAACATTACATTCCATGGAGTCTTGCGAATAAGATTGAAAGATTGAGTGGAACATGGAAAGAGTTTTGTTCGGCTTTTCGGGGTAAATACTCCTCCATTGTGCGACGCGATAACGTGCTCGGCGATCGTCGATCGAAAAATCGAGAGAAAGCTGGCGTGTACGGCGAATCGACAACCGGGCGAAGGTGTTAAAGTAATTACACAAAAGGGATATGCTCTTAACCCTTTGACTGCGGCAGACTCTGAGCCGAAACGCTTCGCGTGGACGGCGTGCAGCCGGCACTAACTGTCGCTGGGGACTGAATACTTTTTCACGCAATCTGAATCTGTTTGGCGGTGTATTCAATTGTAATATTGTACAGAATCAAATTACTGTTACTTTATCCACTCCAAAATTAATATTTTTCAATTTTTTAAATATTTTTTATCTTCAATATATATTATTTATTCGTCAAGGGTAAAGTTTTAAAACGCCATAATTTGATAATTATAATGTATTGTAAAATATATAAAATGAAATGTACAAAACGAACTCCAAACCATACATAACTTTTGTCAAATGGCAGATGAACAGATGAAACGAATTTAAGATATAGCGAAAACTGACGAAATAAACGAGATTTTTCTTGTTGATAAGCAACAAGGTATGTTGTTTCTGAGTGTTACACGGATATGATAAAATAATTTCTTGACATTCAGTAAGACAGCAGTAAATGATCAAAGCCGTCGCCGAGCGCACATGTGCGCCCATAGTCTATATCGACGGCTTGTGCTGGGCGCAAATGTGCGCCCATAGTCTATATCGACGGCTTGCGCTGGGCGCATATATGCGCCCGTAGCAGTCAAAGGGTTAATTGAAACACGATTCGATTGCTACGCGCACCGGCCGGCCAACTTTCTCCGTGTGCTGTTTCGCCACCGATCGCCAACCGAAATTCTTATTCCAATGGCGCGCGCGCTTGTGGCGCGACAACGAGCTCGTCTCGACCGGAGGAAACGGCGACTGGGCCCGTCTCGCCGGGCGGAAGTGACTTGAGGCCAGTCGCGCCAGCGCCTTTTGTTTACAAAATCCACGCTGCCCATTATCGTATCTAACAACGTCCCTCGTCGCGTGATTATTCCTCGAGACGCATGATTTGTCGATCGAGTATGTTTTATTGTATTTAACCTCGCGATTAATATGTTTGCTGTTCCACTGGGGGACAGTTGGTGCTTTGTTGACGGACTTGTTACGTTTTTGTGATTTACATTGTTGAAACATTCCATGTAGGAATTTGTTCGACACATTTTAACAGGCGGCGCTGTAAAGGCGATTCTTGGTCTTCAAAAGTTTCCAAGTGCAGAGTATTGAAATTAAATAACACGACAATTTACTTACATCTAAACATTTATGTAATTTAGACAAATAGTAATGAAACTTGTGATTTACATTGTTGAAACATTCCATGTTTAACAGGCGGCGCTGTAAAGGCGATTCTTGGTCTTCAAAAGTTTCCAAGTGCAGAGTATTGAAATTAAACAGCACCAGAATTTACTTACATCTAAACATTTATGTAATTTAGACAAATAGTAATGAAACTTGTGATTTACATTGTTGAAACATTCCATGTAGGAATTTGTTCGACACATTTTTAACAGGCGGCACTGTAAAAGCGATTCTCAATTTTCAAAAGTCTCCAAGTGCAGAGTATTGAAATTAAATAACACGACAATTTACTTACATCTAAACATTTATATAATTTAGACAAATAGTAATGAAACTTGTGATTTACATTGTTGAAACATTCCATGTAGGAATTTATTCGACACATTTTTAACAGGCGGCGCTGTAAAAGCGATTCTTGGTCTTCAAAAGTTTCTAAGTGCAGAGAATTGGAATTAAACAGCACCAGAATTTACTTACACCTACACATTTATGTAATTTAGACAAATAACACTGAAACTTTTAAATACGACTAGTTGCATTTGGAAATCTGTGAAAGCGATATTACTTGACCACCGAGAGTTGCCTTTCGAGCGCAAAGGGTTAAGCACTTCGTAGGATTTCAATTAACGCTCTTTTGTACCAAATTGATTTTCTAGTCGAAAATATTCTGCAAGTATATATTTCTAAAATTTAGATTACCTTCGACTTTTTCAAACATATGAAAATATGATTTCTTCTATCACTTCCTTTTTCCCTGATTGAATTACTTAAATGCAAGCTATAGAGTATAGATTGAATTACTTAAATGCAAGTAATAAAATACAAATTATTACATGATTCAAAGTTCGACTACAAAATATCAATTACCCATAAAACACGGTAAACTACTAAATGTGCTTTAATCAACGAAATCAGAACTTCGAAATGATAATACAATTAACGGAGTACAGAACTGTTCGGTATCGCGTTCCTCCCACGAACTCATACCTAACACAATTATTAATAATCGTATGCATAAAACGAGTGATTTACGAGGCGCGCCGCTCCCGTAGGAGCGCACTAATAATATTATTGCTGCTCGTCGTTCATTTCGGTGACCGGTGGCGGCGGCTCTTACGGGCCCCATAAAACCCGATATATCCTCTCGCGGGTCATTTCTCATTCCACGTGGAGACAACCGTCGCTCCTTTTTCCCGTCTCGTTTTCGAGGACCTCGCTTAGACGTGGCTGGAAGCTTATTTAAACGCCCACCATCGCCCGATATTTTTATATGCCAAGGCGTGGCACCGTCCCTCTTCTTCTTCTTCTTCTTCTTGTTCTTGTTCTTTACACCCCCTCTCACTTTCTCCCTTTCTCCCCATCAATCTCTGTTTCTCCTTCCCTTCTATTATACACAGGGTGTCTGATAAATTGTAATACAGAACCTTGTAAAGAAACTAGTAAAATATACAGAATAAAGTTTTTTTCATAGCTTCCATAATTTTTGATAACACTGATGATGGATATTAAAGTATGATTGTTTTATTAAATTACGTGTGATCAAAATGTTAATTAAAAATATGCTGGAGGACGTTAAGTACTATTTGATAGTAACATTGTAATTTTGGAAACTATAAATTTTATGTATAACATGTAGATCCTATTAAATTTCAGTCCATTGAATTAAGCGAACGTTCAAGTATGCGTTGAGTTGCAAGGAGGATGTGCATCAGAATAATTTCTAACGGCTCATATAATGAATTCAACAGTATTTACAAGGTTACGTCACTTAACTTAACCCTTTGCGCTCGAGAGGTGACTGTTAGTCATCAAATGATAGTATTTCAAATTCTCAGAATTTAGTTAGTTTATTAGTTATACTCAAAAGGTAAATAAATAGTGATGCATGTAAATTTTAGTATATTATTTATACTAAACTAAATGAAATTTAATACAGGCGAATGTTAGTCACCTAATGATAGTTTCGCAAATTTTCAGACTTTAGTTAGTTTATTAGTTATACTCAAAAGGTAAATAAATAGTGATGTATGTAAATTTTAGTATATTATTTAACTAAACTAAATGAAATTTAATACAGGCGAATGTTAGTCACCTAATGATAGTTTCGCAAATTTTCAGACTTTAGTTAGTTTGTTTATTAGTCAGGCTCAGAGGTTAAACAATCACATATGTAAATTTTAGTATATCGCTTAACTAAACTAAATAATTTAATACAGGCGAATCTTAGTCACCTAATGATAGTTTCGCAAATTTTCAGACTTTAGTTAGTTTATTAGTTATACTCAAAAGGTAAATAAATAGTGATGTATGTAAATTTTAGTATATTATTTAACTAAACTAAATGAAATTTAATACAGGCGAATGTTAGTCACCTAATGATAGTTTCGCAAATTTTCAGACTTTAGTTAGTTTGTTTATTAGTCAGGCTCAGAGGTTAAACAATCACATATGTAAATTTTAGTATATCGCTTAACTAAACTAAATAACGTTTAACATAGGCGAATCTTAATGAATGTTCCGAATTTGAAAATTTTTGAAGTTACTATCATCAGGCGATTAACAGTCACCCCTCGAGTGCAAAGGGTTAAATTTGTAACATCGTAACATAATGTTAACACATTGCAGACCAAACATTTTATTCCTAACCATACCCAGTGGCCGGCTATCTTTTTGCGTCAAACATTTTTAAATTAGCGATGATTTGTTAGTAGTTAAAAATCATTGTCACGAGAAATATTTATTTTCAATAGCAACTTTAAAACTGAATGATTTTTTTAATATTTTTCAATAAGTAAAAATTTGTACAAATTAAACATTTTTCAAAGTATGATATTTAGTAAAACATATAACATTTTTATCTTGAAAATCATCATCATCCTCACAAATATTCATATTTTCGTCATCACTTAATGTATCCGATAAACTGTCCGCAAATATTTCTGTAATATTGTTAATCGTTTTGTCGTTATCCATGTTTCAGGGTTTCAAAAAATTAATTCGCAATACAAATTACCAAAAACTGTCCTTGACTATCACGTAACAACTGTGCGATATCTCTAACGACGAAATATAAAAGACGAGATATCTCGTCAACGGTCCCTAACGATGAAACAGGAAAAACGAGATATCTCGTCATCCGTCCGCAATGTGTTAAAAGTGAAACGAAAACGATTAAAAAATTGTACTACGAGCAACCACCTCCCTGCACCACGATTCAACGCACACCTTGTATAACACTGTTTCGTAAAAGTAGAAGGAAGAAACACGAAAGCAGGAGAACGACCGAGGTAGCCATTTGTTATAACTTATTGTACCGATACGCGTTCCTCTGTTTGCGTTGGCCTACGCCCACGCAGCACCCTCTGCGTCTCCCTTCCCTTTTCCGCGCGATACTTCTTTTTTTTTTATTCCCTTCCCTCATTCTATTCTCCTCCTTCTTCCCGCTGCACACTGTTTCAATATGGACAACCACTCTGACCGTGTCAATATTTTTCCTGCCCACGGGGGATGATACATATTTCGGTTCCCAATACGATGGGCGCAACAATGGCGCTTTAATTGCGTGCTTTCACCGTGGCAAGGGGTCTGCTGAGGAATAAAATAACGCTCTGGAATTGGTTTAACGTGTTAGGGTTCCCGTTTGCGTGCGACTCATATGTAGATTTTATCGATAGGATAATAAATAAATAAGGCTTGACCGAAGTTTGTTTTGTCATTGTTTGTTGTGTTTGTTTTATAACTTGAATGGACTATTGTTGACCTCCGTCTGATTAATATTTTGTGGATTGCTTAATTAAGTCTGATTACTTCGACGATATTAATGACTGGAAAGAATAATGACCCAATTGCACGAGAAGTCATTTCTTAGAAGATAAAACAAAGTAATTTTATTTAGCTGTAGTTACAACCAAATAATGAAAAAAATGATTGACGATTGGGGAACAAAAGAGCATTGTATCTTATTTTAATTATTTTTATAACGTTATGAGTTACAGAAAAGTGGTAAAATTTACCCTTTTCCTTGGATTCTTAAAATTAAAAATTGACATTCCATACTTGTTCATATAATTTTGTAATTTATATATTGAATGGATTCAATCATTTCTCTGAACACCAATGCAATTAACCCTTTGCACTCGGGCGTCATCTTGAACGTATTGGATGGACGTATTCTCGGTTCCTCAAAATATTAATAATATATATCTTGGTAACTGCACCATATTTTGATTTGATATCTTGTGCCATTTTAGTAGAAAACTTCACAGAAACATGCATTTCTGAAAAGGTTTGTTCTGGAATAAGTTGATTCCCCGGAATCACTAATAAATTCTAATGTCCCCTGAAAGGGGACAACGGAGTGCAACGGGTTAACTGTAAATTCGTAATTTATTAATTTCTCTATTAGCTTTATAATTGAGATTTTTATGTTACTTTCCAGATAAACTTCTTTCACAAATCCTGTAGCTACCGTTCACCGTACAGAAACGTGTACATCCGTTTTCCCATGCAACCGAATAAATTCCTCGGCGTTACTTAGAATCACGACCGCGCGCTGGATTAAAGACGCTTCAGACTAAATAGAGCCAACCACTTAACATTCTTTTCCCGGTACGTGTATCTTTCCGACGGGCCACCTAACGAGAAAACTTCTGAAACTTGTTGCACGCAACTGTAACATAACTCAGCGCACCACACATTCCCGGCGAACGAAAAATCCATTTTTCTCCAACTAAAAGAAGCTACAACCAATGCTTACACTACCGACCGCTAGTGATTCAACATACGCACTTTGGTACGTTCATTTTGGCGTGGATGCATCACTAATGATTTTATTATTAATTTTCAAATTCGAAATATTTACTATATGATTCACAATTAACCACGTCAACGTTAAATTACATTTAAATTAAATCACAACTCCTTGTTCCAAACGTTATTTAATTAGTAAAGGTGAACGGGATCTCGAAAATATTTGAGTTTCCCGAGAAAATATTTGAAAATTCCGTGAATCTTCGGAATTTCTGATACTGCACGCAAACTTTTAATACCGTTTTACGGTCTTTATCTACGGTAAAAGAGCCTGCCGTGTAATTCCGTTATTCCAAATTACACCAAAACAAGACACCAATCCCGACATTTTAACGCTTAGTCAACTGAACGGGGAGATTACCCATTTTTTCATTAAAAAATTTCATTAACACGAACTGTGCCATGTGGGACATATATGACCCACGCTGAACTTTCCGTTCAAGTCATTGAGTGGGTATTCTGATTGTAAAATGAAGAATTTTTAACACTTTACTCCAAAAAAACTTTCTCCAGCAAACTTAAGTTTACAAAATTAACATCATTTCGCAATAAAATACATTTATTTCCTAATATTTCCTTTATACTGTTCGACAATTTTTAATTCATTTTTATTCGTAAAATATTAAAATATTTAAAAAATGTTTAACCCTTTGCTCTCAAGAGGTGACCATTAGTCGTTTAATGATACTAACTTCAAAAATTTTCAAATTCGAAATATTTACTATGATTCACATATATTAAACTTCATTTAGTTTAGTTAAGTCGTATATTAAAATTTACATATATGACTATTTAACGTCCGGGTCTGAACTAACGTCTGAAAATTTGCGAAACTATCATATCCTAGGATTACGATGTCCCATGAGAGGGGTTAGCCGAGTGCAAAGGGTTAACGAAAACTGGAACGAACTTACCCCACTCCACCTTACTTCTTTACAGTATACGTATGATATCTCTCTGAAACGTGTTACCTTCGTATAAAGAAACGTTATAAAGTTTAGAAACGAAGCACGCAAAAAGTCGATTAATAGAGGCAATAGTGTCAAAAAATGTTAATCGTGGTTTTGTACTATTGAAAAATCGTAAGGTGTACGTAGCTCATAAACATCATTTAATCGTCCAAAACGGAAAGTCTTCAAAAAACGGTCTGTCACGGGACATGTTAACCCTTTGACTGCGGCGCGTTCTCGGACGAATCCATCAATATGGACGGCGCGTTTTTCGTATGTCAGTCGTTACGACCAGTTGTCCGTTGACTAGTGACCAAAAAACAGTAACCGGAAATTTGACACCACTCTTAGGGTTTAAAAAATAATAATGGCATATTTAACACTAGAACTACCGACAATCAAAGCGTACTTATTTGCACGGAAGAGATCACATTGGAAATTACATGAAAAAATACGGAATACATAAGAAATAAATCTTTATTTATACCTTCTACGGAAAATCATAGGAAATTTTGGAAGCTTTACCACAGTAAATTTATAAGGTTGCTATAAGTAATCATCAACCAGTCATTTTGACTGCTGTGGTAGTTCTAGTGTTAATTGCTATGTTACATAGGACAATAAATTCCATGTTGAATTAATCGGTAAAACAGTAATAAAGGTGTTATAGTAACAAAATACAGAGGGCGTATATATACGCCTTTCGTATATATTGATGGATTTGTGAGGGCGTATATATACGCCTTTCGTATACAGGGTGTTCGGACAGCCCTGGGCTTAAATTGAAAGAGTAACTCCCTGAGACATTCTAAGACGAAAATCAAGAGTAACGATTTTGCGTTTGAGGCTTCGTTTACGAGTAATAACTAGTTAAAGATATCGTTTAATCCGGACCGTTCGACTCTTGAGAGCGGGTAACCGAGGCAACTCGGTCGGTAACATCGCTGAGTCCACAGTGATGCTCAAGCGTCGAACGGTCCGGATTAAACGATATCTTTAATTAGTTATAACTCGTAAACAAAGCCTCAAACGCAAAATCGTTACTCTTGATTTTCGTCTTAGAATGTCTCAGGGAGTTACTCTTTCAATTTAAGCCCAGGGCTGTCCGAACACCCTGTATATTGATGGACTTGTGAAGGCGTATATATACGCCTTTAGCAGTCAAAGGGTTAAAAACGTGTTTTCAATAACCCTGACGAATTTACTTTTCCTTCGCGAGCACCTGAAAATTACCGCGTCGGTCTCAGCGGAGAGACCACGAAGGGTTGCCAGTTTATCGAGTCACGGCGATCTTCTTCCCGCAGCTGAGCGTCCTCCGGAAGCGCAACGGCGGAACGAATTCGTCGAGCTGCAGCGTGTCGATCGGGGAGGATCGACGAAAGAGCGGTTCGTCCGCAAGGTTAACAGCCGCTTCCGGAAATTTGGTAAATTATTATGCGCGCCGCCGCGGCGCGTGCCTTTGCATAAATTGTCGACGCACGCAACCAACCCTTTTCGGGTTACCCCCTTCGCCCCCCTCTTGGCCCTGCCCGCTGCGTGCGTTCCGCGCAGAAAATAAATTCGCAGGCGCTGTCCAGCGCCAGATAATGAGCGTTATCGCCGTCGACGTTTCTGCATCGAGATTAATCGCGAATTTAAATTGCGTTCCCGGGGTTGATGCGAGGGGTAGATTCGACTGACCCCTCCCCCTCGCTTCCCCTCGATTAGGCCATGGACTGGTCGGTGAACGGGTTGAACAGATAAGAGCTAATTGAATATCTTGTAGCGTCACTGATGGGTTTTCGGAATGGAGATTTGTTTGGTCGAGGTACAATCTGACCAGTGAATTTTCTTTTGATCGTTTTATAATGAAAACTCTAAGTATATGTAGGATTCTTCCACAGAATGACCACAGTTGGAAAGACATAGTATTTTTCCGTAAAATAGCCGTTACAAAGATGACACGACACGCCGCCGTGTCGATAGTCGATTGTTTTAGGTAAACTTGTTTTGCGACCTGCAAATTTGGCGGCAGTCGTTTTTTGCGCTCCTGAGAAAAACAGTCGCGGAAAGCAGTGCGGCTCAGATTCTTGTTCTTTTTCTTGTGTGTTTTCGAATAAATTAACTTTCTTGTGTGTTTTTTTTGAATAAACTGTTAACTTTCTTTGTTTATAAGACTCGTGTGTTTTTCCCCTTCACCCTACATATATATGTAGGAAAATTCTGTAAAATGATTTTTGTAGTACGGAAGATGGAATTCAAGTGTGAAAAATAAAAGTGGAGCGATTAAAGTATTAATAAAAGTATATTTAAAACAATTTAACGAAAACAACTTAAACGACTTTACAACATAGCAACTTCAACACTCTTTCTACGTTCACAATCGAAACCTTTCTTCCACGTTAGTCAAACACTTTCTGCCCCGCGCTCGCATTTTCCCCGTCATATATTCTTCCAAACACTCGTTTCCTTTCATTCTAATCGTCAACCTTTCTCACTCGATGCGTTCGGTCACGACCACCCAGAATTTCTCAGTTGCAACGTTTTCTCAAGTGCTCATCTTTCACGCCTTAGAAACATTCGAGCCCAAACATTCTGCGTTCACACGACAATCGCCCAACTCAAGTACTCTTCAGACTTTTCCAAACTCGCATCCACTCGATCGCATTCCTACATATATGTAGGAATGCTGTTCGATCCTCAATCATTTTCCTTCCTATCAATTATTGTGAGGGTTACTTTATTTCTTTTACAAAATCGTCTCTCGTTCGTACAATACGGTTTCTATCTTACTAAAAACTGACTATGCCCTTTTCCTCATGCTTTTATGGGCGCATCCCCACTTTGCACTTTCCCGAAAAACAAACCCGCCGTTGGTGCGGGCCTGGAAAGTGTTACTCGGTCCCAACCCTTATTGAGGACCTCTGGTTTATGGTGGCCCTAATGACCACCCTGGCCATCGTCACCCCTGATTATCTGGTTCCTCTTACACTATCCTATCGCAACAGTCATCCGTCCAATAGTCATCCTTCACCAAATATTGAGCTACTTGAACCCTCGCTTCCTAGTGACTTATTCATACCCCTTGGACTCTAAATTTTCTTCATGATATCTCATCCCTACCACTCTATTTTTACAAACTTTTAAAAGAACCTAATTAGCAGATAGTTCAGTCTAAGGCAGTCCCCCAACACCTCGCTGAAGAATAAAACTTAACACTATTCCTACCGACACTTCATATAAACTTATTCCTACCGCGACATTCCTACGTAAGACAGACTACAAATTTTTCTCAAAAAATAAACAATGAAAAAAGAAGTGAATATCGAAAAATGTATTATACGTAGTATCAATTATCAATTATCCTATCGCAACAGTCATCCGTCCAATAGTCATCCTTTACCAAATATTGAGCTACTTGAACTCCTCGCTTCCTAGTGACTTATTCGTACCCCTTGGACTCTAAATTTTCTTCATGATATCT
The DNA here is from genome assembly GCA_033822845.1 of Tetrapedia diversipes. Taxonomy (NCBI): domain Eukaryota; kingdom Metazoa; phylum Arthropoda; class Insecta; order Hymenoptera; family Apidae; genus Tetrapedia; species Tetrapedia diversipes. The sequence continues at coordinate 81,102 of JAOPTO010000955.1, read as the reverse complement.
CATCCCTACCACTCTATTTTTACAAACTTTTAAAAGAACCTAATTAGCAGACAGTTCAGTCGAAGGCAGTCCCCCAACACCTCGCTGAAAAATAAAACTTAACACTATTCCTACTGACACTTCACGTATACCTATTCCTATCGCGACATTCCCACGTAAGACAGACTACAAATTTTTCTTAAAAAATAAACAATGAAAAAAGAAGTGAATATTGAAAACTGTATTATACGTATATTTGAGAAAAAGTCTAAAGTTTAAAAACGATTCAATTATGTAGTATCTATGAAATTCTAATTGAAATTTTAAAAACGGTCATTTGACCGGTTGTGGTAGCAATAGTGTTAAAACCTCGTAAAATTGTGTTACGTTATTTCTTTATACCAGGAATACAACAACGCGATCGAGTGATTGCAAGTTTAGGAAAATGTGAAGAGTGCTTGAGTTGAGCGATAGCCGTGTGAACATAGAATGTTTGGACTCGAGTGTTTCTAAGGCACAACAGATGAGCATTTGAGAAAACTGAGCGACTGTGAAATTCTGGGTGGTCGTGACCGAATGCGTAGAGTGAGAAAGGTTGACAATTAGAATGAAAGGAATCGAGTGTTTGGAAGAATATATGACGGGGAAAATGCGAGCGAGGGGCAGAAAGAATGTGATTGTGAAGGAAGTAAAAACGTAGTAGTTGCTAAGTTGAAAAGTCGTTTAAGTTGTTACTATTAAACTATTTTAAATATATTATTATATTCTAAGCACTTCATTTTATTTTACTCACACCAGAGCCCTACTATCCACTCTACTAAATAAATAAAAGTAGAATTTCCTACATATGTAAGAAAATCTCATCGAAATATATTTTACGCGAAACACTTCAGATAGAATTGTTTTGGATGTTTATAAAATATGTTATTACTATCAAGCTGTTATGATTTATTTGCACTATTCGCAATTCAAGTGACATTAAAAAAATATTTCCCTCGTAACATCTGAATTCCAAACTTCATGCCATTACAGTAAACAGGTTAATAACAGCTAGTTTCTTTAAAAGTGACTATTTTTATGGTCAATGCAAAAGAATAAATTTTAAGTAAAATAGAACACTTTCTTAACCCTTTTAGTGCCGGGCGAAAAAGAGGTGCCTATGCGAGAATAACCGGCCGAATTTCACAGTTTTACTAGGGTTTGGGAAAATGCTCATAAAAACCAAACGAGAAACAATATTTACATGATTCAAAAAGCAGTGTACTAAGGATGAAATAGAGAACAAAATAATGACACTAGTTTTTCTCTACTCATTAAAAATTATATAAATAACAAAGGTATAAATGTTCATAAAAGTAGTAAAAGTTGAGTTCTCTTTTTCAAAACGTATTTGCATATACAAAAAGTCATCTTTTCATCATAATTTTATATGGACCAATTATTATGAAGTATATACTTTGCATTTCCAATGTATTTTGTAACAAGATAAACAATATTACATAACAAAAATAAAAGATAACTCGAAGGTACATGGTGAGCGCCGGGCGGATTATCTCTTCCGAAATATGTAATTGTTATACGTAATATAACATTGCTGAAACAAAATTATGTTATCGTAAATATATTTGTGATATAATTTTGCATAATACTTCATTATAATAACATAAATATTTATATTTATATTTATATGTATATTTATATTTATATTTATATATAGTAAATGTGTAAAATTAGTTTTCTCTCATAATGAAATTAGATCATTTATAACGTATTACAAATTTATTTTGAGATAGAGTTCTCCCGCAATGCGAATAGTAAAGCGCTACGAGGCGCGGGCCGATATATCGGCTCTGGCACTTCTCGCCAGTGTAGCAGGAGCCGATATATCGGCTCCCGGCACTAAAAGGGTTAAATATAATTTTACAAACCTAAACTTACTTTCAACCACAATTACGATTTCCCTTTTGACCACAACTGCCGTGTCCACGAACCAAGGAATAATCAAGCGCAAGAAAACGCGTATCAGATAACTATTTTTAAGGATACAAAGGCCAGGATTATTTGTTCGAACGATAAGGATGCCAATAAAAAGGGTCGTAATCAGACACCATCTCGCTTCCCGGTCTCCCTTTTACCCGCCACGAAACGAAATGATTTCTGCCGCGCCCCGGGGTCGCTGCTTTTGTTACGAGCCCCTAAACCCGTCTAATCCAAATACAAAGTATTAGATTTTACGAGGCGATCCGCTGGACAATGGCGGACCTAACGTAACGCCGTAGCCTTGTATTATAGAAGCTGGCGGCACGAAGGAATGTTGAAATAAAAGCACCGGAAAGCGGGATGCCTCACGTTCTCTCCCCCCCTTCCCATTCCTCCCTCTTCAATCACCTTCTTTTTCTCTCTTTGAAATAATTGCCCCTGTCGCTCGGTTGATTTTCGATCTGCTCCCCTTCTTTGAACGACGACGACGACGACGACGATGGCCATGGTGGAACGAAATTCTGGAAATTATTAAGCGAAACTTTTTCGCTTGTCCATCGTTAACTCGACTTCTCCCCTCGATAAAATATCGCCCGATAAAATCGCGACGAGGGTGCGAGCGATTAAGAGAAGTTGCTCGACGGACTCGAGAGCGAAACGGGAGGCCCTCGTCGTCAGAGGCGGACTGTGAAACGTGCGTCTGGTGTAACGAGCTGGAACTCGAAAGTTCCGTCGAAATACCCTCGACTATTCAGTTCCTGTAGAAACCGAGCTTTCCTCGGTTCGTTCGGACGATTGGAAAAATGGAACGTCGAAAATTCCGAGATATGCACAAAAATGTAATACTAGGGAACTAAAAAAAAAAAAATTGCACGAAAGTTTTACGCAATAAAAAAAATTGGGTAGAATGTTAATGGTTAAGGAGAAATGTTGTAAAAAGGAACAGATTGCAATAATATGCAATTACAGGTAAGTCCTGATTAGAGCGAATAACAAATCCCAGGAAATTGAACGGGTAGTTCTTTAATTGTTTAATTGTTCAATTCATAAGTTCTTTAATTTCTTAGTTCTTAATGCCTTATTTTAAATTAGCTTTCGTTTGCTTGAATTGTCGCAGATTAGCTGAATAGTAAAACCTTTATCATAAATTCTAACTGTAATGACACTTCTTTGTACGCTAATTGGGGTCTGCCTGTTTAAATATTTTAAAAATTAAATAAATTAAATTATTCGAATTCGTACTATTATGGAAATACGTAATGAAAGCTTTAAACGTACATTCTCGTACGTTTATTAAATTACGAATTTAATAATCGAATTTTCGTTCGCATTAAACGCGACCGGCTGCCACTCTACAATCCGTGCTGAATCGAACATTGTACCACTTGAACTGGCATTAAACGAGGCCTGCCTATATTTTCAACTCTAATAAACGAAAAGTGAACAGAAGCATGCATACAAACTTTTATGAAAATTTCTCAAACAACTTCTAAGCCGTTAAAAACATTCTAAGCTTCCAAAAACTTACCCACTTTCATCTATCTATACATATAAAAATACACGTCCTGACTGACTGACTGATTCATCATCGCAGAGCCTAAACTACTAAAGGTAGAAACATAAAACTTGGATAATAGGTTCTTTTTGTGATGTAAGCAATCATTAAGGAAGGATTTTCTGATATTTCACCCCTAACGGAATTAAATAGAGACTGAAAAGTTGTTTGAAAATCCGCCAATTTTAAAGCAGGACACTTTGAAAACTGGTATTTAGCTTTTTGGTTAGAAATAAAGAAAAAAAAATGTGTTTCAACGTTTTTGGGAAATTAACTCCCAAGGGGGTAAAATAAGGGATGAAAGTTTGTTTGAAAATCCACCAATTTTAAAGCAGGGCACTTCGAAAACTGGTATTTAGCTTTTTGGATAGAAATAAAGAAACACGTGTTTTAGCGTTTCTGGGAAATCAACTCCCAAAGGGGTAAAATAAGGGATACAAAGTTTGTTTGAAAATCCACCGATTTTAAAGCAGGGCACTTCGAAAACTGGTATTTAGCTTTTTGGATAGAAATAAAGAAACACGTGTTTTAGCGTTTTTGGAAAATTAACCTCCAAGGGGGTAAAATAAGGGATGAAAGTTTGTTTGAAAATCCGTCGATTTTTAAGCAGGTACTACGAAAATTGGTGCTTAACGTTTTGGTTAGAAATAAAGAAATACATATTTCAACGTTTTTGGAAAATTAACCTCCAAGGGGGTAAAATAAGGGATGAAAGTCTGTTTAAAAATCCGCCGATTTTAAAGCAGGCACTATGAAAACTAGTATTTAACTTTTTGGTTAAAAACAAAGAAATACGTATTTTAACGTTTTTGAAAAATCAACCTCCAAGGGGTAAAATAAGGGATGAAAGTTTGTTTGGAAACTCGCTGATTTTTAAGCAGGCACTATGAAAACTAGTATTTAACTTTTTGGTTAAATACAAAGAAATACGTATTTCAACGTTTTTCGAAAATCAACCTCCGAGGGGGTAAAATAAGGGATGAAAGTTTGTTATAAAATCAGCCGATTGTTAAGCAGGCACTACGAAAACTGGTGCTTAACTTTTTGGATAAAAACAAAGAAATACATACTTCAATGTTTTTGGAAAATTAACCTCCAAGGGGGTAAAATAAGGGATGAAAGTTTGTTTGAAAATCCGCCGATGTTAATTATTCAAGTTTCTGGTTAAAATTAAAGTTAAGGGCTTGCAAAATTGGTGATTTTACGTATATCAGATTTTTTCAAAACTCATCCCCAAGTACTTCAGCGCGGACTAAGCCACGGGCAACAGCTGGTCAAGGTATATAACTCTTTCGAAATTCTCGAAATAGTTCCCGCAACCCTTTCGCCCGCGATAGGAAGAAGCGTCTCGAGTCCAGGTTCAAGCAGAACAGGCCCGGAACGCCGTGAAAGCCGGAAGCTCGTTACACCGTGCTCAGACACGGCTACGAAATATTATTCCGGGACGCACGGTTGGTAGCATCGTCGAATTCGAAAGTCCCCCGGCCAGCTGTGCCGTTCCTGTTCGTCCTCGCCTAGAGAAGCTACCCAATGGATTAAATGCAAGACACGAAGGCAATTTGCCACCGGCAGCTGCTCGACATCTGCGGATTGCATTCTGCTCGCAACCTTCGCGATCTAAGGCACGAATAGTTCTAATGCGCGCGACCCCCGGGAGCAGACTCGGAACTCCAGACTCCCTCGAACACGTTTCCGGAGATTAGAGGACCGATTCCAGTTTACCTGTAAATAGAAACCCGAGGATGCGATTCTCGAAATACAGTAGTGGACAAAAGTTCGTCTCTTCACTTCGATTTGAAATTCAAATTTAACACGAAACGTTTGAAATTTACGCTACCTGAGGCAATGAAGAATCTACCGATTTTTAACGAAACATCTATTAATTAAGTATACATACGTAATTTGAGACGCACTCGAGCAAAATAGTGCTGGGTTTAAGTGTACAGTAGCGGACAAAACTTCAAGAAGACAGGACAATGTAAAATATAATTTTATGGTTCACAAATATTGTTTATCTATTCATTTTTATCGTCATTATGGTAGAACACTATTTATTGATTAGTATAGAATACAAATTTTATTTATCACGGTATCTGCATATTTGTGTGCCTACATACAGAAGCGGACAAAAGTTTAAGGCAAGAGAACAATGTAGAACATATCTTTGTGGTCTGCAAATATTGTTTGTAGATTCATTTTTATTGTTATCATGGTAGAACACTATTTATTGATTAGTACAGAATGCAAATTTTGTTTATCACGGTATCTGCATATTTGTGTGCCTACATACAAAAACAGACAAAAGTTTAAGACGAGAGGACAATGTAGAACATAGCTTTAAGGTCTGCAAATATTGTTTGTAGATTCATTTTTATTGCTATTATAGTAGAATACTATTTATTGATTAGTACAGAATGCAAATTTTGTTTATCACGGTATCTGCATATTTGTGTGCCTACATACAGAAGCGGACAAAAGTTTAAGACGAGAGGACAATGTAGCACATATCTTTATGGTCTGCAAATATTGTTCGTAGATTCATTTTTATTGTTATTATGGTAGAACACTATTTATTAATTAGTACAGAATGCAAATTTTATTTATTACGGTATTCCTTATAAATTGGTTAGTTTAAATTCGTTGACTCTTCGGTCTTAAACTTTTGTCCGCTACTGTAGGAGACACGTGGCCGAACGCATGGAAACGGCACGATTTTCGATAGCGAGGGCGCATTGTTGGTCCCTAATCGATCTCGAATCGCAGGGAATTTCGAGGAGAGGGAGGAGACTCGATTTATTTGAGAAATAAATTGATGTGACTAGTGGAAGTTCAAGGGGACTACGATACTGGAGAATATTCGAGGAATTTCATATTTATTTTGAGAAATTAGTGAAACGAATTGCGCTGATTAGAAGATTTCATGAATACCAACGTTGAGAGGAATTCGAAAAATTTTTTAGTAGTGAAGTTTATAGGTGTTTATTTCTTCAAAGATTGTAAGAAGCGGATAATTTTGTAGAGGGTACACATGTGAAACTTTTTCTGAAAAATTTGTAGAATTAATTTTTTTGCAATTTGTAAGAGAATTATAATGCTGATAAAGATTTAAAAAATTAAAGAAAATGTGGTTCGTTTAAAAAATTGGCTGGTTGGAAACTTTTAAGGACACTGCAATATTCGAGGAAACAAAGAAATTAAGGAATTGGAATTTTTGTGTGATATACGTGTTAAAAATAGATTTGTTGGATTCGAGAATTTCTACGAAAGATTTTCAATATTTTTAGACTTCGAAGAAGGAAAGTGGCAAAGAAATAGGGTATTTATAAAGAGTAAATAAGTTAAGTTCTTCGTAGCAACATTTGAAACTGAGAAACGCTGTTGCAAAACAGATTATTTGCCCGCATTCGAATACTATTACGAGTTCACGTAGAAATGCTCTAATGGCGCGTGATGAGGAAGTTCAAACGGACGTGAAAACTTAGACATTATGCCGACAATACTTAATACAAAGGAAACAAATTTTAGTAATCTTAATAAAAGTCATAGTACATTTTCAAATGTGTAGACGTTTCTATGAAAAATTACAAATCAGGTCATTTCGACCCCCTTGGTAATTTTAGTGTTAACCCTTTGCACTCGAGAGGTAACTGTTAGTCGTTTATTAATACTAACTTCGAAAATTTTCAAAGTCGAAATATTTACTAAGATCCGCCTATATTAATTGTTCTTTAGCTTAGTTAAGTCATAGTAAAATTTACGTATATAACTATTTAATCTACGGGTCTGATTAATAAACAAACTAATTAAATTCCGAAAACTTGCGAAAGTATCATTTGGCGACCGACAGTCGCCTCTCGAGCGCAAAGGGTTAATAATTCGCCGTAAAATACATACCTATCTCTTATTTATTCTAAACAAAAAAAATAAAGAAGGAAAACTAGCGATTACCCTTAAAAATCCACCGTATCTTACGATTTTTTCATAATTTGTTTGCAAACAAAAAAAGGCGCAGATAAAATACAAAAGGAATTGAAGGTATGCCTGGGAAAGAACAATTCAGATTAATTCTTTCAAGCGATGAAAGCAGCGCAAGAGAAGGGGGGAGAGAAACAATTTCGACAATTCATCCCTTGTGACAAGTCGTCCGTAGACCTCGACTTCATCTTGAAGCGCAAGTAATCACTCCATAAAGGGAAACACGGTTCACCCTCGAAACGCGAAAGAAATGGGGCGCCGTGTATGTCAATGAAAGTGTCTCGCCGACGAAAATAAAAGAGGCTGCTCACGATTTGGGACGGTGCACGATAAAAATAAGTGGAGGGCTCCCCGACGATAACAGATTAAGTACCGAACTTACCGAAGAAACGTCTAGTTGAACACGCTTGGAAACCAGAATGCACATGACTCATGCGATCAGTGTACACATCGATTAGAATACCGAAAACGATGCGTTGGAACGATAGCTATTTTAATAAAACTAAAATTTACAAATAAGAAACAAATTAACCACCCGTTACGTATAGTAGCGGACAATAGTTTAAGACCAAAGGAACAAAGAAAATAAATAAATTAATTAATAAGAAATAAGAGTGTGGATAAAAATTGTACTCTATGCTAATCAATGAATAGTGTTCTACTATAATGACGTTGAAAATAAGTATATGAACAATATTTGCATACCATAAAACTATGTTTTGCATTGTCCTGTCGTTTTAAACTTTTGTTCGCTACTGTAGGCCATCAATATTTCAGGAATCCTTTATTTTGTTAACGAATCCTTAAAATTATAGCAAATACATTCACACTGTCAAAAACTAAAAATAATTTCTATAAACAATTAATAAAAATCCTCGTAATTATTAGAACAATTCTGTACAAATAAATTAAACCTAATCAAAGTAAATGCTGTTTCACTTACATTACATTTTTAATTTCGTATACGTATAATGTCCTGATTATCCAAAAGTATAGAAATATCATGCAAAATAATTTTCCATCTCGTGTAAATATCTAAAACAAAATATATCGCGTTCTATTCAGTTCCTTTATATTTTTAAGCTGTTTCATTCAGCTTATACCGTCTACTTTGATCATTGAGATGGAAATTTTTAAGTTAACGTGTAATGAAAATTTCTCGGTAATCTGAAGAAATGGAACAGTGAAAATCCCGGTGTAATCCGCATAGAAATGAAATCACCAGGGCAAAAAGTCGTTCAAGGAAAAAGGCTTATTCATTGGCGTTGAATAACGATGCCGAGGAACGTGTTTCACTGACAGCGATCTTCGCGCGAGCAGACTCGAAAGCGAAAGCGATTGAATCACAGCCCGGCCAAGCATTCGTTTCCATCTGAACACGAGGATCGTTGGGAAAAGCTACGACCTCCGAAACTATTTCAGATTCCAGATACAGGCGCCTCTCGACTTTCGCACACAATTGGTTCCTAAAAATGTGTGCGAATGTTGAATGTTCGAAAGTAGAAGGATGTAAAAAAATATGCACCAAAAACTGTGTTTTAAGGTATTGATCGGAACAACATTGTAGTCTGATGGCTAAAGTCTGATTTTCCCTGAGACGGGGGAACCCAGTAGCCTGCTTGACTCACGATGTCCCCTTAGAGGGGACATCCGACCACAGAGGCTTATCACTAGAACTACCGACAATTATAGTGCACTTATTTGCATGGAAGAGATAAAATTGAAAATTACACGAAAAGATATTGAATACATAGAAAACAAATCTTTATTTACACCTTCTGCAGAAAATCATAGTAAATTTTAGAAGCTCTACCACAGTGAATTTATAAGGCTGCTATGAATAATCATCAATTGGTCAATTTAATTGTTTTGGTACTTCTAGTATTAATTCTCGTTTGACACTATAACTACCAACAATTAACGTGTACTTGTTTGCATCGAAGACATCAAATTGCAAATTACATGAAAAGATATTGAATACATAGAAAACAAATCTTTATTTACACCTTCTGTAGAAAATCATAGTAAATTTTGGAAGCTGTACCACAGTGAATTTATAAGGCTGCTATGAATAATCATCAATTGGTCATTTTGACTGATCTGGTAATTCTAGTGTTAATTCTCGTTTGACACTAGAACTACCAACAATTAACGTGTACTTGTTTGCATGGAAGACATCAAATTGAAAATTACACGAAAAGATATTGAATACATAGAAAACAAATCTTTATTTACACCTTCTGCAGAAAATCATAGTAAATTTTAGAAGCTCCACCACAGTGAATTTATAAGACTGCTATGAATAACCATCAATTGGTCAATTTAATTGTTTTGGTACTTCTAGTATTAATTCTCGTTTGACACTACAACTACCGACAATTAACGTGTACTTGTTTGCATGGAAGACATCAAATTCAAAATTACATGAAAAGATATTGAATACATAGAAAACAAATCTTTGTTTGTGCCTTCTACAGAAAATCCATAGCAAATATTGGAAACTTCACCACAGTGAATTTATAAAGTCGTTATGAGTGATCACCAATTGGTCAATTTAACTGTTTTGGTACTTCTAGTATTAATTCTCGTTTGACACTAGAACTACCAACAATTAACGTGTACTTGTTTGCATGGAAGACATCAAATTGAAAATTACACGAAAAGATATTGAATACATAGAAAACAAATCTTTATTTACACCTTCTGCAGAAAATCATAGTAAATTTTAGAAGCTCCACCACAGTGAATTTATAAGACTGCTATGAATAACCATCAATTGGTCAATTTAATTGTTTTGGTACTTCTAGTATTAATTCTCGTTTGACACTACAACTACCGACAATTAACGTGTACTTGTTTGCATGGAAGACATCAAATTCAAAATTACATGAAAAGATATTGAATACATAGAAAACAAATCTTTGTTTGTGCCTTCTACAGAAAATCCATAGCAAATATTGGAAACTTCACCACAGTGAATTTATAAAGTCGTTATGAGTGATCACCAATTGGTCAATTTAACTGTTTTGGTACTTCTAGTATTAATTCTCGTTTGACACTAGAACTACCAACAATTAACGTGTACTTGTTTGCATGGAAGACATCAAATTGAAAATTACACGAAAAGATATTGAATACATAGAAAACAAATCTTTATTTACACCTTCTGCAGAAAATCATAGTAAATTTTAGAAGCTCCACCACAGTGAATTTATAAGACTGCTATGAATAACCATCAATTGGTCAATTTAATTGTTTTGGTACTTCTAGTATTAATTCTCGTTTGACACTACAACTACCGACAATTATAGTGTACTTATTTGCATGGAACAGATCAAATTGAAAATTACATGAAAAGATATTGAATACATAGAAAACAAATCTTTATTTATACTTTCTGCAGAAAATCATAGTAAATTTTGGAAGCTTTACAACAGTGAATTTATAAGGTTGCTATGAATAATCACCAATTGGTCATTTTAACTGCTCTGGTGTTAACACTAGAACTACCAACAATTATAGTGTACTTATTTGCATGGAACAGATCAAATTGAAAATTACATGAAAAAATATCGAATACACAGAAAACAAATCTTTATTTATACCTTCTGCAGAAAATCATAGTAAATTTTGGAAGCTTTACCACAGTGAATTTATAAGACTGCTATGAATAATCACCAATTGGTCATTTTGACTACTCTGGTAGTTCTAGTATTAATTCTCGTTTGACACTACAACTACCGACAATTAACGTGCACTTATTTGCATGGAAGAGATCAAATTGAAAATTACACGAAAAGATATTGAATACATAGAAAACAAATCTTTATTTGTGCCTTCTACAGAAAATCCATAGCAAATATTGGAAACTTCACCACAGTGAATTTATAAAGTCGTTATGAGTGATCACCAATTGGTCAATTTAACTGTTTTGGTACTTCTAGTATTAATTCTCGTTTGACACTAGAACTACCGACAATTATAGTGCACTTATTTGCATGGAAGAGATAAAATTGAAAATTACACGAAAAGATATTGAATACATAGAAAACAAATCTTTATTTACACCTTCTGCAGAAAATCATAGTAAATTTTAGAAGCTCTACCACAGTGAATTTATAAGGCTGCTATGAATAATCATCAATTGGTCAATTTAATTGTTTTGGTACTTCTAGTATTAATTCTCGTTTGACACTATAACTACCAACAATTAACGTGTACTTGTTTGCATCGAAGACATCAAATTGCAAATTACATGAAAAGATATTGAATACATAGAAAACAAATCTTTATTTACACCTTCTGTAGAAAATCATAGTAAATTTTGGAAGCTGTACCACAGTGAATTTATAAGGCTGCTATGAATAATCATCAATTGGTCATTTTGACTGATCTGGTAATTCTAGTGTTAAAAAGTATAATTTTTAAAAATGTGCCAATGTCAAGGGACGCCTGTATTTCAGTCGAAACAGTGACTTCGCCTCTTCCGTGCCGTCATTTACGAGAAAATACGAGGAAGTTGAAACCGTGAGAAACCGTAATAGAACAATTTAAAGGCGCTTAAAAGCCGTTCCGTGGTCAGATTCATGGGCAGATAGAGAAAAAACGCGTGGACGTAGCTTAATCGTAACGTAAAGCCCAACCGAGACAGTCGGCTCGACGTTACCATCAAGATAATCCTTGTGGTAACAAGCTTCCACCGTTAAAACGCCGTCTTCGAGTCCCGTTATTACTGGCAGGGATGGGACTAAGCAAAGGTGAGCTTGAATGCGACTGGACAAACTTCGAACGATTCTCTAGTAGGTACTTCGAAAAGAAAACAGTATTTCCAAGTAAACTCTATTCTACACGCTTGAATCGGCTAGCAAGTGCTTTGAGAAGCGTGGTACTTTCAAGTACGGTGGAACGGCTCTTATACTAATATCCGTTATCCGAATATTGTAACTAAATGTTTTACTATCGGAAAAGTGGGACATCTAGTAATAATTCTTTATCTTAAAAAATTATTGAATTTAACAATGGAAGAGATATATATGGGATACATAAATATTTTTAAACAAACTGTTAATTTTCTTAATATCTACTTAAATAACTGGAGTTTAGCAAGGAGAACGCGATTGCTCTGTTATTTGAAAATTCTTTTATCTCAACACTTTTCTCTCCCTATTAGTTCACATATGGGAACTAACTCTACTGTATTATCTTTATAAAATATGTTTTAATTGTTTACGAGTACTTCAATTTGAAGTTAGACATAGAATAACCTTCTGCTTTCAATATTGAATACCAGGAAAATTTCAGTGCACGATTCCTTGAGATTTAAGTACTATGGAATTATTCAGACAGTTTATACCAATTTCTTAAGAGTAAAATGCAAAATTCTATACTTCTTATAATTCCTAACATTGAATACTTAACATCAAATTCTGTAGTTTTACTTGATAAACGGTGAAAGGTTTGAGAAAAAAGGGATAAATTTGTGAACTTTACCAAACAAAGAAGTAATTACAGTGAAACATAAAATTTTCTCATTTGCTTGAAAATTAATGAGAAATTTTTCAAACGACCTAATATCTATCTGCAGAAGGCTTGATTATTTCAAACATCAAAGTATTTATTCATAATCCAATACTAAAAATCGTTCCTCGCGAACAACATTCGAACCCCATAAATCGAAACTTCGTGCCCATCAGAATTAACAGAGATTCGGGAGTACACGTTGAACTCGATTCCATGTTTAGTTACCACTTCTCGTCTGGCCGGAAGTGTTAGCAGTGATGTCTTCGTCAAACATCGAAGCCCGGTCAAAGAGGAAGCACGCAATTTTCGATCCTGCAAACAGCTCCCTTGAGCTACGCGTAGTTAGCCTGTACCGAAGCCCTGAAGTTCCGAAGTTCAGCTACAGAGAAGTTGGTGGAACGGTGAAATCACGTTCGTGGAAGGGAACCGAGGGAGAAAACGCGGCGAAGAAACTGAAAGGAGCAGAGGTTACGCGCGGTCACGGCCAGACGATCGCCGCAAGCTTGCCTGGTCACGTAAAGCTCTTCATCAACGGACTCGCGAAGCTTTCGCGTGCCAGCTTACGTTCGCTACGGTCACTCTGCACGAGTCGACTTCTCACGATAGTAAACTTCGATTCATGCGCGGCAGAATTATCTTCCACGGAGAGCTTTAACCCTTTGCACTCGGCTGTCCCCTCTCATGGGACATCGTAATCCTAGCATATGATAGTTTCGCGAATTTTTAGACTTTAGTCCAAACCTGGACGTTAAATAGTCATATATGTAAATTTTAATATACGACTTAACTAAACTAAATGAAGTTTAATATACGTGAATCATAGTAAATATCTCGAATTTGAAAATTGTTGAAGTTAGTATCATTAAACGACTAACAATCACCTCTCGAGGTCAAAGGGTTAACGGACTGTCTAAATTTGTATCGATATTAACCCTCTGCGCTCGAGAGATGACTATTAATCACCAAATGATAGTTTCACAAATTTTCAGTGTTTAGTTATTTTGTTTATTAGTCAGGCTCAGAGGTGAAATAGTCATATATGTAAATTTGGTGTATCACTTAACTAAACTAAATGACGTTTAATAGAGGTGAATCTTAGTAAATATCTCGAATTTGAAAATTTTTGAAGTTAGTATCATTAGACGTCTAATAATCACCTCCCGAGCGCAAAGGGTTAACGGACTGTCTAAATTTGTATCGATATTAACCCTCTGCGCTCGAGAGATGACTGTTAATCACCAAATGATAGTTTCACAAATTTTCAGTGTTTAGTTATTTGTTTATTAGTCAGGCTCAGAGGTGAAATAGTCATATATGTAAATTTTAATATACGACTTAACTAAACTAAATGAAGTTTAATGTACGTGAATCATAGTAAATATTTCGAATTTGAAAATTTGTGAAGTTAGTATCATTAAACGACTAACGGTCATCTCTCGAGTGCAAAGGGTTAAAGGACTGTCTAAATTTGTATAGATATTAACCCTTTGCGCTCGAGAGATGATTGTTAATCACCAAATGATAGTTTCACAAATTTTCAGTGTTTAGTTATTTTGTTTATTAGTCAGGCTCAGAAGTGAAATAGTCATATATGTAAATTTTAGTATATCACTTAACTAAACTAAATGAAGTTTAATATACGTGAATCATAGTAAATATTTTGAATTTGAACATTTTTGAAGTTAGTATCATTAAACGACTAACGGTCACCTCTCGAGTGCAAAGGGTTAACATCGCGCAACCATCATACTTCGGGAAGCGTATTTTAACCCTTTGCAATCTAAACTAGCAGAGTTTTTTATTTTCGAAAATTTTAAAATGCAAACTGTTCATGTTCACTTATTTAGTTACTTATTTATTTTTACGGGATTAACCCATTAGAGAATTACAAAGAAATTATTATAGCGAGGTATGAAAATATAATAAATGGTAACAGAGAAAGTAAAAATATGCAAATGGAAGAGAAATGTGTAAAAGATAAGAAAATTTTACAAAGATGAGCGGTTTAGTAGCTGTTTTATGAAGAGAAGAGATTGAGTGAATAAATCTAGGGTATGATAGGTGCTGTTAGCATTAACAATCATTCTATACTGATACCTGAATGGTATGCAAAAACAGTATTATGTGGCTGTGTATGAAGAAAGTTTTATCGTCTTAAATGAAAAGTTGGAATATTAATTGTGAATTTTTCTAAGACTTCAGAGGTATTTATAATACCATTCAACACTTTATAAACAAAAAGAAAAGCCAGAATTTACTCATATTAGAATTTATTTCATTTAGACAAATATGACTATTTGGAAATTTGTGAAAATGGTATCGTTTAAATCTTTGAGACATCGGATTTCAGAGAATAAATAGACCTGCGTAGTACAGGAATTTTGTTGCATTTTAAATTAAACAAACCTGTACTAACCTTTACTGATATGTTGAAACTTGCCAACACAAGCGAACATATTTGTAACATTTGTTTATGGTATTACCAACTGCTTTGCGTAGGTAAGACTAAATATAAACCTATGCTAATGCAGCTATTTTAATATTTAGAGGTGGGCCTAAAAATGACCCACTATGCATTACTGTACATTAAAATGGTTGGACATTTTTAATCCCACCGTGTTCCAAAGAGTTAACTATCGTTTATCCAATCATACATTTGGAATTATGAGCATAATTATCATTACAAATCCCGATTTTTGTTTTCTAGTCTGTTTTCTGTCTCGTGTTTCTGATAAGCACCCCACAAAATCTCCTTCGATTACGAAACACTTTGTACCTCGGACCGAGAACGTTTTCATTTCACTGTATGCATGCGTTTACTTACCGAACCGACTACCTATCTCAATATTATTACACGGTTGCGGCAAAACACCGGCGGAAACGCTACGAAACGACCAACGACTCGCCAGACGCGTGAATCACCCATGAGTCACCGCGCGATAAATATATCGTGCATAAAAATTGCCGGCTGCATTAATTATCTCTAATAACCGGCGAAAGATACATCAATCGAGCGAAACAATAAATCCCGCGTACACCCTGTATAGCGCATAATTCAAATCCATCGATACTGCAACACATAATTCATCGGTAATAAAATTTCACTGGCACGGCCCGAATATTCCCCAGCTAGATACCTTCTACCAACACCAGGCCATAAAACATACCGAATCAAAGTTTACGACTTTCCATCCAACCATTCCCGTCGCCCCTTCCCCCTCCCGCTGGTCTTTCTCTCGCTCGTCGATCGATACACTTTACCGATACATTCTAAAATGGTGAACAACGAAAAGGTTAATCCCCCCTCCACCCTCTCCTCTCGCCACTGTGTCGACGGATTTCTATTCGGGCGGGAAAAATGGTGGCGATCGGCGGTGCCGATCGTTTCGATCGCGAAATCGGTAACAGGTTGCCGGTTTCGTAATCATGAGACTTTTGTCGAGGGGTTATGTGGAGTAAAAGGAACTCGTGTAAATAATTATACAGGCGCTCCTCGAATTTCGCAAATTTTTAAAAATTCAACTTTTTAAAACTAAAACTACCAGAGCAGTCAGAATGACCAATTGGTGATTATTCATAGCAGCCTTATAAATTCACTGCGGTAAAGCTTCCAAAATATTTACTATGATTTTCTGAATAATTGAAAGTATAAATAAAAGATTTGCTCTAGGGTTAATGAAAGACGAAATCAAAAGGTATAATTGATCACAGACCACGTAAATCACGGAAATACACCCGATAGGAAAGTGGAACTTTCTGCCGTACCTGAAGGGTTAATCAGGAGGTGGTCGACGGGGAATCGTTCGAGTGAAAATCACAGTGGCGACCAAACGGAACAATGAGAAACGATCGCGGGTCGTGGCCGCGTTCGTCGAGTGTTCCGCGCGCTGCTCGTTCCGCTCGATTAATCCGGCCCCGAGTGTGTGTCGTGGCTCTGGCATTTCCGTGTGAAAAAGCACCCTTTTGCGAGGCAGGAGAGCGAGCCAAAGCAGCAGCACCCACATCGAGGTACCAGGTGAGGAGGGGGGGGGGGGGTAGGTTGGGGAGAGAACGCGCGACGATGGGCCTTGACGCGACGAGCCTCTGTAATCCTCGCATTGTCTCTTCATCGCATCTTCGTCTCCTCGTTCTGTTCGCCAGCAGCGTGCACGCAACGCGCCACCCCGGGAAATCCGCCGCTTTGTTGGGAACCCTCCCCGAGATTCGGCTTGGCTCGGGATCCTCTCGACGCAGACGAGTGTACGTCGGTGGGAATCGGGAAATCGGCACCGTTTCAGAGCGCTCCTCTTTGAAAGGAAGAGTCGGCGTGCTCGGACGGAAGGTGCAGCGGCTATAGAAAGCGTTCCCGTGTAAGTGGGTACTCCTGTTCTTCCGATGAGACGTTTGCCGATCAGGTTTTGCGTCTCGCCTCTGCGGCATTACACGGTTGTAGTCGCAAGAATTCAACGTAGTCGAGTGGCGCGTCTACTTTTATGCGAACTGTCTTAGAATTTCCGGAACTCGAGTTGTGGCTTGTAATTAAACTGCATAACTTGCAGATAAAATGTTTTCGCGTGTAATCCGAAGTATTCTGTATATCATAGGCGAATTTTAACGCTTTGAGCGCTGAGTTGTGCGACGTTAAGCACACTATTTTATAAAACTATACAGCGTTCATAGCCCAGGTTGAATGATTGTGAGAGAACCCATATATATGCGTTCATAGCGTTTCAAGGGGTTAATGCAATGTGAACATTTCTTTAAAAAATTGCAATTGAAATAGTCATTGATGAATGCCCTGAAATAGTCATCAGTATTACATTAGAATAGATCGGATCATCGATCGATGATTGATTGCTCATAAAGCAAAAGCTAATAAAGCAAAAGCTCATACAGCTTAGTGTTTGAGATAACCATTGCGTTTCACCCCCTTTTTAATTCTTCAAAGTCTTCAATCCCTTACCATTTTCTGCCTCTTAAGTTAAAGTTAAAGCCAAAGGTAACCAATTTTAATGACGACAAGCAACCGAGAATAAATCTTTCAATGTTACTCTTGCTACTCTTTGAAAAGTTGATACATAAAAGACAAGCTTTCAGTAATATGCGCTAAAGCGCTTCAATATACGGTTATTCCATGTTCAGTCTTGAACATTTTAGAACACACGTCGCGAGTGTAAGAAAATATTCGTTTCTCGTCTTCCATATCGCTGACGGGTTTCTGGAACCGTCCACCCTAGCCGCATCGTCTTCATACCTTGAAGATTGAAGCAAAGAGGCCGAGCTCCCGTTGTTCAGCGACACCACACGTGTCCCTAATGGGCTCGCGGACAGACTGGTAGTACTTATCTTCTGCACAGTTCTCAACTCTTTTGTACCACACCATTCTCCACGACGAAGGGCCGCGGGATCCTTCGCGTTGAATGATGGACGCGTTTACTTAGTCCCTATCGTTTGGCGAACTCCGGTCTGGACACCTTCTCGCGTACAGCAGGACGGGAACGATAGAAAATTACTGAACTCTCAACTTCAAGCTACGTACATCAATATTTGTAGTGTTCTGTTTTTACCTAGACACTTTAATTTCATTTGCGTAACGATAGCGTGGATTAATTAAGAAACCAATCTATCAAATTCAGCTTAGAAGTTATAAATAAAAATTGAACAGTGACAGCATGGCGCAATAATTATTGAAAATTAGATATGTTTCCAAATTATTATATTTTAGTGTCCTGTTTATACCTAGACACTTTAATTTCATTTGCGTAACGATAGCGTGAATTAATTAAGAAACCAATCTATCAAATTCAGCTTAGAAGTTATAAATAAAAATTGAACAGTGACAGCATAGCACAATAATTATTGAAGATTAGATATATTTCCAAATTATTATATTTTAGTGTTCTGTTTTCACCCAGACACTTTAATTTCATTTGCGTAACGATAGCGTGGATTAATTAAAAAACCAATCTACCAAATTCAGTTTAGAAGTTATAAATAAAAATTGAACAGTGACAGCATAACGCAATAATTATTGAAGATTAGATATATTTCCAAATTATTATATTTTAGTGTTCTGTTTTTCACCCAGACACTTTAATTTCATTTGCGTAACGATAGCGTGGATTAATTAAGAAACCAATCTACCAAATTCAGTTTAGAAGTTATAAATAAAAATTGAACAGTGACAGCATAACGCAATAATTATTGAAGATTAGATATATTTCCAATTATTATATTTAGTGTTCTGTTTTCACCCAGACACTTTAATTTCATTTGCGTAACGATAGCGTGGATTAATTAAGAAACCAATCTACCAAATTCAGTTTAGAAGTTATAAATAAAAATTGAACAGTGACAGCATAACGCAATAATTATTGAAGATTAGATATATTTCCAAATTATTATATTTAGTGTTCTGTTTTCACCTAGACACTTTAATTTCATTTGCGTAACGATAGCGTGAATTAATTAAGAAACCAATCTATCAAATTCAGCTTAGAAGTTATAAATAAAAATTGAACAGTGACAGCATAACGCAATAATTATTGAAAATTAGATACATTTTCAAATTATTATATTATATATATTAATATGCAAAAATACTAGACCATAGATTAGCATAGATTATTGATCACTAGCAGGCCCCAGACAAAGCACCCTTTCCATTTCACCTTTCATATACTAACCTGAGGACCGAACTACCGCAAACCTTTGAACACTAATTAAAATAAACCAACTCCATTTTCTGTGCACTCCCTCGATACTCTAAACATGAATTACATTACACATACAAAAAATTGTATTACTATATTCCACCCCAAACGCTAACCACTCATCCGAAGCTGTTGTTCCGCGAATCTCACTCGGACTTCAACAACCCGCATAAAGACACCAGAACGTCATTATCGACCAGGTGAAACGAAAGCAACATCTGCAACAATTCTGCCAAGTCAAGTTCACCCAACTCCTCTCCAGTTTCCCCGGCAGTCGCGTTAAGATCGCGTGCACAACGTCTTACATCCGTTCATAACCGTTACGCCGGGGCGAGAGTGCACGTGGAAATGGGTATCGTAATCTAGCCACATTCTGCGGCCACGTCTCGCATTACGTTCCCCTATGCACGGCTGGACGACAATAAGAAAGCGGATACCCTCGCGACCGGGGTTATCTGCTCGACGTTTCGCGATTGTCCAGCCCTCCGCGGCGGGCTCGTTAGATGCGGCATCTAACGCGGCATCGTGCCGCGAAAGGGGCAAGAATTTACTGGAGCTTCAAGTGAAAAACGTTAGCAAAATGGCCGCTCAGCTAGATTCATATGACTCTTTCCAATTTGGTGAATGTCACCGTTATGATCGATGACGAATATAACGTGCAATTTTGTTTTGTAATTGTGAAATCGGGAAAGGGTTAGACTAATATCTAACAACAGTTTTTATTCTTTATTTGTTAACCAAATTTTTAAGAACTGGAGATCTGAAGTGTAATTTATATGTATGTTATGTCACTTATATTTAAGTGAAAATTACTTGAAATAAATAAGGGTTTTGTCTATTTAAGTGGAAATGACTTCAATAAGAGATTAAAAGAATATTCAATGAAAATGTATGTTTAAACTAAAAGCGTTTAAAATTAATTTTTACTCCCACAGAGATTACACCTTGATATGTTAAATGTGTTAAACAAAAATCTGACTTATTTGCATGAAGTTAAATTTGTATTCTAGGAATTGTATTCTAGAAATACAAAGATCTCGCTGACACTGAGGAAACACGTAAAAAATTCAACTCAAAGAAAGAGACTAGGAAGAACTGATGTCACTTAGCACGATACCAAAGAAGCTGGAATTTCGTATAAAGAAATCTTCAAGCCGTATTCTAATCAGGTTAATCTTCCTTCTTCTTTGGAACAGAGGAAGAGTACAAAAATGTCCAGTGTCAAGAGGGATCGTAACGAGATGTTTAATTGGAAGGATACTCCTGGTTATTTCAAAATGTGGTCTTCGCTCTAGACTTGCTGGATATCGTAGTTGAAACCTGGAGGACTATCGACTTTGTAACAAATGACATTCCAAAGGGGACCTAATCAGGTCCAGGTAAAGCTAACCAGTCCACCAAGGAATTCTTTACACCAACAACGACCATTTTCACTTGAATTTACGACCCCCGCTGCAAGGAGCATCTCAATTTATCTTCATAAAAATCTGAATAAACGACCTCCAAACGTTCCTAATCTGATATTATTTCCTTACCATTGAATTCTTGGTAGAATAGTCTAACAGACAATAACTTACCGAGTCGAAAGCACACCTTTTTTCAAGCAACCACATTCCACAAAAACATTTTCCTCCGTTTCATTAAAACTCGATTAACCATTATACGATTCAAGATTGACTTCTAATTATTTTATTTTAAATGTGCATACAATGCGATAAAAAGGAAGATTTAATTTACTTTCGCTATGTAAATATTATAAATCAAGTTACAAATATTAATATTAAATTATAAAAAAAAGTTATAAATACTACAAATTCATATTTAAAAAAATTATAAATATTACAAATACGAATGATAAGAATATTTCCCGCCATAAAATCGCAACGCTTCATTCCTTGATAATAACACAACCAATTTTTTTTTTTTTTATTTTGTAGCTTCAAGGAATTCTCGTGCGAATAATATATCTATATATGAATATAACAATTTACAAAAGTGATCACAAATGATATGAGTAATTTAATCTAAATTTGAAGGTTAAATTTTTTAAGAAAATAATATACATGAGTACACAACACAATTACCACCGAATTTCTACACGTCCATCGCAATCCCAATTGTGCCCATAATTATGAAAGTGGTCTAAGTCAAACTTTTCAAAAAATGAGTTTATCAGTTATTTTACACCACATTATTTTAAACTAAATTTATTCAATGTAATTTTTACGATATCGTCAAAAATGAACCATTATATGGTAGTTGTAATTTCAACATTATATGGAATTCATTTAGTGTTAATTATGAAAGTGGTCTAAGTCAAAAATTTAAAGAAATTATATAATAATGTAATTGTTTATATATAAACATTAAAGTAGCATTGACAGGGATGAAAATTGCTCAGTTATCAAATAATAATATTGAAACAATAGACCACAAATTTTTGGTATCGCGCCATTCCTTTCTACCAAATGACCATGATTTTGGGTTGCTAGAAATGAAAATAAAAAGAGCAAATTACTTGTACAACCCTGAGCATTATTATGAACTGATAGAGAAGTGTAGAAGAAGAAATACATTTTCCATAAAACGAATATCACAGGCGGATTTTATTTCAACGAAATCACTAGAAGAATCAATAACAAGAAGAGGAAAAAATACCGTGGGCGAATCTGTTTCTTGGCTGCAAACACAATGGATGAGATTCGTGAAAAATGAAGCATATAAAATGTTCTATAAAACTACTTTAGATGCTCCTGAATTCCACGTTTTGGATCTTTCCCCTAATACAGGAAGACCCCCAAATATACGGAAATATTAAGCTACTTCCTTTATATTCCACCACTAGACCAGTATCGGAAGAAAAACTTAAAGATATTATGTGTTTACTACCATACATTCCTCCAGTTTTTCAGGAACATTTTAAAAATCTTAAAAACTTGAAATGATAAAAATGCATCACTTTTTTAGAATCATTGATATATGTTCATGAATTATTTCATTAAGTTTATTGTTTCAAATAAAACTCATAGTTCTTTATTGCTTTAAGTCATTCATAGGACATTCAGTTAATTTTGAAAATGGTCTAAGTCAATTCAAACTTTAGAAACAATATTTTCGTATGAAATTCGCACAAAATTTCATACTCATAATAAATTTCCATTAATCAAGACTAGTAAAATTCTAAATAAAAAGGTCGCATAATGTAAAAATATTTTTTTTTTTATGCAAATGCAATTCATTAAATATCTCGAAACAAGAAATATCTGACTTAGACCACTTTCATAATTATGGGCACAATTAACATTTCCAATTTTTTCGTCCAGAGAACAAACGAGCTCTCTAAAAGTTTCGCCAGGCAATTATAACAATTGCGAACGAACGATACACGCACAGTATCGTACGAGTATGATCGGTTTCGGTAACGAAAGGGGTCGAAGGTGCACGCTAGTATCCCCGAGGCTGCCTCGAACCTCGATTCCATCGCTTTCGCCGGCGATTCCGAGAGTGAACCCAGCCAAGCTGCAACATGTTCTTAGCATGGGGACCCCTCCGGTCTGGCGCCAAGCAATAATAACCGTTCGCCCACGCCGAGATCTTTCTCTCCCCGGCGCGGTTTTTGCACCACGTCGCAGAATTCCCCTAGCCGGGCTCGCGAGTGTGACGACACCCTAAAAATCCTCGAAGGAAAGACCATAATCAACACTAGATCGCCGAAGTGAGTCAATTTGACTCACTTACGAATTTGTCAAGTTCAAGTATCATCTGAAAGAAATAGAAGTAAGAGCTGAATGTAATAAAAAAATCCGCGGAAGATGTACTTTAAAAACAGAATACATATGTACAAATTGTTTTGAATAAACTTCATTTAAAATAAAGTTTTATTTTTTTTTTTAAACTTCAATTTTTATGTTTCAGTCAAATTGACTCGTTTCAGGCAAAATAGGTATATACCCAATATCCGGCAATCTAGTGTTAACCTATTAGAACTACCGACGATTAGAGTATTCTTATCGGAGACAAAGAAATCAAATTGAAGATGGTACGAAAAAGAAACACCTAATATAAAGGAAATAAATTTTTATAATAATAGTAAAAATCATGTTAAATTTTTAAATGCACAGGCACCACAGTAAGTTTATCACGTTTCTATGAAAAATTACAAATTGGGTCATTTTGACCCTTTTGGTAGTTCCAGTATTAAAACTGCTGTAGACATTTCCCTACAGCCGACGCGTAAACATTTTATTACGCCTTTTACCAAAGCCTCGAACACCAAAAGTCCGAGCAGGAAGCCGTTTTAGGTTTCCTTCCTCAGGCTTCCTTCGACAATTTTCAGATTGCCACCCCGTCCACCTAAAGTACAGACAGCCCTTGGCGAGGGGCCTAGGATATAAAAAGACAATTTTCCGGAAGCATGGACCAGTCATCACATTCATCAGCATTTTATCCGAGTCCGTACGGCCACATTTGTTATATTCGTTAATAAAACACAAGTGTTTTTGTTTTTCATAATTGATTCAACCAGGCTCCTCGCGAGAAAAAGCATCGTCCTCCGTCTGGCGAATCGATATCGCGTCGACCGGCAGCGTTTGGCAAATCGTTCGAGGCAACGCGTCTGTGCTCGTCGCGTTTACGTCCACCTCGATTCATAGCGTGTTCCTCGCGCGTATGAATTTCAAATGCGAGCCTCTGAAGCGGGATCCCGAATCCGGGCAACGCGGTATCGGGAAAACTGCGGGGTTCTGGGACGCTGGTCCGACCTCCAGGGAAGGGATGCTGAATATTTTATACTCGTACCAGGTAGATTTGTCGGATTTGAATTGCAGAAGCCGGCTTCGCGGTGAATAATCGCGTTGGCATTGTTTAAGAATTGATACGGTCACTCGCGTGAATGAGGAGAGGCTTTTGCAGAATGAATTGGAAATATTTGGTGTATCTTGGAAAGGTTGTACGTAATTATATTTTTATACATGGAATTTTAATAAAGATTGTTACACGTATTCCATAGTTTCTTGCATACTTAAATTCTCCATACAATTTTAATCATAATTAAATTGTAATCAGTAGTTGCAATAAATTAAGTTGTAATCACCAAAAGTAAAGGCGTGGTCATCGATAAACGAAAAGCATTGATAAAAATTAACGAAAGACCATTCGGAATGGTTCACCCCTTTCGTAAAGCTCTAAATTGAAATCAAGACACAAAGGGAAAACGAAATTCTACGTGATCAGAAATAATTGAAGCAAACAACGCGACCTCGCAGTGAAAAACAGAAGAAGAATCAAGCGAAGACGTCGAAAACAAAGGAATAATTAATTAAGCACGTTTATTACGAGCTTTCAGGAAGCTCGTGCCAATCTAGCGGGCTGGAATCAAGATAAAGGACTGATCCCAGCTGCCCATCGAAACCGGCAATAATTCCTTCGCGGCGATCGATTGAATCGAGAATGATAAAAGATAACCTCCGCCCCCGGACTCTCGAGGGTGCAAACCCACCCCCTGTACACCGCCGTCTCTTGGTGCAATAATGATCGGCTGAAAGCGCGTGCATCGGCCACAGCAACGCCCAAGGAAGCACATAAATCCAGCGCACTCCTCCGCCTTCGAAGGGCTCGTAATCTCGTTTCGACATCGAGACCCGTCCCCCACACTCTACTCCCTTTCTCTTTGGCTGTTGCGTGGCAGATGCGAGCTTTTCCAGATGCCGTTTCACGTGTGCCGCCCCCTCGTCCTATCCAGGGCAAGACGAACGAAAATAATGGGATTAATTCGTTAAGCAAACGCGATGACGACACCGTGGCCACGTGTGAACGGAAATATTCTTTTTACCGTTCCGCGGTTCTGTGTCCCTTGGATCTAACTGGAAATTCATCTGGACGATGAAAAAGAACGGAAGCTCTTCTACTTAATCTAAACGCGGACGAAAGTGCTTTGAGATATCGGTTCGGCATGGTAACACGGGAAGAAGTCGAAATTTTTTATTGGTTAGCAGTGTGAGACATTTCTGGGTCGATTCGTTTCTGTTGGACTAACAAAGAAGGGTTTCGCGGGATCATGAAGCATATTTTTCTTGGAACGGTGTGGAAATACAGCTAGTAATTGCTTTTAAGGCCATTTTTTCTTACGCTTAATGGCATAACTTACTGAATGAAATTATATTCAAAACACCAAAGAGAAAGTGGTATTATAAGTGTTGATTTTTATCGATTCCATATCATTAGAGTGCTTGTAACAACTTTTATTTTCTCTGTAATTTCATAATGAAGCAAGTTAGAGAAAAACTTTTCGCGTGAAAAATGTTCAACTGTTAGTGATTTATCATTCTATAGCAAAAGGTGTTTCAAGCAAAGTTGTATTTAAAAGATAAAAACTCTAAATGTTTCGCGACTAAATTTCATCCCTTCAAACAAATTCCCCGTCGGCAAAAAAGTTCACTAAAATCAGAACTTTGTTATTATGTGAATTATACCGTAACACAGTATAACTGTACCTATGCTCAAAAAATTACCATTTGTATCCATATAACCTCCTAAAATCTTAAGCATTATCAATAGGCAACAGCAGAAGTACAGTGACGTTCGCAAGAGAAAGCAAACCACCAAGCCACCACCAATTTAGTGCTCCTACGCTAACGAGAATGTAATGAACGGATTAACCTCTGGAGCATTCCCGTTTGTATTCAACCCGGAATCGAAAGCTCTTCCACTGAACCGATCCACGGATCCCAATTTCTCGTAGAGGCTGACCAGAGGTAACCCTCCTGTCGTGATTCAACATCCCCAATAAAGGGAACAGCCATGGTTTCGTCGCGATACGTGACGGATCAACCGACCGTCATCCCTATCCACCCCTGGGCCTGTTCTCATCTCGACAAACAAGAATTACAGCCATCGCGTTAACCTCCACGGCACAAAGCGAAAGATCGACTGTGACCATTCAACCCCGACAAAGTCACGGTTACTCGAATATCGTTCGCTCCCAGTGTGGCAAACAATGACGCACGAGCAACACCTGAACACGGCTGACTCCGTATCTTTTTCTGCGAAAGCCTGTCTACACGGATTATGATAATGCCCACGTTCTATCTCTCTCTATCCTCGTCCCGTTTGATCCACGAGCGAGGGAATATCCAGGGGTTGGGGATTCCCGGCACGAGACGGCCGAAAAACAGGGGTGGTGGCACCCAGTGAGTCATGCTTCATCCCTCCACTAGGGTGGTGGTAGGGTGCAGTGTGACTGGTTGCCGACATCGCCCCCAGTTTTCTGCCTGCAGCGTCGACCTATGGATTCCCTCCTCCATTCGCGATTGAAATTATATTTCCCTCCATCTCCGGGTACTCCCGATGACGCTGCGTATGTACCTATGTATGTATGTATGTATGTATGTATGTATGTATGTATGTTGTCCAGCCTCGTTTCAGCTTCGTGGCAAAATCGCTTTAACTGCGAGCTTCCCAAGCTGGACACGGACTTTGATTGTACCGGACGTGTTTGATGTTCGGAGGACCACTCCATGGGGGTAGGTTCGAATCGATACAGTCGGAGAAAATTGAAACATCAAAATGTTTCTGGAAAACTGTGAGAGATAAAAGCTTTACGGGGCAACTAGCCATTTTTACCAGGAAGGGAATACAGATGCGATAGAAATAAGCTAACCCCTTTAGCAAAGTTCTATTTCAGCTTGAGCTGAACAAATTAGGTGTAACACTTCAATATCTCGCGCTTGAAACAAAGTTATGTCGTTAAATAATACACAATACACTTTTGTGTAAAGGAATAAAAGTAAAAAGTGTGAGAAGATAAATGTGTATATTTGATGTTGAAACAAAATTAAATGAAATGGAAATTAAATTCTATCTACGATTATCGCACGTAATCGAAACCTTTCTACCAGGGGATGGTCCTCCTCTTCTCCTTCCTTATCTATTCGCAACTGTTACCAATCTCGGTTAATCTAATACCTAGCTTCAAGTTAAAGCAACGAATGTTGTTGTGTCCGTTGTGGATAGGTACCAAAAGAAAGCATGGGACAAAGGATTGAAGATCTCGCATGCGTTCATACACTTTTTCTCCGTCACGTCCTTCCAACTAAACAACCTGCTTCGCCCGCCCACGCGATTTAGATCACCGAAAAGGCGGTCGTTCCCGTGCACCGTTGTCCAGACACCGAAAAAGAGGGGAAAAAAAAGAAACTGGAGACACGGGATAGCGAGCGATCACGCGACACCGCATGATTTACCGAGACAAGGAGCACAGCGAGGCGGCACGATCCATAAATTACACCAATTCCGTCGAACGATCGTTCGCGATCGACGGAGAGAAAAAGGAAACGGGACGGTCGGCTATAAATCCCGGCGAGCAATTTGCGGATGCGAGCGGAAAACGGTGCAAAGAGGAGCGCGTGTCTCTCGAAACCGCGGCACGAGGATCGATCGGTTGTCCCTGTGTGTGTGTGTCCACCTCTTCCTTCGATTTTGACTAACAAATTTCGAGGGCGAATTTCAGCGGCCCCCGGCTTCCCGCAGCTGGCGCTGAATCATCCTTGGCCCTCCTGGTCTGGCGTTGCCAAGGTTTCCAGCGACTTCTATCGCTTCCTCGTGTCGGGCCTCTATGCTCTAGGATGAAAAACCGGGCTCTCCCCGTGATACTGAGCAGAGGCCACGACTTGCGCGACTTCCGTCTTTGCTGGTACACGCGGCACGCTCGATCCTCGTCCAAGTTATCTGTCCTGCACGCACCGACGAAAACACGAAGCAGATAACTGGGCACGGGCCACGCGGGGTAATTAGCGTGACACGATTTTTTTGCTCTTCGCTCTTGGGTCCGTGCGTTAAACGCGGGGGCGAAGGGATGTTTCGATGAGCAAGGTCAAACGGGGTCGAGCGAGACGATTTTGTGATGAGTTAGGTTGGACCCACAGTTTTATTTTTGCCTCGGTTCCTTGTAATCGAGGACTTGTAGTAGAGAGATTCAGTAGCTCGCATTTAACTGTAAATCTCACTTCGAGATATGGTCATACTTAACAGTATGACTTTGATATGAAGGTCTGCAACACTGAGTACCACTGTTCTCCTAATTTTTGCACAAATTGCAATGACAGCTCAATAATCCAATCATCTAGATACCTATTAAGAATTTACTTCGAATTAAAGTCGGACAAGTTCAACGTAATCAACGAATTCAAAGATAGCACACAGTATTTCGAATGATATGAAACGCAATCGAATCATACGTTATTAACCGTTTCCTGCAACATAATTCGTTCGAATAATTTACGACACCTTCAGCATCGTGCGATTATCTTTCATCCTAATCGCTGAACCTTCTCGACAGCCTTCCGCGTCCGTGAAACAGCGGAACCGACAGATCAAGAGCAGAAACGGAAATTACAGTGTGCAGAAACAACCCCGCGCACTTTATGTGCCCGTGCAGGATCGCCTTAAGCCAGAAACCGGCTGCAAACGCGAAATCGCCGCATTACCTCCCACGCTTTGTGCAGCAGATATCGCCACGCTCGAATTTCCTCCCCCCTCCCTCTAACCCCCTTTGCGCAACGACAGACCCTATTGATCGCGAACGTTACAAGCCCGTTACGATCGAACTATCGATCGTTCGCGGCGGCGTTAAATGTTTATATCGCGGCCACGCATTAAGGCCCGTGTAGAAACACGGGGGACGGCGTGCCCCATCGAGAACCAGGGCTTCGGGGCCGTAATTCAAGCAGCCACTTCAGAGGCAACAGAACGGCCGCAACAATGGCCGTAACTGTAGATTCGAGGTAACTTTACACTCCAGTCCATTTTCTCGTTGCCCACTTAAGCTTGCTGCAACGTTCGCGCCCTGTCGGGGCGAAGAAAAGGGTTCGCGACACGTGTTCGAATTTCCCTTTAACGGGCGCACACCACCACGCTTCTGGGCCACCCTGCGCGGCAATTACCGGCCACGGGGTAACCCGAGACACTGTTTCATCGATGCAACGAGAAAATCGCGACGTTTTTTTAAGGGTGGATACGGAATCTTGAGATCTGGCGACGCGTGATAAATGCTGCATGATTGTGTTAAGCGATAACGTGTAAAGATCATTGGGATCAAATTATGAATCCATCTTCGTTGGGTTCCTGATAGCGATCATTCTGTTCAGTTTCACTTTGGAGAGGACACTGTAGCATACAAAGTCAATATTTTCTTTTTACTGTATTACATTTAATCTTAAAAGCTTAACATTTTATCCACTTCGTAATCCAATAACGACTAACCCCTAAAACCACCCCTATAGAATAAAATGCTTTTCAAGAAGGTAATATAATAAGGAACAAGAGCAGCTGCATGAAACAAGGATCAACCCTTTTTATTGTATTCCAACAAAATATTACTTTCAGAGAGCAATATTCCTTGGTACCCTCTCAGAAATTTCGAGGTAGATCCATCAGGCGTTTAAAAGCACGTCCTTCGCTCCAACTTCGCCGCTAAAATCATAACAATTACGGCGCGCCTCGCCGGAAGGAAGCATCGCAATAACTTCTTACTTCGCGCAGCCTCGTAAAGATTAAAAAGGGGCGATCGGGGGAGAGGGAGGGTCAAGGTGAAAGATAAAGCAAAATTAATGGCAGACCTAAATCCTTGCCGGTGGATCGCCGAGCTTGCCTCACCGCCGGAAGAAAGAAGCTCGTTTCAACTACGTGGCCGTGGGCCAATGTAACACGAGCATCGTTAATTTGAATTATTATCAGTCCTGGATTCATGACACGCGCGACTCGCGGCAATTATTGCGAGGAAACGCGCGCGCATTAGAACCAAGCTGGCCACGTGTATTGAGATAAGCCGTTTAGAAGCCCGCCAACAGGCAAACTTGAAGATCGATCATGAAACATGTGAAACGGATGACCCTATGTAAGAACCAATCTTAACACGTTCGTCGCCACTAGAATTTTAAATTGAAATTTTAAAAGGAATTTAGTGGAATTAAGTATTGAAGTATAATATATACAAATACAAAATACATAAAATAAAAATAAAAAGTTAAAATTTTTCCTGTTTTTATACTTTTTTACCCGAGTTTTCTATGCAATCATGTTTGGGCCTAGCAAGAAACTCGGCCGAATCACGCTGGGCGACGAACGTGTTAAACCTCGTTCAGATCACCGAAGTGTAAGTTACTTCAGTTTGATATGTCGTTCCAAGTTTCAAGCGAAGCTGAGGTTCTTTCGCCGACTACCATGTGAGATATATTTCGCCAAGTACCACCTTCTTCGTCATCGTTTTAACGCTTAACCAACCCAATGGGATGATCTCCCATTCTTTCCTCTATTTACTTTTGTCATTAGTTAGTCCCGAACTGAAGTTGAATTTATTAAAAATTATACTTTGGAAGAGCAAAAAATGCATTTGGTGAACTGTGAAGAACACTAGTTCAAGACTAACCAATAACTAAAGTAAATAGAATCAATAGCAGAGGAAAGAATGAGAGATCTCCCGAATAACTTGAAGTGGAGTAACTAAGCATTAAAGGCATGAAAAAATTAATGTTTAATTCGACGAAATTTCGTTGATACCTAAAAATATTGAGTGAAATTCGGTTCACGTTGAAATCATTCTTGACCGAATTTTTGCTCGAAACAACGTAAAAGAAACAAATCGCTATGATTGGGTAGAGAACCCATGAATATTTGTTACAGAGGCAAAAACGT
This sequence comes from Tetrapedia diversipes, assembly GCA_033822845.1. Classification (NCBI taxonomy): domain Eukaryota; kingdom Metazoa; phylum Arthropoda; class Insecta; order Hymenoptera; family Apidae; genus Tetrapedia; species Tetrapedia diversipes. The sequence goes on along the minus strand of JAOPTO010000955.1, from coordinate 49,713 downwards.
TGTGTCACTGTTCGATGATTTATGGACCATTACACGATAAAGAGTACTTTAACCGAACGGTAGGTATAACTTGTAGGTCGAGCTTGGCCTGGGTAGGGCTATAAATTTTTATCGCATTCTGTTCGGATGTTCACAGGACGTAACAACCATGACATTCTCCAGATAACGTTTCCGACCTCTTGTCTTTTAAAACATGCTTCTTTTTCGAAAACACCCAGCCGTTTCCTTTGTTAACGCTCGAACTGAACTTGGTCGATGTTGATCCAGATGCTCGTTTGCATACGCACACACCATCTCGATGCCTATTATTTCGTACAAGATTCCGTCGAAAAGTTTGAACTTTTAAACTTCAATTACAGGGTTCCGTTAAAATCGACACGTAACGATCTCCATTGCGTTTCCCATTGCGAGGGGCGCGAAAAGAATCGAGATCGACGCGAAGATCGGAGCGAAACTTTCGAAACGTTTCCCATGCGTGGCGACGCGTTAAATTAACGTGCAGACTTTTCCATTAATAACAAACTCCGCGTGCACGATGACACGCGTTTCGAACGGGGCAAACCTTGTTATGCAATCGAGAATCGACGATTTTGCGACGAACACCGGGGACCGGTTTCTCCGGTGTTAGTCGGTCGGCTGGATTAGGGAAAGTTATTGCTTAAATTTATGAATGAACCGTTTTGTAATAATGCTACGCTTAAAACACTGGTTGAAATAGTGGACTTCTCTTAGTTGTGCCAATTTCCTCTTAGATATATACTTAAGACATTGCGTACGGCGCTCTGCTCGCCAAAAAGCTGAATACAGTGCTTACAAGCACCTTTCTCAATTTACATTTGTAAATTATTAAATGTTAGTATATCTTTTTTGTATATCGGTTTATTGTGTAACAATAAACATGGCGAATGTAACAAATATAACAACCAGATCAAATTATTTCGAGTCGTGAATACACGTATGTAAGAAAGTATAAAAACGAGATATCTCGTCACCCGTACGCAATGTGTTAACAATGATATTTTTAAACTAAATAACGATTTTATTACTAAAATAATAAGCAATATTAATACTGAATAAAAATATTAAACCATAATATTAAAATTATGATATTAAAATAATAATTAAAAATTCTGTTTGTTTCAAATGCTTAAGATTTACACAACAGACCGATTTGTCAACAGAATGCAGTGGCCTTAAATATAAAATTATTCGCGGAAAATCAAGTTACGTACTAGTTAAGTATCTACCGAACGATGGTTAAATAATTGATATTCGCTTTGCAATTAGAGTATCCTGAAAATAAAAAGTATTACGTACTAATTAAGTATCTACCGGACGATGGTTAAATAATTGATATTCGCTTTGCAATTAGAGTATCCTGAAAATTAAAGGTAATACCTACTAATTAAGTATCTACCGAACGATAGTTAATTAATTAATATGCGCCTGGTAACTAAGGTATCTTGAAAATAAAAGGTATCCCAAAGATGTTTGTCCAACAAACCAACATTTCAAGACGTAAATTTCCAAACGAGAAAAAGAGCTCGAATTGTGCCTGACAATAAGTGGTAATAGCCACGCAAATCACGTACCATGCCCTCGTCTATCGAGGTGTCCTCCTCGAAGTAGCACTCGTCCGGCTCATCCGGTGTCAGAGCGGTAGGAGTTTCCGGTGACTCCTCCTTGATATCCTGTCTCCTCATCCAGTCCATCTTCCAATCCTCTTTGAGCCTGCCGCGCGAGTTGACGTTTCTTCTCGATCCTACACACCTTTCGCTGTATCTCGTGTACAAAATCACATGTCCCACGAGTCGTGATCAGGCACGCGAGTGCAAAAGACCGCGAAATTCGTGTACGAAAAGTAGGAAACACCAAACAGGAAAATAGAAAATACTACGTCTCCTTGTCGTGTATCACGGGCCACTGATTACGCGGAAGCCACACAACCAGCGGCTGCTGTTGACATTTACCAAATGTCAAAGCTATCCTGTATAATGTATCCCCGTAACACTGTCAGGGGATATCAGGCCTCGTTCACGATCGAACTCTATATACACAGACGCACGTGTGCCAACCGTGTGTACGTTTCAACGGAAACAACTCCAATTCCAAAATACTTGTTCACCACATCCCAATGTCCAATAACATCGATCGGTTAAACGATTTTACCGGAGGAATACCGAAACGATTTTAGAAAATGGTCCTCCCCTATACGTGGAACGGTGTACCGGAAGAAGCTTCGTTCAGGAACGTTGACCGAGGGTGCAACAATCCTCTTCGTGCGATAATCACGAGGGAAACTATGGCCGCGACTTTTCGACCAGACACTCTCTCCGATCGAGAGGAAAAACTCACACGCGGCTCGATATCCGAGAGAAGAACGCGCGTCGTTAACACAGAGTGGTACCGGCTGGAGATGATTGCGAGCGAGAGACGGACGCGCGCACAATCTCGCGTGTGCACACGAGCGAGCCACGGCGGCGGTGCAGCTGCAACTGTGTGTGCAGGCCGGGAATGCTGGAGGTGGTATGGAGGCGGCTCGGTGGGCGCACTCTGTGTCTCGTCCCTGCTGCCTCCCTTCTCTCGCTCTGTTTCACCTAGACGCGCCACGGTCTGTCTTCTCCCTCCCTCTTTCCGACCGCCACGATGCGCCGTCTCTCTCGCGTCCTCGGGAACCCCATGTGTGTGCCGCTTACTCTCGCTCTTTTCACTGAATCGTCCGCCACGTTCTGTCTTTCTCACGCGTACTCTTTCTCATGGTTTCCCTTCCTCTTCCACCGACGTTCCTTCTCAGTTAGTCATAGGCACATCATATTTTTCGTCCCTCTTCAGTGTGATTCGTCAGAACCGACGTTTTATCTCTCTCTTATTCAAGTCTCTCTCTCTCTTTCTCCTTCTCTTTCTCGCTACTCCTCTCTCTTTCTCGCTACTCCTCTCTCTTTCTCGCTTTAATTTCTTCTTTCTCCAGCCCCGTAGTTACGTGTAGTTCCATCTTGGTTCCACTCTAGACCGCTTCATGCACTTCTAGCGCCCTCTCTGTTTTCCCTTTAGCGCGGCTCTATCGCGGTATTCCTTGCGCCATCTTCCTCCCACCCTTTGTTGGCCTCGCGTTTTCCCTCTCCGTTTCGTTCGTTTCTGTTTCTTTGCCAACTCGCCCTCATCGCCTTTCTCTGTCTCTCTTCCACCGACAACGCCGCCTCCACGACCACACTGTCCTCTTTATACTCCGAATATATACAGCCTCCCTCGTCGCTCTAGCTCGACTCTATTTCCTCCGTCCTTCTGTGCTTCCTTTTTTCTTCCATCGCTATTCTTTCGCGCTTTTGCTTGACCTCCCTTTCCGCCACGTTTTCCCTACCTCTTCAGCAGTTCCTCTCTCTCTCTCTGTTCCCTCTTTCTTTTTCTACAGTCAGAACACGGAAAACGGCAACTGCCTCCCGTAGCTGGCCAGTAGCGAGGGAAAGAGAAAAAGAGACAAGGGAGGAAAAGAGAGATGAGTAACGAGGGTGGCCAGAAATGACTCTCTCTTGCTTCTTAGCCCGTACTTGTCTCTGTTCAAGAGCAGCATCCCTATTCCGTTTCACTCCAGTCCCCAGCTCTTGTCCTTCATCCACCCCCACCAGAGGCTGTCTGTCTCTGTTCAATTAACTGGTTTCTCCCTCTCCGCGGTTCCATGACCCCTTCCCTTTCGCGTGGAGCCGGCACGAGTTCAGGGACGATCCGTTTTCAGTCGAGACCCTGGATCTAACGCCCCGAGGGATACCAGAAATAGCGAGTTTCTTCTAGCGCCACGGATTTCATCTTTTTATGCTTAAGGCTTACGGGATCCAGGATACAGATTCATCCGGCGAAACAAATTGCCGATAAGAACGCAAGGAAGGATCGTTCTGTCTAGATAAGGGTGAAGTTATTTATGAGGAACAAAAACGACCGTGTTGAAGAGGAATCTCCTTTACGAAAGGGGATGCTTAATGTTGGAATTTGTCCAAATTCGTGTCAACGTGTTCCTAACTTAAAAATGTATCGTTTTATTAAGTATACTTGGTCGATTCGATAATAAAATGAAAAACAAAATGAATAATACAATAGAATAATTACTTAGGTAGGTTAAAGTCACTAATGCCTTGTAGTCTTTTGATTTCAGTTTTGAAATTTAAGTATTGTGTATACTAAACGTGTATGAAAAATGTTAAATTGTTACCCGAACAAATCACAAGAGGGTAATACAATACGTGAGTGATCGGACAACGATTCAAATAATCGATAGTTCCGGTCAACCTCTAAATTTATGAAATATTATATAAGTCATGTCTTCAAAAATCAGGCATCGTTGAATCGCAACGAACCACGGTACATCCCTGAGCTTGGTATCATCGAGGAAGAAAGAGAGACAAAGAAAATGGCAAGTATGCCACGATAAGAACGACAAGGAGAAAAGGAGCAAGCTCGATGCTAGGGCACGAACACTTGAAGAAGTTGAATACCTTAGAAAAAGATAGACGTAACTCACAAAACGAAGAAGAATGAGCTCCAGTATCGTACCGAAAAATGAATACCAAAATACGCAGTTACAATTTTATTCATTATCAACAGTACTTATATATACTCGTCCTATCTATAACACAGTATCTCGATACATATAACAAAATTCTTTTATCAAAATATCTTTAATTTCATACAACAATCAATACAAATACAATTTTAATTACAATTTCAAAGTTTCATACTTTTATTCTATAATTTCTTTTAAAACAAAACCATTAACTAACCTCTACTTCTTCGTTTTGCTTCAAAACGCTGTATATCTTCAAACACTTTTAGCTGTCAAATGAATAACCAACTCCAGCTACCCGGATGCAGACGAAGGCATCCTTTATTCGAATACATCTCTTCGATGATCCGTTTTCTTTTAAAAACAACAGCAATATAACTTTTGTACAGAGTTAACGAAACCAAACGCAAAGCTGTCGAAACGAGGCGTTAGGCACGCAGCGCCTCCAACAGGGACGGCACTGGCGAGAAACACGGGAGAAAGGGACAGACGCGGGGAGAGACACGTGATGCTGGAACGTGTGTTAGTCATGGGTTGCCCATGGCAACCCACGCGGCTAATGTACGCGGGTACAGGCCGATTCGTGCTCGTTCAGGACAGCGCTCTGTCTATATAGAAGAGAGAGCGTACCGTACGTAACTCCGTAGGTTGTACTACGCGTACTACTGCGCGCGTGTATACAATGGAAAACGGGAGGTCAGGTTCGTGTGCGTTCACACACGTGGCCGAGTTAATTGATTTCGCCTCAGCGTTCGTTGCCACGATGTTGCTGTTCGATCGGAGCACCCAACGAAAACCGCGTTATCGTCGTCGACGCATGGCCACGTCGCGACGTATCCTGACCACCAAATCGAGACCTTTAGGAAGAGAAAATCCTATATACGTATGTATCGACGGATGAAACATGTTTCGATATCGAATCCAGCATTGAACCGGAAAACGATGTCCGCGTTCTGGTGCTTCCTCTGTATTTGGTCTCGCCTTTTCGAGCCTTTCGACCGTGATGGCGCTGTCGCATCGATATTGAAATATCGTTACCGTTATTCAAACAACATGGACCCGATTTTTGATTATTATTATTCGAATATTTTTAGACGAAGGTTTTTTATTTATCTTAAAATGTGAAAATAATTATTGATATATATGCTGATTTGTTATTTACTATTTAAATAGAAAAAAGAATAAGTCCTTAGTTTGTTTTATGAAATAAACCATAAAATAGTTATGAGTGAGATGTGTATGAAGATCACGAAAAAGTTAAAATACAAGCAGGGGTTTCTTACAGGGAAGCATAATATTACCTAAAAATGTTGAACTTCCGAAACCATTCGTTGGAAAATTGTATGTCTACTTTACCAATTCCGAAATATATTTCCTCCCGTTTATCTATTTACTGTTTAACAATTATTATAGCGGCAATATAATCAGAACAAAGATCTCATCAAAATAACGTTGGAATAATGACCAACAAACGCAAGGAACATAATTATTCACCATCTATCGATTCAATCTTAAGACAGCAGTAAAATTTTAATTTTAATAAACCCCAAACAAATTGCGATCGTTTAAGCTTGTCGTAACACAAAGTCCAGCCAAGCCAAATATAATTCCCTGTTCCAGCCAATTAACAGGAAAATGCTGCATTTGCATAAACGTCCATTTCAGCAACGTTCGTCAGCATCCAGCGAGCGTAATCACGTGCCAGGTTACGAGTAATTATCCGTGTCCGGAGAATCGAGCTCACGCTCGATTTCAGCGCGCGAAGAATTCGGGCTGGCCGGCGAGAAGGAGAAAGAAAGAGGGAGAGAGAGAGAGAGAGAGAGAATGCAGTCGCAGTGGCCGTTGCATCCTGGCGCAATCGTGCTGTGTGCACCAATTAACAGCGCTCCGCGCCGTAATCTGGGATACCGTGGTGCATGCAAAATGCATTCTACCAGGCCGCAGCACACTCTCGCCGCTGCCGGACACGGACGATCGTTATCGCTTGATTATCGGTCGCTGGTAATAGCGGTTTTCCAGGAACCGCCGCAGGAAGAAGCCTTCTGACAATTTAGCTTGCGAGGTGCATTCTTCTAATTGTGCAACGTGTTTATCGATTTCGGTTCACGAAAACGAGTTGATCAGTTTGGTTACTAAATTTTGATAGGGCGAAATACACGGTGGTTCCAAAAAGTATCAGTATTAGAAAGGAATTCACATAATCCTGAAATTCTGATTTCAATGAATATAGAACGTAATAGATCACGCATGAAGCATTTTTCTCGTCAACAGAAAATGTTTTTTGAGGGGGTGAAAACTACCCTACAAAGTTTCAGCGATTTTTTGTGCTTCGAGTTTCTCGATAAGTTTCTCAGGGATCCTCTTTTATGACAAGGTGATAGATCATTAAAAATTAAATATTTTTTATCTGCAAGGTTTTGCTTGATCGCTCGCCGTTGCAAAGTTATGTTTAACGGACCAGAAAAAGCACTGAAACCTTTAACGTTGATTTCACTTCGTTAAAGTGGTACTATTGCGATATAGGACAATTAATTTATACTTATACTAATACGGTAAATTTTGTTCATTTATAAGGTACTGCACAAGTTTAACGAATTATGATATTCAGGGAATATAAACGAATAGTCGTGAGTGATTGTTACATAAAATCTGGTAAGATGTTAAATCTATTCTGTATTTCATGCACGCAAGCGTTAATTTTAATCTTCTGGGCCATGTTGTTTGCATTAATTGGAATCTTAATTGATACATAAATTTGTTTACATTAAGATACAAGTGTAAAAAGATCGGCTAAGGTGGCAAGTGAATCCCGTTGCAGGATTACAATCTTGTACAGTTTTTTTCTTTTTTTCTATTCTATTTTCATATTCGTTAATGAAACGGTATAATTAGGTGTTTAATAAGAAGCACGTGCAATTAGACGAAAGATTGCACAACACAAGACAGCTAATTTAACGATTTTAGACTAGATTAAGCGGAAGGAATTTATCTTTCGATGTGATTAAAGTAGATTTCACGCTTTGTATACCACGTTTCATCATCTCATACATTTTTCATGCATTTATTCAAACATTTTTCTTTCCATTATAAGGATCTTGAAACTTCGAATCCTTTCAGTAACGTTCTGTAACGTTATAATACCATAAATCCATAAATTGGTTTTACGAAACACGACACCGGATGAGTACACTCTACCGGTATTCCCAAACATAATTAAGGCACAAGATTTCCATATATCATCGCGGGATTTTTATGCGAATTTTTATGCACTTATAAGAAACTTAGACATGCCAAAAAATGCGGCATCCACGTAACACACAAGGGTAATGAAAACATCCAAAGCGAAGCACGCGTTACGATATTCAGAGAGCGAAAGAAATCTCTACGCAGAATTCACATTCCTAATTTTGTTGATCGAATCACGAATTTGCATAAAAATCCGCAATCCAATAGTCACAGATTTTCATCAGCTAAACGAAGTAAAATTCACCACCCTCTTAACTCTTCAAAAATTGAATGTTAGATTAAACCATTCACTTACGATTTACCTGATTGATTAAAATTCAATTTCACTCCACCATTAACCCCCTTCAAAAGAGGTTTCGTTAAAGAATTTTAAAGAATTTTTAAAGAATACTTTAAAAGACTTAATTTTACTACACTACCAACCTCCTTCAAAAGAGGTTTCTTTAAAGAATTTTAAAGAATTTTTAAAGAATACTTTAAAAGATTTAATTTCACTACACCACCAACCCCCTTCAAAGAAGTTCCTTTAATGAATTTTAAAGAATTTTTAAAGAATACTTTAAAAAATTCAATATCACTCCACCACCAACCCCCTTAAAGAGGTTTCTTTAAAGAATTTTAAACAATTTAAAAAAAATACTTTAAGAAATTCAATATCACTCCACCACCAACCCCCTTAAAGAAGTTTCTTTAAAGGATTTTAAACAATTTAAAAAAAAATACATTAAAGAATTCAATATCACTCCACCACCAACCCCCACGAAAAGAGATTTCTTTAAAGAATTTTTAAAGAATACTTTAAAAGATTTAATTTCACTACACCACCAACCCCTTGAAAACAGGTTTCATTAAAGACAATTTTAAAGAATACTTTAAAGAATTGAATTTTACTCCACCACCGATCCCCTCGAAAAGAAACCATAAGGAATCGCATTCCAAAGAGCTGCTGCACGATATATGTCCCTGTCACGTCCACGAGAAACAATCCAACCCATTCCACGTCACTGCATTATCCTGGAAACGCATCCAGGCCGCGCACACCCTCGCGCGTGCACGCGTTGTACAGCGGCACACCGATACGGGCCTTACGCCAACGGACCCGACAACCGATCGGCGAAGAAAGGAAACTCGCGGCGAGGCACGGAGCCGAGCAATTGTGCATTAAATTGAAACAGGCCACGACCGAAGCGTTCCCGTGGCATTATGCACGCCCGTCCTATGCAGTTCGCGCGTATCCGTGGCGCGCACTCGCGCGTCGATACGCGTAAGTCATGATTGCCGGTGTTCACGGAACGTCATGCTGCCCATTAAGCCCCACCAGACCGACCAGAGACGAGTTGAATGCACCTAGAGGAAGCCGACCTCGCGTTTCTCGAACGATCCAGCCTCGTGGGAGTTTACGAAGAAATTCGTGTAGCCCGGACGGGATGCATAGGCGCGAAATTGGAAACAATGCCTCGAAATCCCGAACTCTTCTCACGAAGATCTTCCACTGTACCCTGTATCCGTTTCTGTCTTTCTCTCTGTTCGCATCTCGATGCGCTTCCTTTGCAGGACGAGGGTGGTAACGAGGAGACGATTGATGTTATGAAGAAACTAACAGAAATAAATGTAATGCCGTGTTGAGGTATGAGACTTTATTATTTCTACCTGAAAACTGTACTTGTCGAAATGGTTTCGGGTCGTGGTGGACAGGTATAAAATGTTTACGATGTCGCCACGTTCCTCAGTTCTTTGCTATTTGTATTGTGCGCCAGTCGCGTAGACATCATCGTTATTTCTTGTTAATAAATATTTAGTCATTTTTCTGTTTCACGAGTTATTCCACATAACCCCTCAACATGTCGAAGGGGTTGGATGTGGTGTTTTATTGCTATATTTTATCTTTAATTTTAATCCTTTGCACTCGAGAGGCGACTGTTAGTCACCAACTGATAGTTTCTCAAATTTTCAGACTTTAGTTAGTTTGTTGATTAGTCAGGCTCAGAGGTTAAATAGCCATGCATGTAAATTTTAGTACATCACTGAATTAAACTAAATGAAGTTTATAAACGAATCTTAGTAAATTTTGCGAATTTGAAACTATCATCAGACGACTAACAGTCACCTCTCGAGTGCAAAGGGTTAATCTTCCTGTCTGATGTTATAGTTTGAATAATTAAATTTAAGTGTGTACATGTACCTAATAAATTTTTCAGAATGTCCATAATACTTTATGATTCTATAATTCTTAGGAGAAGACGAGAATCGGTATGGTTTAACTCTGAAATTCATTTCTGATGATACGATTAGTGTGAAGTAACTGTTGATCATAATTTTGTGGACGCAACTAAAGAAATTAGATCAAAAATTCCTCAGAACAGCTAAGTGAAGAACATAGGTTCGAAAATTATGTTAAGATTGGAATAGAAAGATAATAAAAATTGGTATGCTTTTATTTCAATCATAATATCGAAGCTCCTTAAACAACCTACGAATTTCAAGCAAGTTTCTTTCGTTCCAGTCTCGATACACATTTTAATCAACATTTCTTAGTTATAACGTAAACCCTCGTTATTCCGTTGCAACTTCTTCGAATAAAAAATTGTTACCCAACAAGCTTCAACCGGATTCGGTTAAACTCCTTTACCCTATTAGCGAATACCAAGCATTCAGCTAAGTTTCACGCAAAACGGTCACGCAATCTGAATTCATCTCACGTCCTCCGCCAGCCGCAACAGAAAAGTTCCATAATTCCAGGGTAACGACGTTAACAAATTCCGCGAATCCTGGCCTGGCCTGGTCGTCGCGTACAATCGCGGGCAACGAAAAAGTGCGACATTAATTTTTCACGCTGCCCCACGGTGCTGTAACACACACGCGACTCCGCTCCGTGAAGCGGAACAGCCAGCAAACCCCGGCCAGACTTTCGGACCTTTGAAGTCGTCGGCTGACGCAAGAAGGCAAGAGTTCATCTCGAAAGATTTACATCTCTCGCGAGCGGAAAGAGGCAAAGGTATGAGGCAACGGCCAGAAGGCGGGAGAGGGAACACGGGGTAAAGGAATAAACGCGGCACGAGCTCATCGAGGCCAAAAGGGTCCCTGGGAAACGAGGACTATCCCACGACAGGACCTCAGCATCCTTTCAGGATTCCCTCGCGACGGTCAGTCGAGAAAAACGGGGTGGCCCACGAAGATTCGTCTCGTTTGATGCGAGAGATCGAGAAAGGCGAAACGGTAATTATTTAGAAAAGGGTGGGGGGTCTCATCGATTTCGACGATTTTTGATTATGTTGTAGAAATCAATATTTTGAACAACTTTTTCCTTTAAGGCTCGGCCTTAGTTTCTGAGATTATTGCAAAAAGCTATTGCTACTACTACAATGAATATTGCCTTTTTTTTTATCAATTATATTAAACAAAGCTTGCGAGCTTTGTTGTAACTTATGTTTGTTTAATTTCATTGACTCTTAAACTTTCGTTCGCTATTGTGTTTAAAATATCACTTTAAAATATGTCGAGTGTAACTCGACATATGTAGGAGTTACTGTGATGAAAACTGTGGTCGAGTCACACACGACAAAGGTGCGCAAAGGGTTAAAACAAACGAAAAGTGAAGGTTTTATTTTGGATTGTTAATTAAAGACACCCCTTTGTGAGAAATTAATTGGGACAAAGTTTACTCAACTAACTGAAGAGGTCGTTTGACGGTAAAAGAAAATGGTCACCAAATTTGCATTATTTATTAAAATATACACAATCATAACTGTTACTTCAAGGAAGAATTAATTACTAACCTTGTGCTACTAAAATTATTCTTGATATACAGATCGATACATGTTTTGCGAATATTGTAGAAATATGTATACACATAAATGTGCATCGTACATGAATTATGGCACAGGATATGTATGTGAAAATAAAAAAGATACTAAAATTTCAATAAATTAACATTTTCGAGGACGTACATCTACCCGTATGCTCATCGTGTTAAAGGGGTTAAATAACTTCGGTTTGTTTTATCTGCAAAAATAATGGTCATCGAGAGAATCGTGATGGCTGTAGCAGCGAAATCGACGAGTTTTCCTGTGAAAAGACCGGCAGACAAAGCCCCGCAGTCCATCGTTTCCTGTGGTCCATGTTTAGAGGCGGTTTAACGAGATATCGACCCATGAATTCGATAGTTTACTGCGGCGGAGAATCCTGCGGCAACGCGGATCATGCCTCGTCGCCATTGTCGCGGGGATTAAATCGAGTACAGCCGTCTACCACGCCCAGTGAAATGCGCATGTGGGCCCGATTTAACCTCTTCTAGGGCCGTCATATTCGTCGCTGCACCTTTGTGCAACCGTGAAACGACTTACGCGATTGTTCCCTGTGACCGAGTTTCCTTGTTTGTCCCCGTGTAACGTGTACCCCCGTACACTGTTGGACGTTTTAACACTATTCCTACCACGACCGGTCAAATGACCGTTTTTAAAATTTCGATTAAAATTTTATAGACACAATGTAATTGACTCGCCTTTAAACTTTAAACTTTTTCTCAAATATACGTATAATACATTTTTCAATGTTCACTTCTTTTTCATTGTTTATTTTTTGAGAAAAATTTGTAGTCTCTCTTAGTGAGAATGTCGCGGTGGAAATAGGTACATGTGAAGTGTCGGTAGGAATAGTGTTAACCCTTTGCACTCGGCTGTCCCCTTTCATGGGACATCGTAATCCTAGCATATGATGGTTTCGCAAATTTTCAGACTTTAGTTCAGACCCAGACGTTAAATAGTCATATATGTAAATTTTAATATACGACTTAACTAAATTAAATGAAGTTTAATATACGTGAATCATAGTAAATACTTCGAATTTGAAAATTTTTTAAGCTGGTATTATTAAACGACTAACGGTCACCTCTCGAGTGCAAAGGGTTAACACTATTCCTACCACGATCGGTCAAATGACCGTTTTTAAAATTTCGATTAGAATTTCATAGATACAATGTAATTGAATCGCCTTTAAACTTTAAACTTTTCCTCAAATATACGTATAATACATTTTTCAACGTTCACTTCTCTTTTCATTGTTTATTTTTTGAGAAAAATTTGTAGTCTCTCTTACGTGGGAATGTCGCGGTAGGAATAGGTATACGTGAAGTGTCGGTAGGAATAGTGTTAACCCTTTGCACTCGGCTGTCCCCTCTCATGGGACATCGTAATCCTAGCATATGATAGTTTCGCAAATTTTCAGACTTTAGTTCAGACCCAGACGTTAAATAGTCATATATGTAAATTTTAATATACGACTTAACTAAACTAAATGAAGTTTAATATACGCGAATCATAGTAAATATTTCGAATTCGAAACTTTTTGAAGTTAGTATCATTAAACGACTAACGGTCACCATTCGAGTGCAAAGGGTTAACACTATTCCTACCACGACCGGTCAAACGACCGTTTTTAAAATTTCAATTAGAATTTTATACGTACAACGTAATTGAATCGCCTTTAAACTTTAGACTTTTTCTCAAATATACGTATAATACATTTTTCAATGTTCACTTCTTTTTTCATTGTTTATTTTTTGAGAAAAATTTGTAGTCTCTCTTACGTGGGAATGTCGCGGTAGGAATAGGTACACGTGAAGTGTCGGTAGGAATATGTTAACACATTGTTGACCGGCAATTTTACTGAAAATTTATCTCATGTCTATTATTTCGTAATTGGATTGTAGAAGTAAAATGATATAAATAAGCTATTGGAAATTTTGGGTTAAAAAGGAAGAAATAAAGATAACTTTTCTTTTTAAGAATTCACTAAACTTTATTTCTCAAAGAACGTATACCCTTTTTTAACCCTATCTCTACGCAGCGAGAGGCAAGACTCGAACGAATAGAAGAGGCTAAAGGACACAGTTCATTTGGGTCCTCTAACCCTTTGCACTCGGCTGTCCCCTTTCATGGGACATCGTAATCCTAGCATATGATAGTTTCGCAAATTTTCAGACTTTAGTTCAGACCCGGACGTTAAATAGTCATATATGTAAATTTTAATATACGACTTAACTAAACCAAATGAAGTTTAATATACGCGAATCATATTAAATATTTCGAATTTGAAAATCTTTTGCACCTCTCGAGTGCAAAGGGCTAATTCTTATATGCAGCGTGGTAAGAGTAAAACATTTGACCCGTTTCTAAAACTTCTTCAGCGCATACCTCGACCTCACATAAATATTTCTTCGAGGAGATTGATTTTTGTTTATTCGTTAGGACGTATTTTATTTTCGACATAAACTTTAATAAATTTTATTTTATATTCAACTTTTAACACATTACGGTCAACTAAGAAATCTGTAAGATATACGCCTGGGACTGCACATTTTTCGGCAAACTTGCACGTTACGAAAATCGTCGTAACATTTTCATCGATGAAGCGATGTTCATTGTTTGTTTGTCAAACAATTTTTTTTTTTTTTTTTTTTCAAAACAGACACAGCTTTACGGTATTATTAGCGAAAAATTTGTGGTATGCTGAATAACAATTATACTGTACGATCTCTGCGGCCAGTCAGCAATGTTTGAGCAGGAAGACACGAATTAACTCGTGACCGGTCAACAATGTGTTAAAATGTTTCCTTTTCAACCGTACTCGAGTTTTCCTTTCTTCTTCTCGACGTAGCAAAATACGCCGTGAAACAGAATCTGTTGGCGCGTGATAAACAGTAGGTACAAGCACAAACCGCGAACGCGTTTCATCTTCCGTTTTATCCGATGCGAAGGAAAGCGGTAAACGTAGTTAAATATGAACCGTACGTAAAGAGTCGAGAGATTGAGGTTTAAAATTTAAATTTCATCTCGAAGTTTAAATTCAAATTTAAATTGCTAAAGTCTAGGGTCCTCGGGAAAGGTAAAGAGGGGAAAATTTGAAGTTCAACTTTCATTTAGAAGCCGAAGTCTTTTCACTTCGATTTAAAATTCAAATTTAATACGAAACGTCTGAAATTTACTCTGCCAGATGCAACGAAGAATCTACCAATTTTAAACAAAATATCTATTAATTAATTGTACGTAATTCGTGACGCACTCGAGCAAAATAGTGTTGGGATTAAGTGTACAGTAGCGGACAAAAGTTTAAGACGACAGGACAATGTAAAGCATAGTTTTATAGTATGCAAATATTGTTCATATATTTATTTTTATCGACATTATGGTAGAATACTATTTATTGATTAGCGTAAAATACAAATTTTATTTATACTGTTATTTCTTATTAATTAATTTACTTACTTTTTTTGATTCTTTGGTCTTAAACTTTGGTCCGCTACTATAGCTTATTGAAATGGATATTTGCATTGTTGAGATTAAATATTCGACTTTTTATTTACCGTGCAACTTTTAATTAATTAATTAATTAAATTTCTTTGACTCTTTGATCTTAATCTTTGGTCCGCAACTGCAGCTTATTGAAATGAATATTAGCATTGTTGAAAGTAAATATTTGACTTTTTATTTACCGTGCAATTTCTTATTAGTTAATTCATTTGGTCTTAAATTTTTCTCCGCCACTGTACGTTTAATTTAATTAAACGAAACGCAGCTGACAAGTCTCTAGATCCAAGCACTCCGATTAAACGATCCGCGAAACTGCCCGTTCCTAACCACGAAGATCCAAATTTTCGACGTCCAGGCTAACGAGGATGTAACGCAAGAAGAAGCGCCAGTATCGTTTACAGAGCCTCTGTCCCGTTTCTGGATAAAGTAACGTTCCTGGAAACTAGGCGACGCCAATAGTCGAGGGAATTCCTTTCGACGAGCCAACAGAGAGCGGCCGGCACTTACAGCATCGCAACTAATTAGCGGTAATTAGAAGAAGCTTCGCGGACGGCGCCACAAATTGAAACCGGCGTAAACCAATCTAGTGAGGAGGCAAAGAACGCTCCAACGAATCGAGTCTCAAACGAATCGCCTGCCAGTAATAAAATTGCACCAGAACGACGTCTCTGGACAAGATACGATATTACGCTTTATAGGCGACTCTAAACTTTCGCACATTCTACTTTCGGACATTTTTAAAAATTCAACTTTTTAACCCTTGAACTACCAGAGCAGTCAAAATGACCAATTGGTGATTATTCATAGCAGCCTTATAAATTCGCTGTGGTAAAGCTTCCAAAATTTAATATGATTTCCTATTTTCTATTCTAATTTTTTTATGTTATTATTCCATTTGTTTTCTATCTATTCAATATCTTGTCATACAATTTTCAATTTTATCTCTTCGATGCAAATAAGTATACTTTAATTGTCGATAGTTCTAGTGTTAAAGGTGCATTAACACTTGAACTATCAGAGCAGTCAAAATGACCAATTGGTGATTATGAATAGCAGCCTTATAAATTCATTGTGGTAAAGCTTTCAAAATCTACTTTAATTTTCTGCAGAAAGTGTAAATAAAAATTTGTTTTCTATCTATTCAATATTTTTTCATGCAATTTTCAATTTTATCTCTTCGATGCAAATAAGTATACTTTAATTGTCGATAGTTCTAGTGTTAAAGGTACATTAACACTTGAACTACCAAAGCAGTCAAAATGACCAACTGGTAATTATGAATAGCAGCCTTATAAATTCATTGTGGTAAAGCTTTCAAAATCTACTTTAATTTTCTGCAGAAAGTGTAAATAAAAATTTGTTTTCTATCTATTCAATATGTTTTCATGCAATTTTCAATTTTATCTCTTCCATGCAAATTATCGGTAGTTTTAGTAATAAGCCCCTATGGTCGGATGTCCCCTCGAAGGGGACATCGTGAGTCGAGCAAACTACTGAGTTTCTTATTTTTTGTTTATAAAGCATTCGGAAACTTAGCATATCGAATGAAATTATTAAGGTAAACTATGTCACTTTTTGAATGTCTTAACTACAATCTTAAACTTAGAACTCCTAGGGGCGGAAGGGGGGAGTTCCTCGAACCCACAAATTGAAAAACCTTAAATTTGAATCATTTCCCTTTCATAAAAAATTCTCTTAAAATTATTTATTGTTGTATACATATTTAAGTTTGATATTAAGAGGTTCCCGTTGCTATGTGTAAAAAATTAGTAAGCATAAGAGAAATATAACTGACTACGTCACGTAACTTTCCCTCCAACCCAATAGATTTACCGTTCAATTATTTTCCTAATAAATCTCTTTCTTGGTGATTTCTGAACGTTTCAGCAGTCAAACTGATCCACGTTAACTTTTTCTGAAAGCAGAGTTGTGCTATACAATAATTAGATAGGGAATCGCTTATTTGTCTTGAGGGAACCTAGAATGCAGCGGCGTCGACGGTTCCGGAAACTCGGTTGCGCAACGCTTCACGACAATTGACCTGCGGAATCGTGTTATCAACAGAAGAAACCGAGTTAACTGGTTCAACGACAGCGTGATAACGAAATATAGGGCGACATAATGATGAGGTTCATCGAACCGAGTCGACTGTTAACGTTCGCTGCGCTGTAGTAAACCCAAGATAATTGCAACCTCGTTCGTTGCGTTCTGTCAACAACCGGTAGGAACAATTATGCAATACGCTTGCTTACGAATAAACAATATGAAAAGTGATAAGAGAAGACAAGACATAAATCCCTGGTTTTATCACAACGTATCAGGAAATGTATGGCACAAATAGGATGTTGGTTGATTACCTTCTCAATCACATAAATTAGATGAAACAGCTGCGGTCGTGAAAATTCTTCAACATAATTTTATCTTAAATAACTGCCAAAAGAATACTAAACATAAACGAAAATTGTATCCTCGGTTAAGGATTGAAATTTTTAGTCTGTAAACGTGATTTCCATACTGTTGAACTATTTTCGTAATTAATAAATTCGTAGATTCATAAATATTTGTCTCAGAAACCGCGTAAAATACGTGAACACTTGTAACTTTTACAGCGAAAGAGATAGAAAGATGAATTTCGATTGCTCAGAATAATTATTGCGTTCATTTTCATTTCAGAAAATTAATGATTAATAGACAACTCTTAACGTGTGTTTTATTGCTCCTTGTATTTTGTAAAACAATAATCATCAATATAATACGTTCGTCTGACAGACGAAGGTTTATAAATAGTGTATTTCTAAACTAAATTAGGAGGATCTGTTTGGGACTCCACGATTGTTACCGGTGTGTAAAATCGCTCGAGTTCCGGGTGAACTTGCACGTGGTGTGCCGACTAACAAGTTCAAATTCTATACACAGTTATAGTATGATGTACTATACTATAATACTATGATACTGTGAGTCTCTGGTTACTATGTTACTATATTACGAGACTACTATATTACTATTACTCTGATTCTAAGTTGCTATAAGACTCAGAGACTATGAGACTATGTTATTGATACTATCTATCTTACTATGAGACTCCGATACTATGAGACTATGTTCTTACTATTTGACTATGCCCCGGCGCCGAAGTGGCTCAGTTTTATATGGAGGAGTTCGACTGGTCACTCCTCCATACCTCAAGGCGATACGCTAATTGGTTAGAGCCAAAAAGTCAAAACTCCAATCAGCAGTATGCCCTGAGTGCCACCAACCCCCGTTCTTGTGCCCTTAGCACGCGTTTCGAGAACGAGGGTGGGGTGAGCCACTCGGAGCGGGAAGTTTCCCGAATTTAGGCAACGAAGGGGAAATTCCTCTAGGCCCATGTGCCTCTCAAGTGCGGGTGTCGGCTGGGCGCCGGGCCTACTGGAAGTCCCTTATTTACGACATGCTCTTTGCTATTGAGGAACCACGGTTGACTTAGAAATTAAAGCTATTGTCCCTCAGTGGACGTTATGAAAGTTCGACGAAAAAGGTAAAGAAAAGGCTAAAATGTCTTAGTCCTCAAAAATAGCACTACCGGCACGCTCATGTCGTAAATGTCCCAATGGAAACTTCCCGCTGTTGCTTTGTGGGACGGAAGATGTTCTCCCCGTTGAGAGACCTTGGCCGCGTATGCAGCGCAAGGGTCTAACAGGATCCTTTTCTCTCCTTTAATATAGGAGAATCTTAACACATTATAAGCGGGGCAGGTAAAAATACCCGTTTCACGAATTGCGGTCTATTAGCGGGCCGAGTATTTGTTCCTATTTGAATGTGCTTACACTAAAAGCGGCAGAAGATAATTTTACTCTGTAAGTTTACAGCTCGTAATTTTTGTTTAGACTCTTCAACGTTATTTCTTTAATATTTGTTTATATAATAATTATAATACATTACAATAAATTATTGTGATTTTTATTGAAATGTGTTAACGTATAGACTAGATTTCACACGTGCAATTTTACGCGAATTTTGCCCGCTACGCGCATCAGTTTAGTCAATTTGGTTACCCGCTTAAAATGTGTTAATAAATATTTCGAATTTGAAGTTTTTGAAGTTAGTATCATTGGACAACTAACAGTCACCTCTCGAATGCAAAGGGTTAACGTTAAATAAATATTATCATAGACGAAAGTGTGTGATTTAGCTTGTTGCCACCTTTGACTCCCTCAAACAGAAGATTACTGGAAGAAAGCGGGAAGAAACGCGTGCAGAGGCGTCCCGTGTAAACGGACGGGAAAAGATCTGGGAATGGGATCGACGGCATCTGCTGTCGGTTACGGGGATTAGCGAGCCTCGTTCCCCTTAGGCGGGAATAGTTGGAAGGCGTAGAAATGTTCCTATTATTAAGTCCCTATTATAAGCTGTACAAGTTACCGCTACTGGAAGTTTGTTTTCACGGGGAAAAATCATTGAAGCGTTCTGCTACTGCACGTTTGTGTTCACAAGTTTTCCAGTTAATTAATCTGTATGTGTAACACATTGTTTAAAACTATCGATGAAAACCTATCGTATTAACCCTTTGAACGCAGAGTTGTGCGACTTTAATCATTTGCACTCGAGAGGTGACTGTCAGACGTCTAATTATAATAACTTCAAAAATTTTCAAATTAGAAATATTTACTAAGATTCGCTTGTGATCGATGGCATCTGCTATCGGTTACGGGGATTAGCGAGCCTCGTTCCCCTTAGGCGGGAATAGTTGGAAGGCGTAGAAATGTTCCTATTATTAAGTCCCTATTATAAGCTGTACAAGTTACCGCTACTGGAAGTTTGTTTTCACGGGGAAAAATCATTGAAGCGTTCTGCTACTGCACGTTTGTGTTCACAAGTTTTCCAGTTAATTAATCTGTATGTGTAACACATTGTTTAAAACTATCGATGAAAACCTATCGTATTAACCCTTTGAACGCAGAGTTGTGCGACTTTAATCATTTGCACTCGAGAGGTGACTGTCAGACGTCTAATTATAATAACTTCAAAAATTTTCAAATTAGAAATATTTACTAAGATTCGCTTGTGATCGATGGCATCTGCTATCGGTTACGGGGATTAGCGAGCCTCGTTCCCCTTAGGCGGGAATAGTTGGAAGGCGTAGAAATGTTCCTATTATTAAGTCCCTATTATAAGCTGTACAAGTTACCGCTACTGGAAGTTTGTTTTCTCGGAAAAAAAATCATTGAAGCATTCTACTACTGCACGTTTGTGTTAAAAAATGAACACAGAAAAGCTTGCATTCAAAGCGTGAAAAATCGCTGAAACTTTGAGACTCGTTATCAGCCCCCTTAAAAGATATTTTGCCGCTAAAAAAATTGCTGCACACAGGACACACTATGCTCTGTACACATATAAAATTTCATTGAAATCAGAATTTCAGAAGCAGATAAATTCCTTCTGTCTGAACCTAATTGGATTACATATTCACTCGCAAGGTGTCACCATCGCTGACAGCTGACATTATTGTTTGGGATTTACAGTTGCCTGCATTATAATTAGTCCTAGAACCACCATATTGGTTTCTCTAATTTCCCCAGAAATGTTTCATTAAATTCAATACGACCCGGCACAAAGGAGTCGTAACAGGTTCTTAAGGCCAGCAGGAGGGCACAAATCGGACCGGCACCGCGCGCAGGAATGCGTCGGGATATTTCGCGAGTCCTTAGGGGGGGGGGGGAGATGGAATTCCAGCGCGAGAGGACCAAGACGAAGAGGAGGAAGACGGGCGAAAGAATGGGACGAGTAAAAAGGGCGAACAAAAGCGGGCAGCAAGGAACGAACAGGACCGAACGGGTACACAAATTGCCAGCGGGATGAAACCACGCGTGTTCCCTCTTCTTCCTTCTCTAACGAGAAAATTGTTCCGCGTAAATACAAATTCGATCGCCAGCCATAAATTTTGTTATAGTATAACTGCCGAGTCTTTGTATATATACACGCACCCCTCGATTTTCCCACACGATTGATTTCTGAAAGCGTGTGCGAATGTTGAATATTCGAAAGTAGAGGGGTGTAAAAAAATGTGCACCGAAAACTGTTTTAACCCTTTGCGCTCGAAAGGTGACTGTTAGTCACCAAATTATAACTTCACGAACTTTCAAACTTTAGTTAGTTTGTTTATTGGTCACGCTCAGGGGTTGAACAGTCATATATGTAAATTTTAGTATATCACTTAACTAAACTAAATGACGTTTAATACAGGCGAGTCTTAGTAAATATTTGGAATTGGAAAATTTTTGAAGTTAGTATCATTAGACGATTAACAGTCACCTCTCGAGTGCAAAGGATTAAAGGACTGTCTAAATTTGTATCGATATTAACCCTTTGCGCTCGAAAGGTGACTGTTAGTCACCAAATTATAACTTCACGAACTTTCAAACTTTAGTTAGTTTGTTTATTGGTCACGCTCAGGGGTTGAACAGTCATATATGTAAATTTTAGTATATCACTTAACTAAACTAAATGACGTTTAATACAGGCGAGTCTTAGTAAATATTTGGAATTGGAAAATTTTTGAAGTTAGTATCATTAGACGATTAACAGTCACCTCTCGAGTGCAAAGGATTAAAATGTTGATCGGAATAACATTGTAGTCTGATGGTTGACTGCCATGAGGGTCACCGGTGACCGGCGCGCTCAGATTGGTTGAAAAAACATCATTTGAACAAATGTCAATAATTATCGATTTTTTATTATCATCATCGTTAATGTAATAGTATAAAGAAATTAATGAAGTATAAAACATCGAAAAATAGTTATACACTATAACTTATTTATTGTAGGTAATATTCCAATAGTATATGTAACTTATAATAGAAAATTCATTGTGGCGCCACGGGCAAACCCTGTAAAACTGGCGTGGCATTCAACGTGTTAAAGTCTGATGTCCCCTGAGAGGGGGCAGCTCAGTAGTCTTGTCGATTCGTAATGTTCCCTCAGAGGGGAGATCGTAATCCTAGCATATGATAGTTTCGCAAATTTTCAGACGTCAGTTCAGACCCGGACGTTAAATAGTCATATATGTAAATTTTAATATACGACTTAACTAAATTAAATGAAGTTTAATATACGTGAATTTGAAAATTTTTGAAGTTAGTATCATTAAACGACTAACAGTCACCTCTCGAGTGCAAAGGGTTAAAATGTTGAATTTTTAAAGATATGCAAAAGTAGAATGCGCGAAAGTCGAAGGGCGCCTGTATATGTATTATCGGTAATGCAGTTACCGATATGTAAATGTACAACGTGTATGAACATAACAACACCTAGTGTCTAATTAGGCGTCATTTGTAACTATGACTCACAGTCCGAACGAAACCATTAGAGAATAAACACGTGTTAATAAAATATTTTGTCTGTTGCTGTACACAAAAATAAATCGTATTAAAAGTAAAATCCACTGTTACGTTTATTTCACATGAAATCGTCAAATTTGAATTTCTTGGCCGAGGTCGAAGTATCGAGAGGACTAGCTCGATGTTTAACAGTGAAAGGCGGTGTTGATTACTCGGCGAAATGAAGGCCGCTGAAAAACTGCCGTGGCGATCGTAGAAATCAAGCGGGGAACGGTTTTTCTGTTTGAAGAAGAGCGGAGAAACTCGCGAGCGTAATAAAATACGTCGACGGAAGAAGCAGAGTAATTTCGTTAAGCGAAGCGGTCAACGAATCTTCACGCTGTATGACGTTAGATTTTTGTTAGACAGGAATCTGCTTTTTACCGGTGCGATGGCTGATTCCAATCTTCTTTACTTTTGGGGTTGGATTTCTTCGCAATTTTTCGTTTCGGCGATAATGTGTGTAACAAATAGACTGTTTCAAATCATGTTCTTTCTAATTCTAACGATAATATCGAGCAACGTAGGTATTATCTTCACAGCATTCATGGATCATCAGTGATATACGCGTAGACTGCGGTTTATTTATGCATTTATAGAAAATTAAAATGCGCTCGAAATCCACAGAATGCAACCTTCTTTATTTTGGGGGGTGAATTTTTTCTCAATTTTTAATTTCCGCGATAATGTGTGTAACAAGAAGACTGTTTCAAATCATGTTCTTTCTAATTCGAACGATAATATCGAGCAAAGTAGGTATTATCTTCGCAGTACTCATGGATCATCACTAATCTACGCGTAGACTGCGGATTTTTATGCATTTATAGAAAATTAAAATGCGCTCGAAATCCACAGAATGCAACCTTCTTTATTTTGGGCGGTGGATTTCTTCTCAATTTTTAATTTCCGCGATAATGTGTGTAACAAGTAGACTGTTTCAAATCATGTTCTTTCTAATTCGAACGATAATATCGAGCAAAGTAGGTATTATCTTCGCAGTACTCATGGATCATCACTAATCTACGCGTAGACTACGGATTTTTATGCATTTATAGAAAATTCAAATGCGCTCGAAATCCACAGAATGCAACCTTCTTTATTTTTAGGGGTGGATTCCTTCTCAATTTTTAATTTCCGCGATAATTCACGTAAGAAGCTGTTTTGAATCATGTTTTCTCTAATTCGAACGATAATATCGAGCAACGGAGGTATTATCTTCACAGCACTCATGGATCATCAGTGATATACGCGTAGACTACGGATTTTTATGCATTTATAGAAAATTAAAATGCACTCGAAATCCACAGAATACAACCTTTTTTACTTTTGGGGTTGGATTCCTTCTCAATTTTTAATTTCCGCGATAATTCACGTAAGAGACTGTTTTAAATCATATTTTTTCTAATATCGAGCAAAGTAGGTATTATCTTCGCAGTACTCATGGATCATCACTAATCTACGCGTAGACTGCGGATTTTTATGCATTTATAGAAAATTAAAATGCGCTCGAAATCCACAGAATGCAACCTTCTTTATTTTGGGCGGTGGATTTCTTCTCAATTTTTAATTTCCGCGATAATGTGTGTAACAAGTAGACTGTTTCAAATCATGTTCTTTCTAATTCGAACGATAATATCGAGCAAAGTAGGTATTATCTTCGCAGTACTCATGGATCATCACTAATCTACGCATAGGCCGCAGATTTTTATGGATTTATAGAAAATTCGAAAGCTCTCAGAATCCACAGAATGCACACAACACGCAGAACCGTATAGAACTGTCGAAAGTTAATTGCAAGTTATCAGATGAACAAAGTGAAACAACGAACGTCTATCTAAATTCCATTTCTTTACACGCCATTCCAAAGACACGAATTTGCATAAAGATCCGCAGCCTAGTTACGAGGCGTCAAAGAGCCAGAGAGTATGGATCGAGCTCGGTAACGACCTAAGAACAACGGAGAACGGCTTAACCCCGGACACCGCCTCGGTGTCCTCGATGAAGGACCAACCCGTTCATCCCAGAGAGGGCCGAACAAAGGCTTCCGGTCCCGTGAAAAGACTCATCTCGCGTAGGAACCCAGTTTCACAGCCTCGGAGAAGACTTATCCAGGCCGCGTTTCTTCAACGCCGTCGTTCGTTCCTCTCTAGGCCTGGTAATTCTCTCAAGTGGACACAAAGAACGTGGCTCGCTTTCTCATTATCCTAAAAACCCTATCCGCGGTGCAACGTGTCCTGCTCTGGCGGCGATTCGCGTTCGGGTCCGCGGATTCTATCCCGGCGACGAAAAGCCCCCGAGAATCCGTCCGGAAAAAGAGGTCGGGACGACAAAAGGATTTCTAATGGAGGACTGGGCACCCAGAGGAGGCCTTATAAGGCGAACATCTCGAGAAGGTGGCTCGCTGCCCCTTTTGGTCTCCCTGTTTGCTCTCTCTCTCTCTTTCTGTCTCTGTCTCTCTCTTTCTCACTCTTTCTCTGCTTCTCGCGGGTATCTCGTTGGCGACTTCTCGAAGCGGGCACAGGCGCCTCCGTGGCCGGATTTAGACCGAAAAAGAAACATCGGGAGTTTCGGGAAGACGACGACAAAGACGAAGAACACGATGGAACCGGCACGGAGCCACCAGGCGATCGTGACCAGGTTCCCTCCGTCCCCCCGTTTCGCCCCTCGATCCATCGATCGATACCACCCGGCCCTGGCTCTATATTTTGCCCCGAAACGATCGTGTAACCAGGAATCCACGGGGATTCTCGGAAGGCGTGCCGAATTTCTGTGCGGTGCAACTAATAGTTATCCTTGTTGCCAGACTCCTTTTTCTTCGTTCCGTTCTTCTCATTCGTTTTTCGATTTCTGACTCTTCTCTTTTTCTTTGCTTTCTTTTTTTCTTTTTTTTTGGTCGCCACAGGTATGCAGCTTTCCAGGCGCGAGCTTCTGGTTGCTTGCATCGGAGCACGGCTGATTAGTTTGGCAATGTACTTTGATGGAAGAAATTATCAACAAATAAACAAAAAAATAAACAAAATTGTGATGTCTTGGAAAAAAATTAATTAAGGAAATTATTCGCATTGAGTCGTGTATAGATCTATGGAGAAATAGCATGGTTAAAGTTAGGACAATTCGTCCTGTAGAATAATAATCTTTAGAATGTTTACGTGAGATGTTTATTAGTAGGTTGGACTATAATGTCCACTTTCTCATGCATATTTGTTTTTTTATTTATATTTTAAATATCATGATAAGGGAATCTTGTCGGAGGCATTTCGTTGATCGTTGAATTGATCACAGCTATGAAATGATATAATTGATATTTTAAGATCCCCTAAACAAAACCATCCCTCAGATTTTAATGAGTTTTCAATAATCAAAGCTTTTATAGCTGCTATCTCATAGATAACTAAAACGATAGAAGCGAGGATAATAACAATGTGCTTTGAACACGAATCACTACATTCTCACAATTATCCCCCTATCAAAGTTCCATTAAATCCGCGCAACATCCCATGAATCAACCCCAAATCAGCTCGTGATTCCCCTAAACGCATGCAACCTGGTTGAACTGGAAACAAGTAGCAGGGTTGCCGAGAGCCATCAAGAGGGGCGCGTTAACCGTGTGAATTGTGCGATTAGAATTCCTCCGATTCGAATCAGCAAATCGACTCGAATCGTTGCTCCCTCTCTTTCTATCCCTTCTTCACTCCCTCTCTCTTCCTCTCTCTCACTCTTCCTTCCTCACTCTCTCTCTCTCTCTCTCTGGCTCTCTCTATGCGCCTCCAAAACAGACATCGATTCCGTTTCGAGCGTTAACCGCTCGCTTCGTTCGCTTGCGCTTTCGAACGCGTTCACGGTGTCGTAAATTATGCAAGAGGAACGCACATGTACATACGCCTGTCGGACTATATCGTCGCGTGCATACATATGTAAACGGCATGACGCATTCGCATTCATGTATGTAGATTCGAGAGACGGCCCGGGAGAACCTTTGAGAGGCAATCGACTGGCCGCCTCGAAGCCCCTTATTGTCGGATCGACATGAATACCGAGCGAAACGCCGATAGACAACGAAGATCGAGCTTCTTCGAATTTTTTTACCCCGCCACTTGGCCCGTTTAGAGGACCGTCAAAGGTATATTTCTGGGAATTCATCGATTTTCATTCGATATTATCAATCCTTTCGGCTACGATAAGATCTACTGGTTGCCCAGTGCACTTTGTTACGGATTCTTTTTTCGTTTCTGATTGACGTGGAGTCAAGCACGCGGTGATTAATTAGAGAGAATGTTGATTAATCTGAGGAACATCAAAAATTCTGGTATGCTAACTCAGAGCTGTTGATCGATGAGGATGGTTGATGGATGACCATAGTAATTTTTGAGATGGTGGCACTTAGAAACAGATAGCTATAGTCATCGTTAGTATACAATGGCCACTCAACATGGGGTAGCTACGGTAACTTTTAGTAATGAAGGTGTTAATATGTTGCGTGTATTGTAATTAAGCTGTGTATTTCTACGAATACAAAGAAATGATACCTAAATAGAAGTCGGCTTATATGGTATCATGAATGTGCATCCTGCAATGTTTTGCATATCTAAATTTCTAATAAATGCATGAGCAACCGCAGCTAAATTTATGGTGGTTAATCTAAGTCTAACACGAATGGATAACTTCTGGCCAGAAATATTCGGAAAATAAAAAATTCTACGTTGTATAATATTGTCTCGTTAAATTGCATACGAGTAGAATTAATGTATAAATTAATTAAAAATTTGGACAGCAACTTCTAAAAGCTACTGTAATTTTTCATATGCTATCACCACAAAATGGACTTATTAGAAAATTCAATTAGTGATGAAAGAAAAACTTATTGAAAGTTTACAGTTTATAAAATTAATATTTTAATAAAAAATAGGAATAATAATGCATTCGTTGCTATCTAATTCGTTTACAGTTACAAAGAGTGCTCTAGTAAATTGTTGTAGGACCAAGGGTTTGAACACAACGTATTCGAATGGTGGTTTTACTAAATTCACTCGATCATCTCGCGAGCAGCAGCTGCTACACGGTCGAAATCGTTTGTCCATGTTCAAACAGCTGCTTTGAAATGATGAAAACACGTAGGCACGATATTTCTACGATTAATGGAGCCCAATAAAGCGCACCTGACCCTCGAATCACGTGGCATATAAACGATACAATTTCGATTTCGCATAATCGAAAATAAAATCGATTTCATGCAATAGTGTCTTAGCACTTTCAATATTCTCTTCCTAATTAGATCGTAAAATAGTGAAAAATCAACAGTAACAAACATTCTTCTGAAAGAATTTTAAAAAAGTTAACAAAATACATGCATTATTTCAATTCAATATACTTAACTGCAATATTGCAAATTGCAACAGCTACCGTATCACGTTTTAAATTACTATCACACCTTACTGCTTGGTATCCATATATCATATACATATACAGTGGCTCCAAAAAGTATTCGTACACTGTATTATAAGGAAATTCATCTACTTCTGAAATTCTGATTTCAATGAAACTTCATGTGTGTGCAGAGCATGGTGTGTCCTGCGTGGAGCAAATTTTTGGCGCCAAAATATCTTTTAAGGGAGCTGATAACAAATCTCAAAGTTTCAGCAATTTTTCACGCTTTGAATACAAGCTTTTCTGTACTATTTTTTTTATAACAGGGCGATACAGTATTAAAAATTAAACATTTTCTGTTTGAAAGGTTTTGCTTCATCAAATACCATTACAAAGTTATCTTTGAAAAATGAAAGAAAACTCAGAAACTTCAACCCTGGTTTCACCCCTTTAAAATGGCATTTAGGTGAAAAGAAAGGATTACTTCTTACGTATACTATTACGATCTACATATCCTCAAAGTTTTATCAAATACCTCTATCAGACTCAGAATTTCAGGGTTAAACGAATTTATTTGTGACATAGTGTACGAATACTTTTTGGAGCCACTGTATATCAGCAAGCACAATAATAAAATGGAATAGTAGTGTTATACGATAATTCGGGAAACTTTCTTCTGCTAACAGAAATACTATCAGTAACTATAAACTCGAATAATTAAGTTTAGAAAAAGTATTTTAAAAAACTGAACATCGAACAGCAATTCAATTTACAATTCAATTTAACAAACGGTACTACCATCTAACAATTCGATCAATTTCGCCAACAGCTACAAGCAAACCCGAAGTAAAATTCGAACGGTCGTGTAACTTCCACGTCACATAGCGTTACGTAGAGTCGAATACATAAATAAAGTCCCATTACCGTCCCACCTTGTCGGGCAACTTGCGCGTTCCTTTGTTTTTTTTTTGCCGCATAGCTTTCGATCAGGCCACCGATAAACCAGAGCACCGTAAAGGACAACAAAGCGCGGCCATATTTCTTCGAGAGTCCTTCGAGGGGCTCCGAGGCCGACTTTATTACAGATAGAAAATAACCGCGAGAGTCACGTCGACGCGCACCAAGCGTCGAGGCAGCGAATCATCGGCACGAGATCGCGTTTATGGCTTACCGTGTGCAGAAGATCTCTGAGATGCGACGATCGAGCCGCCACCCTCGAGGACTTCGTCCTGCGGACCGTGACCAGGCTGCCCTCCTTCGACGCGAGGATCCTGGGCATCGTGTGGGACCTCACCAAACGATACTCATCCCCGGGATGCCTCCATTTCTTCCTGAACGTGCCGCACAGCATGTCTGCTCGATGTGTGTTCGTTCGTGAGAGCGCGGAAAAGTCACCGATCGCGGATCATCGGACAGAGAACTCTCGAGACACGTTTGTGGTCCACGATTTACATCTATCCAACGCGCTAGATTCTGCTTATCTGCACGTTCGCTTCGCTTCCTCTATCACGAGTCCTCGAGCACGTCGTTTACAGTTCCCCCTAACTGTCCCGACAGGTTAATGCCTCCGCCGAGCCGGCGAACTGGTCCTCGAGCGAATTCGCGTCCCTTTAACCGGTTGCGGACGCGCTGACTGATACGCTCCTGAGATTCCTACGTTCCATCCACGGACACGGACACGGGCACACGAAGCAGACACGGGAAACCGAATATTTGTTCTCGCCAGCTACAGCAGCACGGCGCCGCGTACAGATTCCTGCATCTATTTAACTGTCTCCTCCGGCTCCGCTCGGTTAACAAACCCTCTCTAACTTCTCGCCTCTCTTATTCCACGGCGATCTCTTCGACTCCTCTGAATCGTGCTCCCACCGCTTTCGGCATCTCTTTGTCCCCACTCGCCGTCTTTCTTCTTCCTTTTCTTCTTCTTCCCTTTTTCCTCCTCCCCCTTCTGGCTGTCCCTCTTCTCGTCCCGCGCGCGTTCCTCTTCTGTTCGACCTCAGCCTCCTCCGCTTTCCGACACAGCACCCACGTACTAATTAACAGCCGTCGACGCGTACGCGACGTGCTGCAGGTCCCGCTTCACGAGCCACTCTGACGGGGGATCGAGGTGATCGACCGGTAAAAGGAACTGGTCGGGATCGATCTCCGGATCGGCCGTGACGATCGCTCGAGTCTCTCTCTCCGGCTCGCGACGGGGTTCACGGTTTCGAAACAGTACCCTTTTGTCACGGTGAAGCTTGTTGACACACTGGATGCTTGTCGATCCTCGAACCTCTCTTCAACAAGTCCTACGTTCGAAGTAACTTTAATCTTCGTCGATGTTCCACACGGTCGGTTCCCTCTTTTCGCTCGTTAATTTCATTAATTCTTCCTTTGGGCACGGTGCTCGACCTGCTTCCCTTTACGATCAACCGTTAATCAAACTTCGTCCGGTGGCGAGAATGTCCCTTTACGGTTTCTTCGAGTTTCTCAACACTCTGTCTCAGGTGCGATCCTAGGTTTTCGATTGACCGGTTTTCTTCAAGCGTAATCGGATCTCGATCGCGAAAGTGCCTCTCGTCTATTCTGCACACCGATCCCTGCGGATTGCTCGATGCTTAATTAACGGAATCTCAGCCAGCTCGAGTCGCAGTGAGAGCCGAGAGTCGACTGAAGGCATAAGGCTCCGGTTGTGGTCGTCGAAGGAACCCCACCACGTTGATTTCAACAACACCCGGCACCCAGCCCGACCGGACGACCTGGTCGCGTGGCGCTCGGCACAGATACGCAGTGTTTCTCAAAATCCTCTCCTTTTCGTTCTTCGCAATCATGTTCAGCCCTCGACACCTTTCGGTTCCGTGCCTTTGTCTCGATGTTGGAAGGTGTTTACAAGTAGCTCGTAAAATCGGTAGCACTGATTTATGGTGGCTTACGAAAACGATCGAACTTTCTCGTTAGAATACAGCTATCAGCTATAAAGTACGATCGTTAATTCAGAAATTCGGGACGTGTAGGGGAAGACTTTTATTAGAAAAACAGTTAAATATTAAATTTACAATTGCAGTAACGGGCAAAAGTTTAAGACGACAGGACAATGCGAAATACAGTTTTATGGTATGCAAACACTGTTCGTATACTTATTTTTATCATCATTATGGTAGAATGATATTTATTTATTAAGAGAATACGAATTTTATTTATCCTGCTATTGCTTATTAATTAATTAATTTGTTTTCTTTGACCCTTAGGTCTTAAACTTTTGACCGCTACTTATGTTTGATCAATATCGTAAATCACTGAAGAGGAAAAAAATTACACGTATTTTTGAAGTTTTATAAGTAACAATGAAATTTTAATCTACTCTTTTCTTTCTGTGTTTAATTCAAAATTCGGTCAATATCTCAGAATCATTGGTAATTTATTATAATGCAAGACGTTAATTAGATGTCGAAAATTTGATTCGTAGATTGAAAATAATTGTGTATCAGAAAGTCGTGTTTTTGGTTGACAGGTTAACATGTTTTACTGCTTTAAAACTAACAGGGTTAATTGATGACTGTAATATTGATAACGCGTTGATAGTGATTATCGTAACAACAACTTTCTCATTGATTGGAGTTAGAATAGCCGACGTTTTGGGGTCATTTCTTTATCAGAAACGATGACGAGGTTAGAATACCCATTCGTTTGCATTCATTACTCTTCGATATGGGATGCAAATTTCGTTCTCTTAGCTTTAAATAACGCGTTTACAATATTCCTGCATTACAAAAAAAAAAACCTTTTTAACGACACCAAACGCGTTAAAAGTGTATTATAATTAATTACTGAAAAAAGGTAAGCAAGGACATTTTTTTAAGAAATATCAAACGTGTGTTGACTTTCTAATAAAAAAGATTAGCCTACAGTTATATTAAGCAGGAACATAAGTTTCTATATAAAGACTTTATTAAGCATTTTTAATCATTTACAATATATTGTTTATTTATTATCAATACCTTTGCACCTATCTATTTATTTCTAATTTATCACATATTTATTATCAATACATTTCACTTTTATTTATTTATTTCTAATTTAACACTTATTTATTATCAATACATTTCGCTTCTATTTATTTATTTCTAATATACTGCTTATTTATATATTTCTACAACTCTATTACAAACTTCCGTCACGATCGATTTAAAGAAACGAACTCATTTACGAGTAACGCACACGCGACAAAACTTTTGCGCTCACCTAACAGGATCTGCCATCCATTCAACTAAGCAACCACGTTTATCTCACAATAGACTCGCGTAATTCCGTCGTTTGACGTCTGGTATGATCGTTTAATTATCGTCTGTCGCAGGAGCACACAGTCATCGGCCATTGTTACGGTGAATCTCAGCCAAGTTCAAAGTTCCCTCTTTCACAGAGCTAGACAATGCGGCTCGTTCCACTTCCTCTGGGAAATTCCTCGTTACACAACGAAACGGCACCCAAGAGGCACGCCTATAGGTGAGATAACCTCGAAGGACTCGTTGCGAGTTTTACACGGAAGGAAAAAAGAAGACACGAGGAAGTATCGCGATCCGGGTGACCCAGTTCGCGCTCTTGTATTTCAGAATCGACGTTCTTTGCTATCCCAAGGATTTATTGTGGCGACGCCAACGATACCATCGCGTTCGCTAATTTTTCAACATCCGTGATCTTCTTACGTTCTAACAATACCACGGATCGAATTTTGCTTCGCTAGTTATATCGTAGAAATGCGATCGAGTGGATGCGAATTTAGGAAAATGTGAACAGTGCTTGAATTGAGCGATAGCCCTCTGAACGTAGAATGTTTGGACTGGAGTGTTTCTAAGACATGAAAAATGAGCACTTAGGAAAACTGAGCGACAGAGGAATTTTGAATGCATCGAGTGGAAAAGGTTTAGAATTAGAAAGAAAGGAAATGAGTGTTTGGAAGAATCGATGACGGGGAAAATGCGAGCGCAAGGCAGAAAAAGTTTGATTGTGAAGACAGAAAAAGTGTGATTCTGAAGGAAGTAAGAACGTAGTAGTTAGTTTGTTGTTAGTCAGACTCAGGGGTTAAATAGTCATATATGTAACTGTTAATGTAGGAATACGATCGAGTGGATGCGAGTTTAGGAAAAAGTTGAAGTGTGGTTGGGTTGAGCGACAGCCCTGTGAACGTAGAATGTTTGGATTCGAACGTTTCTAAGACATGAAAAATGAGCACTTAGGAAAACTGAGCGACTGAGGAATTTTGAGTGCATCAAGTAAGAAAGGTTTAGAATTAGAAAGAAAGGAAATGAGTGTTTGGAAGAATCGATGACGGGGAAAATGCGAGCGCAAGGCAGAAAAAGTTTGATTGTGAAGACAGAAAAAGTGTGATTCTGAAGGAAGTAAGAACGTAGTAGTTAGTTTGTTGTTAGTCAGACTCAGGGGTTAAATAGTCATATATGTAACTGTTAATGTAGGAATACGATCGAGTGGATGCGAGTTTAGGAAAAAGTTGAAGTGTGGTTGGGTTGAGCGACAGCCCTGTGAACGTAGAATGTTTGGATTCGAACGTTTCTAAGACATGAAAAATGAGCACTTAGGAAAACTGAGCGACTGAGGAATTTTGAGTGCATCAAGTAAGAAAGGTTTAGAATTAGAAAAAATGGGAATGAGGGTTTGGAAGAATATATAACGGGGGAAATGCGAGCACGAGGCAGAAAGTGTTCGACTGTGAAGGCAGAAAAAGTGTGATTCTGAAGGAAGTAAGAACGTTGTAATTGCTAAGTTGTAAAGTTGTTTAAGTTGTTATTATTAAACTATTTTAAATATATATATTAATAATATTCTAATCACTTCACTTTTATTTTATTCACACCTGAACCCTGTCATCTCACTCTACTAAATAAAGTAAAAGTAGAAATTTCTTACAATATCTCCGTCGATTGTATACTATCCCTGGGAATATCGACAGGGGTGATTGAATTTAACACTAACTATACTTAGGTATTCCTATTTCGAGACTTCCCACTAAAATTTCATCAAATCATTTACAGCAAATTGATCACTTTAATCTAGCGAGTTTATTGAAAAACGCGGTCTGAATAGATTTTTAGTAATTTTACTACAACAAGTTATTTTAACTGATATATGCTTACTCTTGAATATATCGTTGTAACTTAAGTTTAGCGCAAACCGTAACGTTTTCACGAGTAAACCTCTGAAGTAGCTTTCTGTTGGTAGTCAACAGTTAATCAATCTTTATAGCAACCGTTAAAAATATAACGAGTACCTTTTCCTTCGCTACACGGTGTGCGAATAAATGCGTGCCATCGAAATCTGCCGGACCGAGGATCGGCCGCGAGGGATATAGGTCAACCGATTCAAAGTACACAGGGGACATCTGTCATCTTGCGTAATGACGTTGAATATCGCTATTAATTTCGTGTTCTGGGGCCTTTTTCATGCGTGAATATCTGCGGTCTCTCGAACCCGGTCGTTCCTCGTGTTCACACAAACGTATTATTTTCCCGTTTCCTACCGGCGATCACCGCTGATTGATCAGCAGTATCGAGCACTTCCTGTCACGAACCGCTGCAAGGACGAAGACAGATTCACGAGCCTCCGGTGTGCCTTTCACGGCACGAGTAACGATACAAGAACACCGTGAAATATTATCACTCGATCTCGCCGGGGAATAATTTTATACCCTCGAATAAGGAGATTACCACGGAAAGTAGACATATTGTAATAATTTTTATGTCTGCTCCGGTGTCCGTCGAAAAAGACCTAAATACATATATATATGCGACACCTGTTATAAAGGAGACACGGTAAAGGTATGATATTAAGTGAACGCGAAAGTTTGGTCTGTCTCAACCAGTTCGCTGCGTGTCGAGAGTGGTTGTTCATTGGAATGGACGTTTCGGTGATTTTAATCGAAATTAATAACAAATCATTACACAGGTAAGTACGTACCATAATAAGATTTGAAGAATGAAAGATAAAAGTAATGTAATGTAATAGTTTCAAAGTAAGTTAAATCTACTTATTCTAATATATAAATTCTAAATATTAACATGTTCCCTGCCGGATATTTTTTTTATGGTTGACACAAGCATGTTTTCTTTTGTGGTATAATACACAATATTTCAGTAATTTAAAACCATAAATTTAAAAGAAAGGCATATCTCTTTATAAATTTAAACCAGAAAAGCAATCATTTTTAGTTTATTTGACAAAATATTGTTAAAAATATGCCTTTTTTTAAAGGCTCTGGGAACGTGTTAACGCCTGCTCTCATTGCACTATTTACAACTTTCTAACTGGCTATTCGTTTCCCGCAATAATTTACTGAAATTATTATTCAATAATTCACTTCACGTATTGGTTTAGTGATCGCTATTAAATAACGAAAGAATTTCAAATATCTTCAGTGTGCTTTGGTGCTTTTGTTTGTTTCTCAGCTCACTGATGCTGCTCGCGGAAAAAAAAGCATGAGTGATTCATTAAAACTTACACAGTTTCCAATAACCATTTCAATTTGTTCCGCATAAAGAAAGCGAATATTCGTTTACCGTAGTCGATCTATAACTCCAGTTTATTCGATTTAAAAAAGTAACGGCACTTCAGCTTAATTAACAGATACCGGCAAAACTTTTGCGCTCGCCCAACGAATGGCGATCACAAATTTCATCGTTAATTTTTCCTGCTCATTTTTACACGAGCTAATCGATTGCGGGAGATCTAACGGATTTCAGAGATTTCTACTCTTACATCAACTTTCCATCGCGGCTGACAAAAACTCACGTTCAGAACCCCCTCACGCTGTGAGATTAATACTCCACCGTACTCGATAACACTCTAATTTTCAGAAGAAGAAAAAAAAAATGACGACCGACGAACGTTTAGCTTCCTCCTGGCTTTCGAAACGAATGCAATCAAAGGAAACCCGAGACTTCTTTTCCCGTAAACTGGCGTGCAACTCGGTGCCAAGCAAAACCGGCACCGTCTCGACAAACCGATTATTCTTTCGTCCGCTCATAATTCACCGTGGCTAGCTGATTTGCTTTTACGTTTCTTGGCTTGCTATTTGCGCGTTCTTAACCCTTTTCGCGAGGTTTACGATTTAGTATTTCATAATTTGACTTTCTTTCTCTGAAACATTCAATACATTTAAACTTTGTCACTTCTCTGAGAGAACTTAAATACACTCATTATACAG
The DNA here is from genome assembly GCA_033822845.1 of Tetrapedia diversipes. Lineage (NCBI taxonomy): Eukaryota > Metazoa > Arthropoda > Insecta > Hymenoptera > Apidae > Tetrapedia > Tetrapedia diversipes. Next base: position 13,695 of record JAOPTO010000955.1, on the reverse strand, counting down.
TGCTAACGATAGTATTGCTAATGTTGTAAATGTTAGTACCAATAAATTCAGAATTGTACCAGCTGTAATATTGCATTTACAATAAGAAGCAGTTGTTAGTATGACGTTGATTATAATATTGCATTGCACAATACACTGTTGATAATATAATTCTAACATTAACATTGCACTGATTATCCATCTCTTACAATATTAATCAATATAATTATGTATAATACAATATTAAACAATATCATTATGTATAATACAATATTAATCAATATTATTCTGTAAAATACAATATTAATCAATATTATTATGTATAATACAATATTAATCAATATTATTATGTATAATACAATATTAATCAATATCATTATGTATAATACAATATTAATACATATTATTAATATTATACCAATAATATTAACATTAATATCATATTAACACTAGTCTCATATAACATTACATTAACTAAAATTTGTATTAACACTATTCCTACCGACACCTCACGTATACCTATTCCTACCACGACATTCTCACTTAAGATAGACTACAAATTTTTCTCATAAAATAAACAATGAAAAAAGAAGTGAATATTGAAAAATGTATTATACGTATATTTGAAAAAAAGTCTAAAGTTTAACACGTTGAACGCCCAACGTAAATCGGTGGAGTTTCTCCCAAGACCTAAACCCGAGACTCGGAGTGTAAACAGCGCAATGTTATATTTACTTTATAATTTATTGTTACTTTATATCACATATACTTATCATAATTGTGTTACAAATAAAATTAGTATAAATTACCTCCAAAATCTTGTTTTAATTAGAAAAGTGTCAACCGTTTACAAGAAACATAGCTGTCACCCAGATATGGGTGACGTGGCGTTCAACGTGTTAAACGCGATTCAATTACGTTGTATCTGTGAAATTGTAATCGAAATTTTAAAAACGGTCATTCGACCGGTTGTGGTAGGAATAGTGTTGATAAAATTATCGCTAACGACATACCTAACAGTACCGTTTCATTATAAGGCGAAAAATATTTTCCATAACATTTATTGTAACGAAAGGTTAACACTCGGTGCAAAGGTTGCATCAGGTTGACTACCATCACCGTTCGCCACCTTCCGTGCTACGTTTCTGTGACTAATAAAACTCGCCGGTGGTGAATTTGCATCAGAATCAAAACGACGATAATAAACGGGGGGCAGCGTGGGACACTTGACGAGGGTGCGTTTCGCGAACTTCCCCCTATGCACAGGGAAGCGGATACGCAATTTTCGCGTGACTCATCGCAACCCCGTCGAATAGGCGGCGGCCATCTTGGGACCCCATAGCAGATCTAATCGAACACGATCGACGACGTAACTCGCGGTTAATGCTAATTGAATTTCACGCGGCAAGGCATCGGGGATCGAATAGGCGTTAAATTTTAATTAACGGCCATATTATCGAAAGGCTGTCCTGTTCCCTTCCGGTGCAGGGAGAACAATCGATGTAGGCTCACAATTAATCCATTAATTCCCGGCGGCCTTTAGACCCGTGGATAGAACGGCGGAAACTTTTGAATCGAATTTCCACGTTCATGCGAACACGAAACGTTCCACCCGCTTTCTCCGATCACGTTCGCTGTTTAACACTAGATTGCCGGAGTAAGTCAATTTGACTCACTTGTGATGTTGTCAAGTTCAAGTATCATGTGAAAGTAATAAAAGTAAGGGCGTTTGTGCTAAATGTAATAATAAAATCTGCGGAAAGTGTATTTTAAAAACAGCACATATATGTAAAAATTGTTTTGAACAAACTTTCTTAAAAATAAAGTTTTATTTTCTTTTTAAACTTTAATTTTCATGTGTGAGTCAAATTGACTCATTTCAGGCAAAATAGGTATATACCCAACATCCGGCAATCTAGTGTTAATTTGGGTGCACGTGTATGGAGGGGCGAAAGAAAAGTTGGAACCACGTCCCAAGTAATTTGTGGATTTATTATAACGATGAAACGGCGCTTGATGGAGCGAGTTAACTGCAATTAATTGATAATTCACATACGGCAGCAGAAATATGAATTGCTGCTTAATGAAATGGTAAACGCGTTAAGTTATCGTGCAATGGAATAAAAATGTATGTAATTACACGAAAGGGTTGTACAATATTTCGTTTCACAATTTGTCATTTGTTCGTAGGTTAGCAATGCGAGCATAATTTTGAGAACTCGCATAATCACAATGATGCTATATAGTAATAATATTAAAATACAGTAACGATATTAAATTTTTAAATCATATTTGCTAGGATTTGTTGAAAACAAAGGGCAGTGAAAAAAAAAAAGAAAGAAAAGAAAGGAATACACTTTTAATTTAGATATAACTTTAACCCTTTGCACTTGGTTGTCCCCTCTCATGAGACATCGTAATCCTAGCATATGATAGTTTCGCAAATTTTTAGACTTTAGTTCAGACCCGGACGTTAAACAGTCATATAAGTAAATTTTAATATACGACTTAACTAAACTAAATGAAGTTTAATATACGTGAATCATAGTAAATATTTCGAATTTGAAAATTTTTGAAGTTAGTATCATTAAACGACTAACGGTCACCTCTCGAGAGCAAAGGATTAACAGTATAATTATAGTCTTTCTGCTGCTTTCTGTATACTGAATACTCGTATGATATGATCGGTGAATCATGTTTACTAATAATTGTAGCAGATGTTGTTAATGATCGCATTAACAATATTGAAATTTAAAATGATATTAAATAATTTAGCTAATTAAATTCGAAGAATTACGACAAAAAAAGATGAGATCGATCGTTTCGACATCTGAGAAGCTCGTAAATTTTCCCACGCGTATGTTTAGCCATCGAACTCAACGAATGTGTATTATACAATACGCATCGTGAGTTAAAACTAATTATAGAAGTTAGTTCGATTCTCTTTGTTTTCCGAGCTCGTTGAAATCGAATAGGGAACAGCTTGCGAAGCAAACATCCGGTCCTAAATCGTGGCTCGTTTCTAAAATTGCTCGCCTCGTCGGCCGACAGCAAAATCTAATAGGAGCTGCTTGCGCCGTGGAACCAGTCACCTACTTCTCTAACATGAAAATATCACGCGCGAAAGGCGACCGGAAAAGCTCCCGAGCAATTAGGTGAACGTCGAAACACGCGGCGCATTTCATGCGCTAACGAGTCGTTGGACTCTTCAAAAACAGGAACAGCGATTGTTCTTTCTTAATTGCAAGCTGTAATTGCAACTTCAATCTTTTCCTGCCCTGACAATTGCCCGTTGCACCGCCGCGTTATTGCTCCGGTTGTTACGGCAACGATTCGTAATTGCGAGGCTTGTAACTGTAACGGGTACGTTGGAACAATTATTGCGAGAAGCTCAAAAAGAAACGCGAAAGAAACGTTATTGAAAAATGTATCCTTGCCCGTTTGCTCCGATTTCGTGCACAATTTCTGCGTCTTTCGTGTGAAAACGGAGGGAATGAGTAAAAGAAGCTTCTGCGGGGTAAACAGAACATGATGTATCGCGTGAACTTACAGTAATTAATTAATTAACAAGAAATAATAGTATAAATAAAATTTGTATTCCATGTTAATTAATAAACAGTGTGCTACCATAACGACGATAAAAATAAGTACATGAACATTATTTGCATAACATAAAACTAAGTAATTTTAGTCCAGTAGTGGTCAAAAGTTTAGGACCAAACGTCAAAGAAACCAAATAAATTAATTAACAAGAAATAACAGTATAAATAAAATTTGTATTCCATGTTAATTAATAAACAGTGTGCTACCATAACGACGATAAAAATAAGTACATGAACATTATTTGCATAACATAAAACTAAGTAATTTTAGTCCAGTAGTGGTCAAAAGTTTAGGACCAAACGTCAAAGAAACCAAATAAATTAATTAACAAGAAATAACAGTATAAATAAAATTTGTATTCCATGATAATTAATAAATAATGTGCTACCATAACGACGATAAAAATAAGTACAGGAACAATGATGAGTATTTACAATTGTATAGATTTTTTCTATGGATCTTCACATACTTTTAAAAGGCAATTGCACAGGTTAATTGATTAAAGTTACTTCCTACTTGTAGAACAAATTATTGTACAAGTCGCTTCTTTTTTACGCTAAGTTTAATAATGTACGTCCTTTAATTTTTCTTTTCCCTTTCTGTTTCAACATGTTGTATAAAGGTCTTTCATCCGTTTATAAATAAAATAAAATAAAAAACATATAATCGTATCGCTATCGGTATCGATTACCGATTAAACCACCCACCGTTTTCAAACCGAAAACGATCAAAACCTTTCGGACTCGCAACATGCAATAACGTCGGCCCGCCAGCCCATAATTTGTTCGCCGCGTATTGGGAGCCAAAATTGGATCCCCGAAAGTGGTTTCGAAATGCTCCACGAAAAATTTGAGAATCCCTGGTTGGCGCAGGTTTTACCTGAGGGGTACGCATGCGCCGCGACCGACAGATGTTTCCTCCTCGCCAACTGTTGCACGCCGCTACGACGAGAGCCGAGGCTGCATCTGATTTACCAAAGAAAGAAACAAGACGGGAGAAGAAAGGAAGAAAAATCCATCTTTCCTGTTCCTCGCCCCGCCTCGCCCCGCGAGCCCCCGGCCTGGCTCGATCGAGTCCTTGAAGAGGAAGAAAAGGAGAGGAAGAGAGGCTTTTTGTCGGACGACCTCCCGAAAGCATCCCAGAAAGGATCCCCGAAGGACTCCAGAGGGGGTGGACCGCCCCTCTATTTAGAGCGCAGCCCTTGTGTCGTTAGACCTCGATCGAGCCTGACGATAAGCGAGAGATCGCGTCGAGAACGAGACCTAGCCCAACCTCGATGACCCAGAGATGTGTGATTTATCGCGAGATCGATTCACCAGGTTTAGGCTTCCATGGATCTTTACCGTCTATCTATCCATCCGTAATGTTTGCACAAGGCTGAAGGAATCGGACAGGTAAAATGCCCGGAAGTGTACGGGAGCAACGGAAGTCGTTAAAGTCACTCGTGAAATTGATTAATGAACTGCTGCCTGTTCTTCGTTAAATTCAGCTTTAAACTCGCCTTCCAATTATTTTTTCTGATGAATACTCTCTCTCACAGCTCGTGAACTTTTAATCGCTGAAAGTTTGAGGAAAGTACACGCTGGTAAGAGGAGGACTTGATTAATTTTGTGAATTTGTGTAACAAACAGTTCTTTATCAGCATATGTGCAGAAAATTGAAAATTCTAGTGTAAGAATTGGTCATCTTCATTTTTTGGCAATTTTTGAATTAGGTGTCTTTATTAATGAAGAAGAGTTAATAAATATTAATAAAATTATTAATAAAGGTGTTTGTACTTGTACAAAAAATTGGGTTTCCAATTTTTACAAAATGTTTAATTTGGCCAGTTCTCTGGAAAATAATATTACTAGGAACACGAATTTTAATTATTTCGTGTCTAAGTTTAAGCTCGTGTGTTAAGAAATTGCGATTAAACGAATGAATCTCACTACTGTCGGTCAGCAATGACCAAATCGAAAGATTAGAAATTTTCTCCTGTAAATTGCCTAGCTTTTCCGGCCACCACTTCCTACTTTCCCTCTGCTGGTATCATTCTATATTTCGACATCGACAGAAACACGACAGATCAATTAAAATATCCGTCACCTGCATCACGCTAACCCTTTCAGCTGCGCATTGATCATACGAAATTCGGGATGTTAACATTGTCAAGAACATCTGCGTAGAAAAACGAACTTGCCATTCGAAACAGTAACTTAGGTTTCGTCGAATACTCCGAGGAAGATTTTAGAAAAAAGATGAGATTATTCCTATTATCCCACAAACTTAACCCCTTGACATACAATGACGAGTTTGACTCGTCATTCATTTTACGGGCCACTGTAGACTTTGACGAGTCAGACTCGTCAAGCGCTTTTTTCGGCGGACGCCGTGCAGTATACAATTAGATTACATAGTTGCTTCACTCGTGCGTCGATTATTATTTTTTAATATTATTTAGATGTTATTTATTAACATCAATCTGAATGAAAAATCCAAATTTCAAAATAAAATATACTCTTTCTCAGCCTTCACGTAACCGTTCAGTTGAGCGAAATTAAATGGTATTTTTCGGTCGCATCAAGTTCCATTTAATTCGTATGTCAAGGGGCTAAGCAAACAATTAACACTGGATATACGGACATTTCTTGTATATTTATTTCCAATATATATACATTAAAGAATAAGGTATACATCAAATAGAATTTGAAATTGCAGAACTGAGAGGGAAATAGATTTGGGTATATTTGTATCGCTCCATCGATAAATGTTATCAAAAATTTCTAAAAAAATAATAATTGCGTTTGCAAATTTTGTTCACGAAGTTCGCTATCCGTCAAATTGACAGGTCCCGTAAACCTAGTGCGAAAGAAATCGTAGAAAAGTATTGGGTTGGAGGGAAAGTTCTGTCGTATTTTAAATAGGCAGGTAATTTTTCTTGTAAATAAAAAAAAAACATCTGGCTAGTGAGTCATTGGGAATTTTTTTGTTTTTTTACCTGCTGTATAATATAAAAGGAGTCCTTTTTTACCGTTCATCATTTACTTGTGATATTTAAAGTGAAAAACGTGTCAGTAGATAAAGTGCATTTACAACACTGCATTTTGTATGAATTCCAAAAAGGAAGCAACGCATCGGTTGCGTGTAAAAATTTATGTGCGGTATTTGGAAAAGATATTGTAAACGTTCGTACTTGTCAAAGATGGTTTAGCAAATTTCGTTCCGGGGATCTGAGCCTCCAAGAAAGCGATCGATCTGGACGACCATCCAAGATCGATAATGATGTTTTGCGATTCATGTTGGAAAATAATCCACATTTAACGAGTCGAGAAATTGTAGAAGAGTTTGGCATTCATCGTACAACTGTTGAAGATCACATTAAATTTCTTGGGTTTGTGTTGAATCAAAGTGTTTGGGTTCCATATGAATTAACGGAAACGGAAAATACGACAGAACTTTCCCTCCAATCCAATATTATGCCTTTTTGAAATGAAATGACACAAATGCAAATTGTGCATTATATTTTATGAATTAAAATTGGAAAGTGTTAATTGTCATATAATATGTGAGACCTAACAATCGCTAGACTATGAATTTGTTTGCAGTTACGAAAAATTAAAAAGATATGCAGAAATAGTACATAATCTATGCAACATGCAAAAATGTACAAAATATCATTAGCACGTTAAAGTATTTACAGCGTGACATGTCTACTTAAGTCTCACTGCTTTAACTACGCTCGTATAAGCTTGAACTCGCATAAAGACCTGCAGCCTAACAATTACCATTCTTCACACAATTCCTTTCACGAGAGACATTACGTACAAGACGAGCTCAACTAACTTGTAAATGATCAATCAGAGGAAAGAAACCTCTTCATCTTGCAATTCTTCATCGAAACATTCCTTCCTTCGATAAACAATTTACAAATCATTCAAACGTATCGAATCCTTGAGACTCTTCCTGTACAAAGGTCAAACATTTTACTTTAACCGTTTGAGTGCAGTAAAACGCTGTCGCTCTTTTCTTGTTTTACCAAAAATGTGAAAAGTGGTCTGAGAGCGATTGAGTTCACATTAATTTCGGTTTTTATTAACCAGTTAAAAACCAACGTTGCATCAATGCAATATTTTCTTTGCGATTTGTTTACAATTACTTTAAATCGTTAAATTTTGTATTCTACCTTCGTGGTTATAAAAGAGAGTTCCAAGAATTTGTTTATAATAATTTTACAAACAAGTAGTATTGAAAAACAAAATTTAAAGAAGTAAATTGACTGAGAAAATACTGAAGATGAAAGTTTACGTTAACGCAACGTTCGTTCTAAATGGGTTAATATCATTCAATTGTCCAGGTATGCACAAGAAATGTTAATGGAATTAAACGATTCAACTTAATTTGCGCTAAATGTAAAAAAGGACTTCATGAAATCAAATATCTAATAAATCTATGTAATAAGTGAGAATAAAAAATGTACTTTTTATTTAGTTTTTATTATTTTCCAAAAAAACTAACCACGCATTTCATCCCGCACTTTTAGCAAATATACAAGAAAATTCTTTAGCGCTGAAACGGTTAAAAACCGTCTCGTCGAACACCGTTGTCGACCGTCGCGAACGGACAAATCAAAGTTGGACAGCTCCGGGATGGCTCGTTAGAGGAGGCCACGTCGGCAGACAGCGTCATCAGGAGCCGAGAACGAGAGGCCCACCTGCTCCCGTTCCTCGTGGTCTCGGACATGCGCGATTCGCGTTACGACCGCGCTGGTGAGATTTATCGCGTACGGAATATCGAGTGGCGAGGGCACCGCCGGTCCTTATTACAGCTTATTAAGCGGCAGTAAACCGCGTATCCGTGATCCAGGAACCGGTCACGAGCGAGAAGCAGATCTCCGGTATCACCTGCTTCTCGTTCCATCCTCGGCCTCGCATCCCTTCCTCCTCGGCCATCCTCGTCCCTTCCGTTTCCCCTTTTTCTCCCTGCCGCGATTCACGTGCGTCAGGGGCACCCTTTCGAAGGACCATATCGCCCTATTTCGCACCGTTTGGCAGTTTTTCGGTTTGCTGCTGTTGGAAACGCGATAAGTACAGTCGGTCGCATAAGTATTCTGGGAACGCGATCAAGTGGATGATATCGAGTGGGTACGAGTTTAGAAAAATGCGAAGAGTGGTTGAGTTGAGCGATAGCCGTGTGAATGTAGAATGTTTGGACTGGAGTGTTTCTAAGACATGAAGGATGAGCACTTGGGAAAACTGAGCGATTGAGGAATTTTGAATGCATCGAGTGAGAAAGGTTTAGAATTAGAAAGAAAGGAAATGAGTGTTTGGAAGAGTATATGACGGGGAGAATGCGAGCGCGAGGCAGGAGGAATTTGATTGTGAAGGCAGAAAAAGTGTGATTCTGAAGGAAGTCAGAACGTAGTAATTAGCTTGTTGGTTAGTCAGACTCAGAGGTTAAATAGTCATATATGTAAATGTTAGTGTAGGAATACGATTTAGGAAAATGCGAAGGGTGGTTGAGGTCAGCGATAGCCGTGTGAATGTAGAATGTTTGGACTCGAGTGTTTCTAAGACATAAAGGATAAGCACTTGGGAAAACTGAGCGATTGAGGAATTTTGAATGCATCGAATGAGAAAGGTTTAGAATTAGAAAGAATGAGAATGAGTATTTGGAAGAGTATATGACGGGGAAAATGCGAGCGCGAGGCAGGAGGAATTTGATTGTGAAGGCAGAAAAAGTGTGATTCTGAAGGAAGTTAGAACGTAATAATTAGCTTGTTGGTTAGTCAGACTCAGAGGTTAAGTAGTCATATATGTAAATGTTAGTGTAGGAATACGATTTAGGAAAATGCGTAGGGTGGTTGAGTTGAGCGATAGCCGTGTGAATGTAGAATGTTTGGACTCGAGTGTTTCTAAGACATGAAGGATGAGCACTTGGAAAAACTGAGCGATTGAGGAATTTTGAATGCATCGAGTGAGAAAGGTTTAGAATTAGAAAAAAAGTAAATGAGTGTTTGGAAGAATATATGACGGGGAGAATGCGAGCGCGAGGCAGAAGAAATTTGACTGTGAAGGTAGAAAAAGTGTGATTCTGACAGAAGTAAGAACGTAATAATTAGCTTGTTGGTTAGTCAGACTCAGAGGTTAAGTAGTCATATATGTAAATGTTAGTGTAGGAATACGATTTAGGAAAATGCGTAGGGTGGTTGAGTTGAGCGATAGCCGTGTGAATGTAGAATGTTTGGACTCGAGTGTTTCTAAGACATGAAGGATGAGCACTTGGAAAAACTGAGCGATTGAGGAATTTTGAATGCATCGAGTGAGAAAGGTTTAGAATTAGAAAAAAAGTAAATGAGTGTTTGGAAGAATATATGACGGGGAGAATGCGAGCGCGAGGCAGAAGAAATTTGACTGTGAAGGTAGAAAAAGTGTGATTCTGACAGAAGTAAGAACGTCGTAATTACTAAGTTGTAAAGTCAGATAAATTGTTATCATTAAACTATATTAAATATATATTTATTAATATCCTAAGCACTTCATTGTATTATATTCATATCTGAGCTCTGTCATCTGACTCTACTAAATTAATAAAAGTAAAGTATAATTTCCTATAGTATTCGTCAGCTTATCGCGTTCGGTGTAGTGTATAAGTAGAGGAGGGAAAATACATAGTTAACGAAAAACACAGAAGTTAATCTTTGTTAATATAGAATAAGCTGATATTTCTGGAAATTGTTGCTCGCAATTGCATGTACATATATTTTTGTTTATCATTACATATCCTAAGCACGATAGGTGGTAGGTAGGTGGACACTTGTGCGTCCGACTGTATACTCTGAGTATTGGTTTTATATGTAATATATTTTTTGATACGGTTTTACTTAAGTACAACCTTGATACTTAGGTACAATCTCCTTTATAAGTTTACTTTGGTTTTATACATTTCGGTTTAGAAGGGGTGAGGATCACCATTGATCCTTCAATGAGTAAGGCTGACCTTTGACGCATTCTGATCTTTATGGGTTAAGTAGACCAGTAATGGAGGTCCTAGCTACCTTTACCGTCTAGATATGTGGGTCCATTCAGTGACTCAGGGTCAGTGGAACGTTGGTTATCCAATACTGTTAAAAGTTGAACGTTTCTCTGAGGTTATGTTCGTCAGAATACGCCTCTATCGAGTATTCGCGAACGGTTTAAGAATCATTTCTTCTAAGAATCGTCTACTGACATACTGTTCGCGACATGTTCGCATACACGTTCGCGAATGGTTTGTAATATAACTCTATGTTGGCTATAACCGTACTAGTTGTAAGCACAGGTAGGATCTCATTAGTGCGATCAATTAACCCTAACCTCGAATTTGCACGTACTCTGACGAACACTCATACTTTAGATGTACTTGAAGTTATTACTGGCTCCGTTAGTGAGAGGTAACCAAGCTGGTTGATGACCCGTTATGTGGGAGAGACGTGGAGTGGGGTACGTGGATAGGTTCTGCGAAGGTTTTCGAGGTGTGCTGTGTGTGGTGGTAGGTACTTTGGTGTTTGAAAAGCATTGTGCAAATGGAGAATCGTGTACGGTACGAGGTACTATTGCGAGTGACAAAAATGGTAATTCGACCTGATATTGCGAAAAGGCAAGGTTTTGGAATATTCATTTTATATTTCAGATGTTCTATTATTTTCTAAGCTACACTAATCCATCTTTCATTTTCTAATGTACACACTAGCTGTCCAAAAGCTTAGAGACACTAGATGTTCTAAGGATTATAAGAATTTGAAAGAATAAAAATAAAAGTTGCCAATAAAAGGTACCAAACGTTTCAACACGATGCTTTCAAATTTCTAGTAATTTTTCTAGAAAATATACAGAAGAGATTGAATACGCTAGCGACGCGACAACAGGATCCTCCAGATATTATTACCGGGCCCGAAAATTTCTTACATACTGTATTACAACCACCAATCACCCGACCTCCGGCTTAATTTAATTCAGTCTTAACAACACGTTGTAATTGCCGGTTTAATACGAACGTGTACCCGCGAATAATTATAACCTAACGTCTCATCGACACAGGATCTCCGGGCAGCAAACAAAAAAGAAGACCCGCTCTGAAACCGATCCGAAGTATCGACTTCTCTTATCGAGCCGCCTTGGTTCGGCCGTCCATGATCGGATTTTCGCGACGGATCGCCAACTCTGCCGTATAATCCGGCTTGATATTTATCTGTCGGCGATCTTCAGCTACCTTTCCATCCCGTCAGATCCGGACACCTTTTCCCTTCCTCCTTTTGCCTCGTGCTGGACCACTTCTTCTCCCTTCCCTTCCTTTCCCATCCCTTCTCTCTCTCTCTCACTCACTTCTCAGTTTTTCTTTCTCTTATTCATTCACTCACTCACTCACTCCTTCAATCTTCTCTTTTTCTCTTTCTCCTTTTCTCACTCACTCACTCCTTCAATCTTCACTCTTTCTCGCTCGCTCACTCGCTCACTCTTCTCTCGACATCTCCGCCTCGTCTCCTCTGTCCTACGCGAGGATTCTGTTTTCTTGTTGGCCGACCGTGCCCCGCGTTCAAATCTCGGCCTTCGTCGAGGGGGAGGCGATTGCTTAACGACGCCAACCACCTGCCCCGGTGAAGAGGAACACGTGCTGCAGCTACGGGGCAGCTGCAAGCCAGAGGACGACCGCGTACACATAAGCGAGCGGACAGGCTTCCCCTGTTCCTCGAGGTGTTGAGAGTGTCGGGCCCTCGGGATACAGGTACCCGGCACGAGAACGACCGCTATTGCTCGCTTCTCGAACATTCGATCCGTTCTCGTGCCTCGTCCCCCTCGTGAAACGGCTCCGACGGGGCTGGGGATGCTTGTTTCTAGTAGACGTGTCTATTTCGCGTGCACTCGAGTGTATACCGTAGGGAGCTGGTAAGCTGGCGGGACTAAGACCTCTTTCGCAAGGAAATACACGTATCGAGATACTTTTCAACGGGAGATACCGCAATACTGATTTTCGGTATTCTTGATTGCTCGATAGCGATGCAAATGTCACCGTGCGAAAAGAGTCCAAGGAATGCTAGTCTAATTTATGGTAGCCTCTGTAGGCCCATTTTTCTCAATACAATAATAGTATTAATAATAATAATAAGAAGAAGAAGAAGAAGAAGAAGAAGAATGATAATAATAATAATAATAAAGCAACAGGAATAACACCAAAAAACTTCAAAAAACACCTAACACAATTAGAAATAACCACAGATATCCATAGCGAAATACAAAAAGCGATAATACTACATACATGCAGCATAGTCAGAACCCACCAAAACCACAACAGTTAAAAACCAAGTTGGACTTGGCAAAGTCCCGTCCAGTGCGGCGGAAACTGTGATACATATATAAGGTAATTAATATCTTTGAGAATTTTCAATAAGAGAATAAATTACAATGTGTTGCTCTGTAAAAAGAGTTTAATTTTATTTTCTTAATCGTTAAATTATTTACAATATATACATTTACCTGTAAAAAGAGAAACGACAATTAAAGTCTATTCTCTATTTTGTTATCCTACAACGTTTATAAGTCTCTGTCTCCTTTGTATTATAAATTATAATTATCTTTCCGTAACCTAATCTTATTCGGCACGTATGTCATCTAACTATATCTCCTTCTATATCTATATCTATATCGATATCTCTATCTATATCGATATCTATAAGTGAAGACAGCGTACTTCTCTTACACATATACCTTATTTGGTCACCATAGAATATAAAGTATGATGATAAAGGTGTGAAAAATGTTTGTGTGGATGAGTGAGTATGACAGGTTGGAGAGAATGACAAAAGGTGAGTGTTATCGTTTGTATGTGTAATGAGTGGTGCGCGGTATGATCATCTAATTGTTGTGTATACTGTATGACTGAGGAAGGCGGGAGTGGAGAGACAGAGTGCGAACGAATCAATCCGTAACGGACGATCATAGAGTAAAAAGCGAGTAATAGAGAGTGAGTGATTTAGAGAGAGTGTATAAAGAGTGTAATTAAAAATAGTATTATCACATTATTATTATCATTATTATTATTACAATTATATTTGTTATACTAAAAATTGTTATTAGTTATTTAATCCACCAACAAAAA